>OY292463.1:10000000-10600000 GCA_958496255.1 Camptogramma bilineatum
AAGCCGGAGTGCCTTACCATTCGGCCACGGAATCCTTATTACGTCAGGTTGAAAATCTTGGTAAGCTCATATTGATCGATTTAAGCATCGATTAGCGCCATCTACAGATTAACAAAATTAGCAAAAGCGACATCTCTCGTCATTTGATCCTGAATGTAACTTCGGGCAATGAGCAGTGAGTTAACTTAGTAGTTAATCTGTAGATGGCGCTAATCGATGCTTAAATCGATCAATATGAGCTTACCAAGATTTTCAACCTGACGTAATAAGGATTCCGTGGCCGAATGGTAAGGCACTCCGGCTTAAGAGGGCAGCGACGAACGAATTCTCCATACAAACGTACTACCGAAATCATTTAAAATTTGAGCGTATTTTCACCACTTTATGCACTTATTTAGATTAAGGAAGTATTAATCTAGGTTCCTGTTAAACTTTTGATCTAAAAAACTTACCTGAAACAAAATGTAACCAACTTGTATTTCTAACATTTTTACAGCAAAAATATCGTGTTTTCGTTGCATTTGTTCTGTATGATAAACAACAATGATTGTAATATCCTTTTAATAGGAACACAGCTTAGAGTGTCTAGTTACAGGCCATACAAAAAAAATTGCGAAATCATTAACTTTTCATTCATCATTTTTGGTATTACGGAATACATCGTAAATTCTTGTAAATTCTGAACTCGAGTATCGCCGTACGCGTTGCTCGGATGTCTTCAATGTGTGTGTATAGTCCCGGAGGCAGAGTTTCGACACTCACACTGACGCAAAATTGGTTTGCAACGACCACCGCTTTTTATAATTTTTAGCATTTTTAGCTCGCTCGATGTGTAGGTATGTAGGTATAGGTGTAGGTAGTATACACACTAACTAGATAGGTGTACCTAGCGTAGATTAGAATTGATTTTTACTTTGAACAATTATTTCAATTTTAAATGGTATGTAGGTAGGTAGGTTTTGTAGACCCTTTTATGAAAATTACTTTCTTTTTAACCGACTTCAAAAAAAGGAGGAGATTCTCAAGTCATAGGAATATTTTTTTATGTAGGTAGGTATGTTTCTCGAGTATCTACTTGAATAGGTGAGCCTGGACCGATTTGGAAAATTATTTTTTTGTTTGAAAGGGTACCAGGTGGAGCTATGGTCATCAGATCAGGTCAGGATCTGATAATGGAGTCAGGAACTGTTCAACAGAACTCCTCAGTAAATAGGCTGATTGAGTTTAAACTCGGCATAATGTAAGCTGTCTTGTTCCGTTTCGTTCCGACTACAATGTCATGTAATATGTAATATGTAATACCTATGCGTACCTATGGTGACTGCGAGCTGACCTGATGATGGAATCAGAAGCTGTTCAAAAAATGGTGCTGGTGATGATGATGACGAGTTTCAGCTCAATCGGCCTATTTAGATTTAGGTAGGTACTGATGTGTTCTGTTGAACAGCTCCTGACGCCATCATCAGATCCTGACCTGATCTGATGACCATGGCACCACCTGGGACCCTTTCAAACAAAAAAGAATTTTCCAAATCAAAAAAATTCCAAAAACATACCTACCTACATAAAAAAATATTCCTATGAATTGAGAATCTCCTCCTGTTTTTGAAGTCGGTTAAAAAGAAAGTAATTTTCATACTAAAGTTATGAAGTTGAAGTTATGAAAGAAGTTGAAGTTATGTTTTTAAACTTCATAGTCTATATATAGAACAGTAGTAGTAGTTTTGTAATGACGTCACAAAATGACGGCGGGCCATTTGAATCTGCCAAGAGGGGCTTTTCCATCCTACTAATAATTTTACAGTGTGAAAGTTTGTGAGGATGTATGGATGTATAGATGTACCGCTATCTAGGAATGTTTGTATGTTTGTTACTCTTTCAAGCAAAAACTACTGATACACGCGCGGTCCGAGGGGGGGGGGGGGTCATGGGGGTCATGACCCCCCCCCCCTCAAAATCCTTGAGAAACCTGTAACATCCAGCAAAAAGAGAGGTAGGTACGCACTACCAAAACTAGTGACCCCCCCCCCCCCCCAAGATCAAAGTCTGCGACCGCCAGTGCTACTGAACGGATTTTAATGAAACTTGGAATACATATAGGTAGGTACTTAAGTAGGTAGGTACCTATACTTACCATAATTTATGACCTGGAATAAAACATAGGCTACTTTTTATCCGGGTAGGTATCACGCGAGCGAAGCCGCGGGCGGAACCTAGTATATTTTAAATAAATAAATAAATAAATAAATAAATAAATATTTTACATTTGTCTCTCTGATGTTGGCTGTTAGGTAGGTATTATGTTTTATCTCGCTTACATAGATACCAACCTACTCTACTGCCTATAACAGTGGCGGATTTCCAAATTTGCCGCCAGTAGGCTATTCAACTTTTGCCGCCCCTACACTCGATACCACATCACAATCATATTCATTACATTTTTTTTGTTAATGAAATTGCAACTTTTATGATTTGTGTAATATTATTTTTAACCGACTTCAAAAAGGAGGAGGCTCTCAAGTCGACTGAGTGTTTTTTTTTATTTTAGGTATATATTTTTTTTAGTTTTTTGTGTGTGTGTTACGCCATTTCTCCGTCAATTGTGGACCGATTTTGACAATTATTATTTTTTTGGTTTCAAAGGATATACTCCAGAAGTGGAGGATCTGATGAGGGGATCCCATGGAAATCGAGGGGAACTCTCAAATTTTATGGTTATTTATTGTGTTTGTAGAACTATCGGGCTGAAATTTTGCACACTTATAATATTCTCGGTGACAATGAAATATTATGGTATCAATCAAGCTTATCTGATGATGGAGTCAAGAGCTGTTCAACAGAACTCCTCAGTGAATAGGCCGATTGAGTCGAAACTCGGTATCGGTATATCTATCAAGTTTCAATTACAATTTAATAATATGGTGACAACGAGCTGATTTGATGATGGAGTCAAGAGCTGCTCAACAGAACTCTTCAATAAATTGGCCGATTGAGTAAAAACACAGCATATCTGTGAAGTTCCGACACAATGTAATATAATAATATGGTGACAGCGATCTGATCTGATGATGGAGTCAGGACCTGTTCCATGGAACTTTTTAGTAAAATAGAAATAGAAATAAGTTTTATTTTCGCCACTACGATACATACAACACAAATCAGAAATGCTACATTACAGTGACAAGAAAATAAGGTTACCCCTCAGCATTTGCTCCAGCAGCGCCATGGCTGTTAGAGCGCTGGTTTTCAGTATCTTAGTTTTTAGTAGTATAGTAGTAGTGACATGGATATCAAATGAAAGGGCTTGATGAGCGAAACACAATAAGTAGGTAAGATGACATCATTCTTAATAAAAAATAAACACTAAAATGAAAAAATAAAAAATAAAATACTTAACCGACTTTAAAACATACTTGCACTAAAAAGCAAAACATAAGAATATAAACATTTATTTACCTAATTACTAATTACGCGCACTCCGCACTTTAGGTACGAAGCTACAAGTACATTGGTGGGCCCGCCCGGGCGGGCCTTGGCAGGGTTCCCACTTGCCACTCGGCTCTAATACCTATCGCGTGACAACTCGACAACCCTTCCGCGTCACTCCGCGCCAGACAGTGACAGAGTTATGCGTTAGAAAGAGAGAATTTGTGTAGGCACGTGTCAGTGCATATTGCACTAGGCAAAGAACGCTTACGCGAGCTGAATTGAACTTTGTCGCATAATTCTGTGCTACAACGTAGGTATTTTATTCAAAGTTTTCGTCAGAATCTACGACTTTTTGCCTTCTTGAGAGAATCATTTTGAGACAGAGATTCGTAGATCACACATACATTTGTCTCACAGGCAGGCAAAGGGAATTAAATTTGCAACCTTCTGTGTTTCAGGCGGGCCTTCGCCCTCACCACCACAGAACATTGTTGTCATGATGAATAATAATGGATTCATAACATGTCGCATATTGTGGCTGTTTTCGGCCTCCCGTGATCGTTTCACTAGGTTTTAACAGTTCAAAATAGATGAGATTCTTCTGATCCTACCAAATACAGGGGGTCTAAAGTGGCCACTTTTGATGAAAAATCAGATGTTTCATAGATGCTTCATCTATGAAACATCTGACTTTTCATCAAATGCTTCATAAATGCTTCATATGCTTCATCTATGAAGCATCGATGCTTCATAGATGTTTCATAGATGTTTCATAAATGCTTCATATATGAAGCATCTATGAAGCATTTCACAAAACATCTTTTTTGACAGATCTATGTGCGAGGTTAAATTTATTTTTATAAATTAAATAGGTAGGTACCTACTTAGTTTTTTTATAGAAATGATTGCACTGCGCCACCCTGATGGACATTGGAAATATTTTTGAGGCACACGAATAAATAAAAAAGGTAAATTGTCGCGGGAGCGGGTCTGAGGTTTTTTTTTCTTAAATTTAGCTTCGCATGGGTTTTGCATTCAGCCATCCGTTTTCCATTCAACCTTTCTAAAAATAAATTTAACCTCGCACATAGATCTGTCAAAAAAGATGTTTTGTGAAATGCTTCATAGATGTTTCATAGATGCTTCATCGATGCTCCATATTATGAAGCATCTATAAAGCATCGATGAAGCATTGATGAAGCATCGATGCTTCATTTAAGAAGCATATATGAAGCATTTATGAAGCATTTGATGTTTCATCAGATGTTTCATAGATGAAGCATCTATGAAACATCTGATTTTTCATCAAAAGTGGCCACTTTAGACCCCCAGACAATTACCTCAGCACCAACAACAACAACCAGCACCAACAACAACAACCAGCACCGACAACTTGTTTGGAGTTGTTTGCACACCAGCTTAAGATGAGCCGTACATTCAACGGTTCCTGTGCATTCCGGGTGTCAAGGATTCCGGATGTTTGTAATTTCGGAACTACAAAACCGATGACCTTGAAATTTTTACGGAACAATATATAAAGTACTTACTTTCAAACAAAGTAAAAACCGGTAAAGTGCGAGTCGAACTCGTACACCGAGGGTTCCGTACCTACCCATTATACCCATTAAGTTATTGAACAATTAGTAATTTTTTTGTACATATCCTAGTTCTGCGATAGCAGCGACGCAAATGTTCTGCGCACACGAGCATAATATTGCAATAAATATTTTCTTTTATTTTCTTTCACACAATAGCACAATTTTATTTATTTACCTTATTTGAGGATGGTGCCAATTAAGCTAGTTCGCTTAATTGTATGAGCGCTCATACAACTCAGAAGACAATCTTAATTGGCGTCAACTATGTATGTATGTATGGATGGGAACACCCTTTAACTTTCAACTTTTTTAATTTTTTGGAATTTTTCCTTTATTTCTGCTATAAGGCTTTGCTTTTTGCCAAATTTCGTGATTCTAGGTCAACGGGAACTACCATTTAGGTTTTCGACCCAAAACCTCTAGGGTACTTCCGGTTGACCTAGAATTGTCAATTTTGGTTACAAGCAAGGCCTTACAGCACAAGTAAAGGAAAAATTCCGAAAAATAAAAAAAGTTGATAATTAAGGTAAGTTTTGGTACTTACAAGTTTTCACGAAAACCTAAATTTGCCTATATCTTTTTATAGTGTTGACTCAGGACCTTGATTTTTATACTCACAATAGAGACTATAGACCTCAGTATATGGTATGAATTTCAACTTGCTAGCTCCACCCGTTCCTGAGATAATCGTTGGTGACAGACGGACAGACAGATGGATAGACAGACAGACAGACAGACGGACAAGAAAGTGATCTTATAAGGGTTCCTTTTTTTACCTTTTAAGGTACGGAACCCTAAAAAGAATCAATGAAATCGGACTACGCGCTCATGAATTACAACCAGATACTTATTTTGACTTTCATCCCCTCTCCCTAGGGAACCGTGCTGAATTTCAGGATTAAAAGTATTTTATATTAGACCTCGTAGTATGCACTCAAATATTACCAGGTTTCATTTAAATCCAACCAGTAGTTTCGACGTAATGCGCGGCCATGATACGGACAGACAGACATGAATGAAAAAAATTATAGTTTTGGCTTCAGTATCGACAATAGAGAGCCCTCCAAAAAAAAATTCATAATATCTTCAATGTACAGAATTTGACCTGTTACAGTTTTATTATAAACTAGCTGCTGCCCGTGGCTTCGCTCGAGTTGTACCCGGATAAAAAGTAGCCTAGGTTACTCTCCAGCCCTCTAACTATCTCCACACAAAAAATCACGTCAATCCGTCGCTCCGTTTTGACGTGATTCAACTACAAATAAACAAACAAACAAACACACTTTCACATTTATAATAGGGGTACGGATACGTATTGATGTTTGATTGGTTGATGATTGATGATGATTGATTGATGATGTGAAATTTAATGATTAATGAAAATAAAAATTCTTCGGTACACATAGGGATTTTTCGTACATGACGACCTTACACGTGCTGATTACAGCTACAGAAACAAACATGATCAACAGGTAAACTGTTGGAAATTTTCGGGATACTACTGTAATTCGCGGGCCCATCTAAACGCACCGCCTTTATCGCTCGTTTCCAATCCAATTATGGAAAAAAGTTTTAAGCAAGAAAAGCTCTCACTCTAACAATTTTTAAAACATTACTTACATGTTGAATTGTTTGTGTGTACATAATAACATAGCATTATCAATAAATATAGGTAAATATTATTTTTCTGTAACACAAAAAAAATTGTTCCCTATTTGCCGCCCCTAAAATCTGCCGCCCTAGGCTCCAGCCTTCTCAGCCTATTGGTACCACCAATTGATTCGCCACGTCATAAGTACCTAAATATGCGTTATCCTTTGTTGCACTTATGGGGGCATCCATTCATTACGTCAGGCTTTTAGGGGGCGGGAGGGGGTTGAGCCAAATCGCACCTAATCCCATGTGGGATTAAAAATGAAAGGGAGGTCTCGGCAAATCTAGGTAGGTACCTGTTTAAGATTATTTTTTTTATTCTCACGTGAGATTAGGGGGTGGGGGAGGGGATCGAGCCAAATCTCAGGACATCTCACCAAGGGGGGAGGGGGTGCGGGGGTTGAAAAATCGCAAAAATCACCTTTAATTTTTATTCTTTAATTTTAATTCATGGACGCCCCCTAATTTCAGAGGGACAAACATCCGTTGTGACTTCAGTAGTTAGGTAGGTTAGGTAAGTACCTACTTACCTATAGACATTGGACAGAAAAAAACATAGGTAAGTACCTACTTAGCTACCTACGTCCCTTTGAAAATTTAGGTAATTGTGTACCTACCTACTTATATAGGTAACAACCCACATATTCTGTCTAGCGTCATAATATCGATCTCATCCCTCCCTAAAAATCTTGAGAGTAATGGCTGGTTTACACGGGCTTAGTAGCTAAGTGCTTAGTACTTGTCACAAACTCGTCGCTTAGTAAATCAGAGCGATTTCTATTCACTTGCACCATTCGCAAACAATAATACTAAGCACTAATCTCACAAGTTTACACTTTGGGACTTAGTATTAGTGACAAGTAAGCACACTTAGCTACTAAGCCCGTGTAAACCAGCCATAAGATGGGTAGGTAATTACCTAGATATTGTAGATAAATTTCCAAAAAAAGCATTTTTACCATACATTTATCTAACGATTCCATGAAATAAAATGAACATTATTCATTAGTGACTGACAATATAACATTTTTGGCCTCTCCAAAGATCTGCCAATCACAGATTAGGTAGAGGTAATACTGCCAATCGGGGCTGTGATTGCTCATAGTAGACTGAGTAGTACACCTATACTATTCTACATAGAGTTTTTTGCGTGACAAGGACGAACAATTTAGATAGATACGTTGGAAGAGAAGTTCCGAGCTCCACGTACCGCAACCTTAAGGAGGATCGTTTGTATCATTGCGGGTTCGAATCCCGTCGGAATTGAAAATTTTGGTAAGATTTTTCATTTCTAATGAAAGAACCCTTGTGTTATAAAGGTATTTTCTGTATGATATTTTTACCTTGAAAAACCTTGACAATAGACTTTCTCCATAAACATTATGACAAGAAGAGACGACGTGCCAAAAGGAGTTGCCAAAAAGGACTTAATTCACTAAACAGCACTTGGAGGCGATATTGTCGCAGTCAATTATAATTTCGTCTTCTCAAGGAGACTGTTAAAGTGGGTATACATTAAGCGTTATAAACGCGCGTTTTACACGACTTCTATGTATCACACCATAAAGAATACTCAAACTAAATTTTAAGTGAATTCAAGGAAGAGCACAATATGTGTGTTCGATGCCCGCTCTATTTTTTTATTAACATAAAACATGTGATAGATATGTTTATAATAAAGTTTACGAATTTCTAAAACGATCTGTGTATAGAGCATGGCTAACTCAGCTTATCTGTGACACTGTACACTAGAAATTCACAGCGCGTTTGTTATTGTAAATGAGTCAGCTTTTTAAACGTCCAATGTGTACCGGTACTAGCGGCCAACGAGGAAAGTGCCTAGTCACGCGTCTTCAATAAATTACAATAAAAATTACCCGAGAAATGGGGAGGTGGATAGTGATGGGAGTTTCTCTACCAATTAAACTTTGTCTTGGTCTAGAAGCTTCTTTGGTTCTGATGGGAACTTGTCACAGTTTTCACTAGCACCGCACTTTTTCATTCACTTGGTGGCACTTTGACGCTTTGATGATTTATAAAGAATGACTAGGTAAACTACATCACGAAAAACTATTTGGTGGGGTTACAGAAAAAAATATAATAACATTTAAATATTAAGGTCCGTATTCATATCGATTCATTCTAATGACTTATAAATGAGTGACTAATAAATAATAATGATAATAATGACTTATAAATGACTTATAAATGACTTATAAATGAGTGATAATCTTCAGGACCACGTAAAACGCTAGGTAAATAAAGACTAGCACTATTATAGTAGACTTTGTTTACCCCATCACTAAAATGTCAAGGAAAAAAAATTAACAGGTGAACGAAGGTAATGAGGAAACTCGAAGATGCCGAAGGATCACCAATTTAGATATTCAAATGGTGTTCCGTATATTTTGCAGATATTTGTGCTCCCTCGCAGGTAAATAGCGAACAATAGCGAAAAAAGAGAGGACAATACACCTGCTTTGCATTTTGTTTGTCGGTTTTATCTGATTTGATTTTGGGAAGTTTCGCTTTCGGAGTTTATATTTGGATAGAGTTCTGTTTTTATTGCTTTCGAATACTGGCTTTTCGGATAAGAGTTTTGAACACGTTCCTTTCTTGTAATACAAAATACAGTAGATACACCCTTTTATTCTTTGCATTGCTCGAAAATTCCGAAATCCAAAAATATTATGTCTTATTTTAAGGCCTTTTCAAAAATAAAATGAAGCGATGTAATGTATGTATCGGTTCGCTTTCGCTTTTCATGTGACTAGATTCAAAGGTTATTATTTTGTAATGTATGGTACACTAGCTGCTGCCCGCGGCTTCGCTCGCGTATTACCCGGATAAAAAGTAGCCTATGTTACTATCCAGCCCTCCAACTATCTCCACATAAAAAATAACGTCAATCCGTCGCTCTGTTTTGACGTGAAATCAGGACAAATAAACAAACAAATAAACACACTTTCACATTTAGGTATACTTAAAATGGGTACGGATTACAAAATAATAACGCCACGCTATCGGTTAGTGACAAGGCCTTTACTCTCCATTTTGAAAGAGACTTCTATGCAAATATATTTTGCACTCTAGCGAAGACAATCTTAGATAGAGTACCTACAACTTTAATTTGATTCCGTCATGTCTCGCCACAGCTTATAATATTACGTCACTGAACAAATACCAGTAGGTGCTAAGTTGGGCCACTCTGAATAAGTATTTGTTGATCATTTTTCGTGTTTCAAATGTTCTTGCATATATTATGTATATTTCAAAAGCAATGATGACGAAGCTTATTGGGCAGGACATTGGCTGGATTGAGATGTTGTATTGAAATGGAGGTATATTGAAAAAAAACAGAACAAAGTACCTAAACACAAAGAATAGAACAGAAACGGGAATGTATAACATAGGTCCTACAGTATAGTTTAGTAGGAGTATTTAGCTATCTCGTACTAAGCAGTACTGTAGGTAAAACATAAAATTAAATAGAGTTGTTGTGCCATGAAGGAGACCTCCGGGCGGCCTATAAACTCAACAGAATTCTGTCAACAGAATTGGGCGCTAGCACCAACCTACTTACTGTAAGAACTGCCCGCATTCCATATAAAATCTTATTACCATCACAACAAAGTTGATTTTCCTAAGACAGTAGGACCAAAGTGAGTCGGTTCAGTATGTGCTGGAAACTACCAAATTGCTCTAACTTAAACATTTCCCCGAAACTCAGTTAGCTTGTCACAAAAACTTGGTGACTCGAGTTAGTAACTACTCTGAGTGCCCGTGAGATGGCGGGAGACGTGAATAAATTACTGAGCCAATTATACACCTAGGAACCTAGTGAAGCACTGAAGATCTTGTGGAAACAATTTCTCCTTCCGAAGTTTAAGCCACAGATTCAAACGTTTAAAACAATTTGTAAAAACGAATTTAGAACGCGCCTGAATCAGAAGAGTTTTTCAAGTTTTAAAATGGAAGTACTTCAGTCTAATTCTTTGGCACGCTTTTTGAACCTGATACTAAGACTGATACAGTGTCATTAGATTCGTGTTGATTGTGAGAATCTTTTTAAATTAATAAAACATAGTCGGATTAGTTACACCATCTATAATTCAAGAACAGCTAGACAGATATTTATGATTATTGATTTGTTGGATTTGTTTCCGCCCCGGATAGAAAGATAAGTTCACCTGGTTTGGCTATGTATTCGTTAAGCCATGGCGTAGGATTAAGCCACTTTTGGAAATATGTCACCAGAGTTGTCTTTTAACTCAAACGAACTTGCAATCAAAGCAATATTATGGAAAAGTCGTTTTGATACTGTTATAAAATAGCTCCTACGAGTATTTAGCTTCGGTACACGATTTAAATAACTTTGAATGTTTTATTGCAGGCATATTACGAGTACTTTAGACACATTATAGGCGTATTAATATTATAATTAGGTTCGAATTATTCGCCGCCACGCGTTGCCAAGTATGATTTACAAAAATCGCGTGACTTCATACCGAAGCCGAACAAAGCAGTTTAGTTATAAGCCGCTTAAAATATTTATTAAATGCTTAACCGCGGAGTAACAGTGAGATTTCGTAGTTATAACAATAAAAGTGTCATTATCAGCTTCCAGCCCTTTTTCTTCACTATGCAACGTTTGAAACTTCCATTTATATAAACCAATGGAATCGGCAAAAATAAACACATGTTTAGGCTGGACTTACACTTAGCGTAACCTACTCACAGGGAGTGTAAGTAACTCCCTGTGAGTAGCTTTTACTTTGCATTATCACTTGAGTAAAACTTAATAGTGTAATTCCAGCCTCAGGGTAGGTAGGTAAGTACTTTCAGTAACATCTCAATTCTGAAATTGAATGCTTTTGTGTACTTTCAGGGTTGTAAGGGACGCGCTAGATAGAAACTGGTGGAGGCAGATCATCTGTTCCAGAGATAAACCTGAAGCTGACCAAGATCCTCAGCAGGGACGTATATAAGGGGGGGGTTTAGGGGGTCCGGACCCCCCCCTTAGCCCATTAAGTTCGGAGGAAACCTAGTCAATTTTTGTATTTTGAAACCCTTGGACCCCCCCCTTAACAAAGATCTTTGGTATATTGGAACCTTTGGACCCCCCCCTTAACAAAGCTATAGCTACGCCCCTGATCCTCAGACATGAGGGAACGACGAGAGAGAGAGTGATACTTTAATAAGTTAAGGGTAAAAAAATATGTATTTTTTACCCAAAATTGAATAGTGAACTTTGCGTGTAGTTGCTACCATTCCATATAACAAGATTTATTTATTATTATTGTATATTTTTTTTATTATTATTATTATTAATATTATGACAAGATATTATGATTTCTGAGGTTCTCAACATTTTGATCATCGCTTTAGTCATACAGGTTTGAGTGCTAGTAAGTAAAAATTGTATTAGTATGTGACCGGCATACGGCGATAGGTTTTGTTGGACTAAATAGTCATAATACGCTACTCATCCAGTACTGAGTGACCTCGACATGCGGATACTTCGATATAACTATTTAGCATGTGGCCTCAATCTAAAAGTCTCAATAACATGGACATGCTGTAACAGTTTTATCTGTTATTTAGATTTTGATATTATTGTTACTTATAGCTTAATAATACATTGTGTAGAAACACTGGACTGACATGACTTGGTTAATCGATAAAAAAAGGAAACGTGATTGTGTCAGTGCGATTGACATATAAAACATTTGGATTTATAATAATAGTAGGAAATGTAGCGTTCATACCCACAGTTCATACTGAATAAAGAGATTTATTAGTTTGGTAAATAAACTCTAACACAGTATTCTTTGTAAGTAAATGCACACTTAAAACTCGGCCGAAAAAAGTAAGTTTGGAGTTAACGGTTTCGTGTTTCACAAGAAAGTTATTTTCCTTGAAGTTTGCTTACTAATAAAGTGGTGCGATATGAAATCTTAGAACTTGTTGCTTCCTTTTATTCTTGACAACGTTTACATTTCAGCTTGCCGGAACACCGACCAATAAAATATTAGCTCATTGTTGAACAGTACGGGTTTTTTACTATTTTAAAGTTTTGAACATGAATTGTCGACTGTACTTATCTGAGAAGTTAATCCTGCGGTTTCGCATCGATTAGAAAATATTACTTAACTATGAGAACCTCTTATATTTAAATGACAAATAAATAAATAATGCTGGACACTTCACATAGCATCAGCTAGCTCCAAAGCAAAACTTGAGTTATGGGAACTACATGACTGATATTCGTACCCATATTATAAATGTGAAAGTGTGTTTATTTGTTTGTTTATTTGTCCTGCTTTCACGTCAAAACAAAGCGATGGCTTAACGTGATTTTTTGTGTGGAGATAGTTGGAGGGCTAGAGAGTAACATAAGCTACTTTTTATCCGGTTTTCACGCGAGTGAAGCCGCGGGCAGCAGCTAGTACTCTTATAAACTTTTTTTTTGAAAATACATAGATTGTTTTTATTAATAATAGATAAAAGTTATTTGACGATGGAATACCCGTGAGACGAGGCTCATAGGAAATGAGTAGTTTTGATTGACTATGACTACATGACTACCAACTGCAATAATATTTTTATGAATAATCATTTTTAAACTATGAAAATAGACAAATGTCTATTTTCATAATTGGACAATAGTCGTGCAAAGGATAAAGAACACTAAAGTAGATAACGATAAACTTTTAAAATCTTTAAGCTATTTTTCCTTACAAAATAGATCCATTACATCTCCTTACTACACTACACATTGCACATTACACTACAACTGTCTTTCTAAAAGTAGGTACATCGCGTAGTCACTTCCAGTTTCAGTGCTATAATTCCCAGTCAATGGGCGTTTTTCGACTAGCCCGGCACGGCACCGGCACCGGCACCGGCACCGGCGCCGGTGACGCAAAAATGTATGAGAATGTACTGCTCGTTTTTCCACTTGCCGGCGCCGGCACCGGCAGATTTTCATACATTTTGCGTCGCCGGCGCCGGTGCCGATGCCGGTGCCGGTGCCGTGCCGGGCTAGTCGAAAAACGCCCATTGACTGTTTCGCATTCAATGAACGTTTAAAAACCACAGATCATAGTTAAACACAAAGTGGCAAGATGAGTGCACCATAAACAAGGGCATGTATCGTGCGTAAATTTTCATTTAAGCCGAGGACAGGCCAGCGATATTTCATAATTCCGCCATTGAACTCTAAAATATTTCCGAAGGCAGCGTGAAACTGGGCGGTTGGATGGCAAAGCTAGTTCATTTCATAACCGTAACAGTTAGGCTTGTTTCACTCTTCAGCGTGTCGCCGGTCGCGTCCGCGAGTTGACCATTCACAGCACAGATAATTTAATTTTGACCATTCACAGCAAAGAGAAATGTTCTGTAAATAGTCAACTCGCGGACGCGACCGGCGACACGCTAAAGAGTGAAACAAGCCTTAGCACTCTAAGGCTTGTACGCCACACGGGCGCTGCCGCTCCGTTGCGTCTTCGCAGCGCTACAATTTTTGTTCTGTCAAAGCGCGTCGTTTCAGCGCACCGTGTGGCATACCGGGCAGATTTGTATGTAGAACTACGGAGCGTCAACGCAGCGACGACGCAGCGCAGCGGCAGCGCCCGTGTGGCATCTCTCTTAGTGGTTTTCAAAGCAGTCGGACTAAATGGTCGCTAGATCAGCGGTTCTTAACCTGGGGTCCGCGGACCCCTAGGGGTCCGCGAGTATATGTATGGGGGTCCGCGGTCTCATCATTTAAACAATAAATAAATCAATGCTACTAAAAGTTTTTGGTATCCTTCAAAAAATGTACGAGTAACGAAATTCAACGACGAATAGCCATTGCCTGGAGTAAATACTGGAACTTACAAGAAATAA
This sequence comes from Camptogramma bilineatum, assembly GCA_958496255.1. Classification (NCBI taxonomy): domain Eukaryota; kingdom Metazoa; phylum Arthropoda; class Insecta; order Lepidoptera; family Geometridae; genus Camptogramma; species Camptogramma bilineatum. The sequence goes on from OY292463.1 coordinate 10,014,571, forward strand.
TGGGTAACAAAGAAATTGACATAAGTATCAAAAGAAAACTATTCGAAGTTACAATTCTGCCATCCCTAACGTACGGCTGCCAAAGCTGGTCCCTAAAGAAAGAGGACGAAAATAAGCTAGCTGTTTGTCAAAGAAAAATGGAACGGCATATGTTAGGAGTAAAACTAAAGGATAGAATTAATAATCAAACTATAAGAGAACGGACAAAAATGAGAGATGCAACAGAGGTCGTGAGGTACCTGAAATGGAATTGGGCCGGACACATATGTCGAATGAGTAACAACTCCTCCGACTCTTGTGTCCGATGGGCAAAAAGAATCACAGAGTGGTTCCCAAGAAATGCGAAAAGACCAAGAGGCAGACCGCCAAAAAGATGGCAAGACATATTTACAGAGAGAGCCGGTCCAAATTGGATGACAAAAGCAAGAGATAGAGAATCGTGGAAGGAAATGGGGGAGGCCTACGCCAAGGAGGCGACTGCTACGTAAAGTTTAAGCTACAGTTAAAAGATATACATATATTATGCCTAATGAAGTGTTAGAGTAAGTTATTTTAATTTAGTGTCTAAGTATAAATTGTTTAGTAGTAGTAGAAATAAAGGCTATTTTTATTTTTTATTTTATTTATTTATTTTATTTACTAAAAGTTTTTGCATACTGAAGTGCGTTGGTTGTCTTGTGACAAAGTTGTGTCGCGTGCTTTTGAGCTAAAAAATGAAATCAGAATGTTAGGGATTATTTTCTAGTACCCGACAAAAATAAAAATTAGATAGTAGACTCTTTCACAACGCAGATGTTACTGATAATCACTGGCTTGACAACGGTACAGGAAAATCAGTTGTCGAAATCGTGCTGATTTTTATGTATGTTCAGTGTTCACCCCTTACTCGAAGACGCCTGGACCGATTTGGAGAATTCTTTTTTTGTTTGAAAGGCTATACTTTCCGATTGGTGCCACAAGAATTTGGCGAGGATCTTCGGGGTTATGAATGGGGTGCACCTCGAAAGTGCAGAAAATTGCTAAGCTCGAACATTGAAGTCGGTTTTTTTAAATTTTAAATATAGTCACATGTTCGTAATTTAGTATAAATGGTCCAAAATTTAGTGATTTTTTTAAGGGGGTCCTTGCTGTTCTGCTTGATGTCCTAGGGGTCCGTGGACGAAAAAGGTTAAGAAACGCTGCGCTAGACAATTATTTTGTATGATTTACTTTACGAATTACCAGTAGAATGATTTCAAATTTTATTTTCTGATTCATAAAAGTAATTGCATAGTTGGCCCTTAAGTTTTTTAATACATGCATAAACTGCAATCAATGTTGAAATAGACAAAAGGTTTTTATGAGTTTAATTTCTTTCCCCGAGTTTTTCATTTTATTTTTTCGATTAAACCACCACTTCCAGCTTCTTTGATTCTTGCGGTCATACTCCATTATGTTTGCTATTTGTTTAATATATCATCACTTCGTCGTTTATATGGTCTTCTAGTCAATTAATTATATGAGGTATGGATCCGAAGTGTAGTAGCTGTTCTCTCCGTCAACTAGGACAGCTAGTACCATAGATCACTATGTAACGGTTATTTATTGAAAAAGTTCGTGGTGTGTGCGCGAACAAAAGGAAGGTGTATTTATGATGGGTCAGTTTGAATCTAACTGCAACTTACTTTTTACAATAAAATATAGTAGATTTTCTAAATATTTCACTTTATGTGAAAGTTATAAAAGTTTTATAACATTTTATTTACTCCAAACCTAATACTTACCTATTTAAAAGAAATATTCTCAAAAACTGAATACTTATAAAGAAAATAGTTCACGTAATGTAACACCCATTTTTTTTGTACTTAAATACTTATACATAGAATATTTCTCCTTAGATGGCTCAACCGGTTCTGATTTTGAATTTGTAAAAATAGTTAAGTAAAAATATACATAGTAGTTTAGTTTCATATGTACCTATAGTGTATTTCACCAAATAATTGTGATTAAAATATAACGATAAATATTAGCCTAGTTTTTAGTATCAAAAAGTTATCAAGAAAATAAAATGAAATATTTTTACTGCCTATAAGAGAGCTAAACTTAGTAAGCATCTTCCCTTATTCGTCAATACTTTGTTCCAAGACTTTTTATTCCTATTCTTGATGATTTAAGTTGCTTCGCTCAGTGTCAAGAGACTCAACGCAGCAGTGAATCGAAATACTGGGAACAAACTGGGAACCATTCGATTCATCGCCCTTATCCATACTGACTAAGCTGTAAGTTTCTCCGAGCCCATATCTATGCGCATATAAATCCGAAGCAAAATCCCATCGATGTCAGACCCGGACATCAACCCACGACCTTCATTTCGTAAAGTCGCTACTAAATGTTGGCGCAAGCTTGCCGAGTGAACGCCAATGCTAACGAGTAAACAGCACATTTGTCTTGCCTTGCCATCACTCGCCTAGCTGGCCGAGTGAATACAAGGGCATGGTTTGCATTGGTTTGCATAGACTCGCCAAACGTCTGGACGGTAGCACTCGCCCTGCATCAATTTGCCTTCGCTCGCGTTGGCCTAGGCTCGCAAAACATGTAGTATAGGCGGCATAAAAGTTATTTTCCACAAGATCAACATTTTTCGTTTCGTGAAATTTTCTTGCAACCTTATCCAGGTGCGGTAGACATTCTCTCAGATTTTTAGGCATTTAAGATCAAATGTCTAAGATGGTAGTCAGTTTAATATACGAGTACAATAAAGTTTAGCTAATTTGTAAGTTTAATTTACATAATAGTTATTTCATATATTTGTGAATACGGCTCCCATATTTTATGATGATCATCGAACGATTTGAGGCACGCACATGTTTTGATGACTAAATACATTTTGTTTATCGTAAACTTCTTTACGTGGCATAAGGTTTTATGTTTCTCACTTTTTTTGCTAACATGGCTTCACGATACATACATCACGCAACTGACACGCTGACTTGCAAATGAACTTCAAGAAAGTTTCCATCGCTCAGGAATATAAATAGAATAAAATAAAAATGAGAACAGTTACACGTTTGTGTGTGAAGCACGGTAATATTCTTTATCTAACCTACATCCACCTACTGTACTGTATACTCAATATAGAATCCTCCTCATTTTCACGCCAATTTTCCCGATCCTGTGTCGGTCAAAACCAATGCTTACCCTTTACAAATATCATCAAACTATCTAGCTGGTGGTCTGCCTAGTGTTTTGAAATCACTCAAATTCTCTATTGATTAAAAGTAGGTCATACAGACGACCAACTTCATGACCTTTCAGTAGCGAAAAGAATCTTATGTCAGTTAAGTACAGTAGTTATTGATTACTTTTAACAAACAAAAACCCGCCTAAGAGTATGTCACACGATACTCGTACGGTAATTATCGCCAGGCGTTTCTTTTACACGATGACACAAAGTGAACGAAATACTCGCTTACGAATTTCTCGACTTGTCTAAACTCGATCTCGAATGACATTTTTTCAATTTCATGCCATACAAATGGGTTTGAATCGATTTCAAGGCGAGATACAGCAAACGTCAGTATTTAATGATAAGGCGACTATCACCCTTCTACGTGCAAAATCATTTTTTTTTTCTCACTTTTGATAGTCGCATCTTCGAGGCCAGAAACTCGCTCCATGTAAATGGCCCATTTAACTTTCCGCGATATAAAACTTTGGTGTAGTGTGTAGGTGACTGCGGTTACCACTACTATGTAACAAAAGATCGTCTTTCGAAAAACCTATCAATTTTAAAACTACACTAGCATCGAACTAGCATTCGACACGTTCGAATGTGAACGCACCATTTTTTTAAAAGCTATGCCAGTCCAGGTCTACATCTAGGTATACCAAGTTTAAGCCAAGTTGAACCATCACTGTTGTGAGATTGAGTAACAAATAATAAACATACTGATTTGTCTGGCTACCTACATATTGTTTCACATTTTTCTTTTAAAATAATTGTATTTATCAAAATGGTGTTCAAAGTACCTACTAAAAGGGATTGCTTACTTTATAGAAATGGAAAATAAAAAAATTAAATCATTACGGACTCTTATTATTAGAAATTATAAGTGGTACTACACTATACGGACGGCAACTTTGCTAACAATATAATAAAACATGTTGAAGACTCCTAAAAACTTTGGTAGAAACTTACTACAGCTTCTATTGAATACGCGAACAGATTGGTGAGTTCCAACAAAAAATAAATCAAATCGAGAACCCATGGTAGAGAGAACGTCTTCAAAAATACTTTGCCTAAAAAACTTCACGTGTTTAGACACAGTCTAATAAGAATGTAGGCGCAGAATTACTTAACTACAGTTCTCGCTGTGAATAATTAGACGGGAACTAACTAGCGCGTTGGAGACAACTACAGACTTATGTACGACTGTTTTATTATACCCACACTAGCTGAAGCAGGTGGTTTGACTTGTGTATTGGAGGTTGAAAATAGAATGAATTAAAAAAAAATCTGAACAGGTCCTTTGTGTGGCTGAAACAGTTGATTGACCCAGTTACCAGTGAAACATATTTTTAGAATTAATTAAATAAACCTTTTACAGATGTGAAGGTTGTGATCCATTGGATATGTATTGTTCTATTGTGCTTAAAATCCGTGATGTTGTTGCGAATGTCAAAGTCAACAACGGTGTAGTTCTATTTTCTTCCGACATCAATATTACTAGCGTTCAAGGTCAAATATCAGTTGTGTGAGCTCACTCTTTCGCGAAAACGTTTTCTTGTGGTCGTTCAAAGCTGACGACGCCGACGCTTCTATCGATAAATAGGTACGAGTATATGCCGCCAGCGGCAGTAAAGCGAAAGTTGCTGTTAAAAAACATTTATTTCTATGTAAATACTCGTTGTACTGAGTAGACCACGAGTTTGTGCAACATAATTTTTTCACAAATTATACAATAAAGTACTTATATTTTCTAAACGTATTAAAATATTATTATTTCAATGAATAACCAAGGTCGATACCATCAATGTAACTTATCGTAAAGCAGGCATTATCCTACCGTTTCGACCTTTCATCGGATCTTTACAAGCGACCGGCACTGGCTTAAATATTATTTATTTACTTTCATAATTAAGTTATAATAATAACGCTCGTATTTTCATTCCTCGCAGGAAGATATCTCTTAAAATCCCATAAAAATGCGAAGGCGGTCGGCGGGGGTTATAAATATTTTTAACGACCATATTTAATTAGAAGCAGCAAGATTGCTCCGTGATGCTAATAGTAAATGAGTATAAATTCATGTGAAAAACAACTCCTTGGGATGTGCTGCTTTCTACCCGACAGGGAGGAGGTAGTTTTTGTGTTGCTGCTTTAGTTAATTAGGCGAGTTTTCTTTGAGAGAATTTTCTTCGTCAAGTATTTTTTCGTGAGACGCGGTTGGTTTTTTTGTTTTAGCATTTTAATTAAAACACAAACAAAAATAGGCTAACGAGTATATTTTCTAGTGTAGTAGACAATGCACAGATGTTTCTTAGAAATATTTTTTATGTTAATATTTTATTCAACTTGGACGATATGGAATCGGTGACTTTAATAAAAGAGTTACAAACAGCATTATAATAAAATATAGTCTTTATTCCTTTAGCAATAAAGGATAAAATTTCAACTATAATTATTCCCAAGTAATGCTATTTAGTTCGCCCAATAGTTTTCATGCTTCTGTCTTCTGCTTTCTTTATTTTGTTACCTCCGGCGATTTTTATAATAACGTCGAACCATCAATCGTTCTCTCCAATCATCGGTAATGTTAATAAGCAATAAGCTAAGCATAAAATAGGAAAAAATACCCATTTTCTACATCCCTTTAATTTCAAGTGAAATAAATAAAATTCAACACAAAAACCGGCATCCAATCCACTTAAACGGAACATTTCCATCAAACTTTTTCAATTTAGTCAACAATCAATCTAACACACAAAAAACTAACAACACTTGAACGGCTGTAACGAGCGGAAAAACCGGTAAAACCGGTGAAAATCAGTAAAAACCGGTGCAAAAAGAAACATGTTTGGACGAGTGCCATGTTCAGACTTCGCGCAATTGTTGTGATCTGGAAACTGGATGTGGACTGAGTGCAGGATTAACATTATAATGGATGCTTGCAACTGCATTTGTGAATTTACATGAAACTTGGTACGTGATAAAACCATTTTTACGATAGCTTGAGCATATCTGACTATTTTGTAGCCAACATTCCCTCTGCCGTTCTCAATTTTCATCGTTTTTCGTCGGTTCTCTAAAAGAAAAAGGGAAACCCTTATAAGATCGCTCCGTTGTCCGATATTTGCAGATCATACTAACATTCTAAGTCAACACAATCAAAAAATCCTTTAAACTAATATATACTCGCTGGTAAATAATACCTACAGGGTACTTCCCATTAACGTATAATTATGAAATTTGGTCTCGTGGCGGCTAGCACAGGATCGTGGTGGATGGCACAAACTTAGGGAGGCCTATACCCAGCAATGGGTAAAGTCGGGCTGTGGATGATGATGATGAAGGTCTCACATACATCAATCCATACAAACATCCTAAATCTACCGCGCCCGAGTCGTGATCATGCATTTCGTTTCAATTCATCTGTTTATATGCATTTCAACAGGACAAGCTTACATAATTTGCATCAAATGCCAAACCCTTGTCCAACATTCAAACACACATTACACATGCCCCAGTAGAGTCATTTACACCGTGTCGTGACAAACGTCGCGGGTTCGATTCCCGCGCGCTGCCATTAATTGCATGCTGGCTGTAAAATGGTTTGAAGGCTTACGATGGATTTGGATGGATGAATTCGGTTGGAGATAGATCGGTTTAGAAACGGTGGGGCTACCGTGAAAGTGTGCATCTTGTTGGAAAAATATCAGTTTTTATGTAAACATATTACGTTTGGCTACTCAGATCATTAAAATAAGCATTAGACGTGTTACAACACGTCACCACGTGATGTTTACACCAAAACATGATATAATATTGTAAGGTGTAAAGATAAGTCCTTTGAAATACGAGTAGGTAAGTGTTTGTAGAAAAATAGTGCAAGATTTTCATGACTTTTTTGTTTAAAAATTAGAAAGCTTATGTGATATTTTTATCAGATTATTGTTTTATATTCATGATCTAATATCGATATTAGATCATGAATATATACTTAATAAACAGTAGTGTAAAAACTGGTTTATACCCTAATGATCTTAAAATAGGATGTGTAAGGCCAATTCATAAAAAGGGTAAACGCAATGATTATTCTAATTACCGCCCGATAACATTATTGTCCTCAATAGACAAAATAGTTGAAAAGTATGTCTGCGAGCAGATACATTCATTTTATAACAAACATGATGTAATCAACCAGAACCAATTCGGTTTCCAATCCGGCAAAAGTACGTCAGATCTTCTGTCAAGGTTCACTGATGAAGTCAATAAACACTTAAATGAGAAAAAAATTGTACTTGCCCTTTTTATTGACTTCTCGCGTGCTTTTGATACTCTGGTGCACAGCCAGCTAATTGACAGTCTAGATAACTGCGGAATACGTGGCCCCTTGTTGACATGGTGTGAAAACTATGTCAATAACCGAACTTTCACGGTAAGAGTCAATGACATCAGCAGTGATCCCATGACAGTAACAGAGGGCACGGCTCAGGGCTCAGTTTTAGGGCCCCTTCATTTTTTGACCTACGTAAATGACATGAGCACCTGCATCACCAACTGTACATGTTACCAATTTGCTGATGACACCTGCCTTGTTATTGCTGGTAAGGATCCTCAGCATGCTTGTGAGCTTTTACAAGCAGATCTGGACGTCCTAAATAAATGGTGCCACGATTTCGGTTTGGTACTTAACTCAAGTAAAACTAAGTTATTAGTAATTAAATCTCCATATTTAAAATATTCTACAATACAAAACCTAATAGCACACGACCATAACTGCTTGCACAGCCCTAACTACGTGAGTTGTAGCTGTCCCTCCGTAGAAATTGTCAAAAAACAAACATACTTGGGCTTGATAATAGATAGTAAATTTAATTGGATTTATCATGTTGAGCACGTTTGCAATAAACTGAGACAATTTCTGGCAAATATAACTATACTTAACAACCGCATACCATATAAAATTAAACTTATGCTTTACAACTCACTAGCAGAATCATACATACAATACGGTCTCAGCAGTTATGGTAGAACTTACAAATCTTACTTAGAAAACATTTACAAATTGCAGTTAAAAATCATTAAAACACTAGTGTCACCTAAAATTAAAACACAGTATCAAGACAATGACAGTGGTCTTTTCAATCATTGTAAAATTTTACCCGTACATACCCAAGTCCATTACTTACTACTAAAAGAACAGTTTTTCAATAAATCACTACAAAATCTTGTTGAACACCCTGTATATACTCGATCCATTGCAAGGAACCAACTTTGCACACCGCGCGCTAACAATGCGTATGGCGAACGAACAACCGGTTTTCTTGTCCCCCGGCTTATCAATTCTCTGCCTTCCGAATTACGTACCAGCCTAACTATAAGGAATGCTAAGTTTAAATTGAAAAAATATTTTTTAGTAAATACTAGCCAGTAAGTAGGTAGCAATAAGGCTTGCATTGTTACCTTTCTGCCTAAGTGGGTGGGTAGGTAAGTATTGTATGTAGCTACCTTCTTAGATATTTTATTTAAGTAAAACTGATGTACTAGCGTAAACTAGTGTAGTGTCAAGACAAACCTTAGTGGTTTTTAGATACTATGTATTATTTTAAGATTTATTTTTTGTTAAAACGGTAAATAAATAAAAAAAAAAAAAAAAAAATATGCATACAAGAATGTAAACGAAAAAGCTTAGTGCATAAGAAAAAGCTTAAAATTGTTGTGTTCATATAATGTTGCATAACAAAAATTCTAAGTTTAGCTACTCTACAAAGTAAAAACTGTAAATAAATCAGCCTAAAACTATCATTAAAGCATTTTATCAATTTATTTTTAGAGCTCAGCTTTTGTCGGAGCTATGATGCAATTTATCAATAATACTGGTAAAAAAACAATTATTTACTCTCCGTCGGCATCTGTTTTATCTGAAGATGTTTTTGAATCAAAAAAATTTAAACTAGTTGGTCACCGCTGTTTGAACACACCTCGCCCATGAAAACCGAATGAATAGGTAAATGACAGGAAAGAGACAACAAAAATTGAAATTGACACTATGGTTTGCTATTGCCAAGTATCGTACTTGCCGTTTTTTTCTGTACAAATGGGCTATAGATAAAAACGACAGTACTAAAATTGGCTTACTTCAGTGGTAGCACCTCATAGTAAGTTGTTCGCGGTTTTGTAATATATGGTGATGAGGAAACCGGTTCTTTGACCGGCGATTTTCACAAGCGATTGCGTTCAGTATTCAGCTACGCCGTAGCACGAGCTACGAACGTAGCTACGTAGCTTTTATTTTTTAAATTAGAAGTTGCTAATGACTGGGTACGTGGTTGTGTGTATTTACGATTTTATTTCCTATTTCCTATTCATTTTAACTATGTTATCTAGTTCATCGAATTGTATGAGTACAATAATATACATCAACTAAACTACTACATTTTATATAACTTTACAAAATACTTTAGCACCAGTTGTGTTATCTAAGGATTGCTGTAAAAGATCTATAGACAGCTCAAAAGTTTGAAGCCACTGCCACTGATGGATGCCTTAAGGGAGCCTAAAAACTCCGTCACCAGAGTGAGCTACTAGCTCATACAAACATACATACATACATTATGAATAATGGCGCAGCACTTTGAGAACCAACGCACGTGGTAAACAGGAAAGTGGCCGTCCTTTTTCGATGGGTGAGTAAACTTTCACAGAGTGGCACAAAACGCTTTAACTTCATCTTATATATAGTTAATCAGTACGTTGGGCTGTTTGTCACCAATTCCCGAACAGTCCATAAAACAGAGCCGCAGCTACCTGCCAAGTAATACGTTTAAAGCACAGATATTGACATTTTCTTGGCAAGCGCCTTTTTAATTAACAGCCACTTTTTTGGAGTCACTCGCCAAACTTGAAAATACACGGTTTTGAATAACGTTTTTTATTTTTTATCCTTTCAGAGGAATGGATAAAGAAACTTCATTTCAAAACTAGCTGTGCATGCCCAGCGTAATCGGAGTGAAAAAAAATCCTTTCATACAAACCTTAACCTGAAAATTACGAATACTTACAGCAAAAAAATCCAGAGTAGGTACTGTTTTAACTATGTTTTCGTGAATTAAAACCTTAAGGAAATAAATAAAAATGTGCATTAATTTAATGAACTTCGTATTTCATCTTGTAGAAAACATATTGGTAAAATCACGGTAAAATGTATTTTGAGTGGTTTTAAAAATATATCCTCTAATGGACACAAGCAAATTTTATCCCGTATATTTTCACTCAAACATTCTGGCAACCAAATCGCTGATGCTTTTTATGTAGTGTAATTCAACCAGGCCGTCTAAAGCAACTGTTGCTATTGCAATCTGTGTTTATTGACATCGTTCTATTCAATGGCAGTTTTTTAATTGTCTGTTAGTATTCTAATAGGTGACAACGGGCTTGCAACCTGTCACTACTAACAAAAAAGTGGTAAAATCTGGACGGTATTTACTTATACATCAAAAGTCGAAATGGTCTCAAACATCACCAAAATGTGGCGCCCACTACAGTTTAGGTATATTGCTTTGCACAAATCTTCTATCTATATACATAAAAGTGAATAGTCTTTTTTAAACTTTCGCGATCACTATTCATATTGAAAAGCTTTATGGTCTGCCCGCGACCACAGCTATTGCAACATAGCCGAAACGTCGGGATAAATAAGGTAAATTACGCGATAAAATCCCGTGTCCATAAAACTTTTCAATATAAAAGTGAATGTTTGTATGTTTGTCCTCTATGCATTCCTAATGGTTTAAACAGTGAAAAATACTTCGAAACTTTGATGGCACAAAACGCCTGCATCTGATACCATGTAAATACGGTGGTGTCGCGACCTCTATCTAAGTAGGTACTGTTCAGTTTATCGCGCAGTTTTGTCCAAGTTACGCCTCTGATACCAGCTTTATGGCGTGCTTCGACGACAACGGTGGTTCAAAGCAAAACACTGGATAAGTATACATTGTTTTGAAGAATGAAAAATAGTTTTAGTTTTGTAGCAAAACTTTTTAAGTCTTTACGTAAATACACTGAAATCTTTGTTTTTATAAATGCAACAGCGATAAAAAATTCAAAACGGCTTATTTGTTAGTGAGAATAGTTTTTCGTTGAAATTAAAACAACTCAACATTAAAATGACAAACGGAATTACTCACGTAAAAATATCGATTAGATACCGACAATGTTTCGATTTATCCTGAAAATTTTTATCTGGGTAAGAGAGGGATTCCTGGCACAGTCACTCTACTTAACACAAATTAAGCTTTTAAAAGCTTGTCTCTTGTAAAATACGTTTTCTAAAAACTATTTTTTACTCATACAATGTTCTTTGATCAAAATCTCTTCATGATTGTATAAGTAAACACTTCGTCTTAGTTTCATGTTCATAGAACAATTTGTGGCTTCTGAGACGGACATTAATTAGCTTTTGACTTCCGGAGAAACTTTGAGCTCTTGCATCTTACAAAGTACGGTGGTGCACTAGACTAACAATTTCTATGAAAATTCTATGCTGTTGTTTTTACGAGTGGTTTTAAAAACGGATTGCATTGATGTATTCATGTAAAGAAGACGCGCTATTTTGTACAAAATCACTCATTCATTTGCTAAATTGTTGTCGTTACAATGATAACCTGTTACACGCAGTTTAAGATCACTCTTATTTATTGGGAGTTTTGGTTTCTTGCTCGCGGCTCAGTAAGTAAGCCCAGCTCTCCGCTGCTTTTTGCATAAGGTCATTTTCTACCTCTTATACAAATGCTTCCATTTTATATTTATGTTCACTAACTAGTCATGCCTCGTTTATAACGAATTCATTAAGTCAAAAGGTAACTATATCTTAGTAAATGTATTCTTACTCATGTTTTCTGTAAATCTAACCCTTTTTTCCGACATAACCGAAGCTTATGTCGGGAAAACAACGAAGTTTGATTTCTTATTTATGAAATTACTTATTAGGTTTTTTTATAATTCTTTGAACAAAATGCTCGTATGTATCAGACCCCCTTTATCGCACAACTCATACTCGTAACTCGGTTAAGAATGCCGTACGTAGCAAGCATTAACGCAACATAAAAACACAATGTATGGAACATAAGTCTTTATAGTTATTCAGGATATTTAAGGAATACAAACTTGCGTGAAACGCGAAGCTTGTTTATTTAAATTGTAACTATTTAAATTTGCATGTTTACCCGACTACGTAAGAACATAAAAGTTACCTATGTCAAATACCCCTACGTGCGGTGATACGGATACGGTGATCAGTTCGGGCAAATGATACATATCTGGACCCGCCTTTAGATTCCTCAATATTCTACTATATTTTTGACGAATTCTAGTAACTAGCTATAACATTATTATCAGTGAAAGATTATTTTTTTTTATTAATCAGTATTTCAGTGGAGAGAAACCGCACAAGATCACGATGAGTGTAAAGTAACGGGGGAGGCCTTTGTCTAGCAGTGGGACAGTTTAGGCTAGTTAAAAAAAAATCAGTGCTTCCAGCGAACTACATAATATAAAATCACGCCTCTAGAACTAGCACTCTCAGAAACTACAGATTTTCTCTTGCTTCAATCCTGACACACATCTCTGACCTCATTCACTCTCATTACATTCTTCATACAAGCTCGCTAATTTAGAGAAAATTTCAAATGTAAAACTTCTTATAGTGTATCACGAATATTATACACCGTTAATTCTGGGTCAGTTTAAAGCCAGCACCCACTGCTTGTATTGCTTAATCGTATTCGTGTCGTTGGTTTAGTTTTTGAATTTGATAAGTATTTCATACGAAACTAAATAGTTGAAAAGATTAACAAAAGTGAGAAAAACACTTGGTAAGGTGTCGTAGGCGCGCAGAGCTAATGACCTAGGTATGTATGTATGACTACGACGTAGTATAGACTCTACGCCAGTGGTCGTCACACTTTTCTGGTCAAGGGCCGCATAGGACAATGTGGGATATCACTGCGGGCCGCACATTCTTGAATTATTTCGTTGACGATTTTTCGAATTCCTAAATGTGGTAAACTCCTAGTAGCGAGCTTGAAACTTAGCAGCATAAGTTTGCAGTGCTCAAAGACTCGCTGCTTGTCGGTTCTCTGCGCTCTGACATAACTCACTTTGCTCGCAATATAGGTACCTTACCCATGAAGTTAAATGCGAGCGAAGCGAGCCGAATTTTTGATGACAAATGCAACATGTGACGCTAGATTTTGTTTGCGTTGATCAAAGAAAAAATCGCTGCTTCTAGTTTCTTATTCTGTGGTTAGCCTTTACTCACTTTACTCGTAATATACCTTACTCATAAAGTTAAATGCGAGCGAAGCGAGCCGAATTTTTTAAGACAAATGCAACATGTGACACTAGATTTTGTTTGCGGTGATCAAAGAAAAAACTCGCTGCTTATAGTTTCATATTAAGTAGTTAGCCTTTATTCACTTTACTCGTAATACACTTTATTCATAAAGTTAAATGCGAGCGAAGCGAGCCGAATTTTTTTAAGACAAACGCAATATGTGACACTTGATTTTGTTTGCGGTGATCAAAGAAAGATTCGCTGCTACAGGTTCTTATTCTGTGGCTTTACTCGCAATATACCTACCTTACTCATCAAGTTAATTAACTTCATAAGTAAGGTATATTGCGAGTTACAATGCGAGCGAAGCGAGCCGAATTTTTTAAGAGAAACGCAACATGTGACACTTGATTTTGTTTGCGGTGATCAAAGAAAAAACTCGCTGCTATAGATTCTTATTCTGTAGTTAGACTTTACTCACTTAACTAGCAATATACCTTACTCATGAAGTTAAATGCGAGCGAAGCGAGCCGAATTTTTTAAGGCAAATGCAACATTTGACACTAGATTTTGTTTGCGGTGATCAAGGAAAAAACTCGCTGCTTATAGGTTCTTATTCTGTGGTTAGACTTTACTCGTAATATACCATACTCATGAAGTTAAATGCGAGCGAAGCGAGCCGAATTTTTCAAGACAAACGCAACATTGTGACACTAGATTTTTTTTGCGGTAATCAAAGAAAAAACTCGCTGTTTATTCTTATTCTGTGGTTAGACTTTACTCACTTTATTCGTAATATACCTTACTTATAAAGTTAAATGCGAGCGAAGCGAAGCGAAGCGAAGCGAAGCGAGCCAAATTTTTAAGACAAATGCAACATGTGACACTTTATTTTGTTTGCGGTGCTCATAGAAAGGCTCGCTGCTTGTCGGTTCCTATTCTGTGGTCAGATATAACTCACTTTACGCATTAGGTATACCTACTCATTACACCTACTCATGAAGCTAAAATGCGAACAAAGAGAGCTCCAAACCAAGCAAACAAAGCGAGCTTCATTATCTCGAAGTTTTTAAATCAATCATAATTATTATTGTAGCAACTTGTAGGCAGCACCTTTCATCATCATCATTTCTTGCCCTGTTCCAACTAGGTTGGGTCGGCACAACATGTTCTCCTCTAACGTGGTAACATCATTATCTACCAAAATTTTTGCCTGGCCGCGGGCCGCACCAATATCGTCCGCGGGCCGCATGCGGCCCGCGGGCCGCACTTTGACGACCACTGCTCTACGCCGTAGCAACAGCTGAGCACAGAGCACGTATCTCCGTGATTTATCCTGCCTATGTTTCGTAATATTATTAATTCCAAAAAAATAGATCTAATTTTTATTATTATTTTTGAGTAAGGTTATCGATATAGATTACGTAGGCGCCGGCTTTAAACTGACCAAAAATAAACAGTGTATTGCAGAATGAAAGTAATGCAATTCTCAGTGTCAGCTAAATTCCATCTCTCGATCCTCGCATCTGAGACTGTCAAAATGCAAATCATTATCCCACGGCAATGCTCAAAGCTGCTCCAGCCAACGTCTCCGAGCGCCCTTAACATATTTAGGAACGTTTGCGACGCACGGACTTTTGAATTTTTCCCCTTCGTAGACTCTAGGCGGCGCGTTTCTGAAGTGCATTTTCATACCTGTAAATAGGTAAGTTATTCTAAGATTTGTAAATTCTTGTAAAACCGCCGGAGGTCAGAGTGGGATGGAATTTTTGTTTTTTTTTTTATGAGAGAAAGAGACAGTGAAAAAAACGCTCGTGATTATAGCGAAACAAAAGTTTTTACTCAATTACAAAATAATTTAAGGCGAATTAAAGAAATCTCTGCAAGTCTTCAACCGATTTAGATAAATGATAGATGATTAGATTCGTCTAGATGGCGTCAGTGGGTGAAGCTTTCTTTGCGCTTTTTAGTTGTAATTAATGTATTTAATACTTAATTAAAACTTGGTAAGTATTTTTTACACCGCAGTCGGGTGTTTTAGTTTTTTTTTAAACCGCCTCTTGTTTCAAGTCTGTCTCTTGGATGGAGTTTTGTTAAAACGCCTCGCCGCCAGGTTTAGTGTACTTTATGTATCTCAGACACTGAATTTACACGTAAATTGAAATATTACACAAAGTATGAGATGCTGTAAGGACTTTCGTGTTATTAAAGTCTGGTTTTGCGAGATCATTTCCTATACGAATATTAATGGAAGTTACATTTCGATTTAAGTTAGGCTAGTGTAGATTTTTTGCTTGTATGAGCGAGCATTGTAAGTTTTACCGAAAACTGTGAAAGAAAAAAAATGAACTTTATCAAAACTCTATCCTATCTACGATTATATCTAGATACTAATTATATAAAGCGGAAGAGTTTGTTTGTTTGAACGCGCTAATTTCAGGAATAGGTAAGTCCGATTTAAAAATCTTTAAAAATTGGATAGCTAAACTCTTGAAGGTTAATTATAGGCTACTTTTCAACACCATCATCATTACCATTATACCACCACTACGGGGGTAAGGCCGCGAGGGCGCTGCTAGTATCTTAATAAACTTTGTATATTAACTTCGCGCGTTGTTTAGAGTGCTCGTAATAGCTTTTTTAGTCGTTCTTGATCATTGTCGAAGTTAAGTGACGTTCTGTGCGGCTGCAAAATGGATGGGGGCGCCGCAGCCTGGTCCGAAGTATGGTATACTTATACCATACTATAAGGTATAAGTATGGTATGCTTATACCATACTTATTATACATAACATACGGTAGCACTCAACGAGTCAAGCTATGGCGGAGGCCACAACAAACTATTTCGACACCAGAGATAAAATTAATGCGTGGAATACACATGCTACGTAGTAGCACATGAGCACACTGTTATCTGACATAAGCAAGCTAGCTTTTCCCGATCATTATGAATAATGACCGGTCCATAAGAATACTGCCAGGTTAATCAAGTTGCGCGTAACATATACAAACGAAAAATATGCTTATGTTGTAAGCACGCTAGGTTAGGTTAGTAGTAAACAAGCATGATTTTTAGTAGCATGTTTATTCCAGCCATAACTCATACGAACTTATGTAACTATCTATAGATGAAACTTAAAAATGTCTAAGGCTTTGAAAGCATTTAGCCAACACCAAATAGTAAACGAAATACTGTATGGTTTATACTATGTTTTTATTTTCCCAGCAATGTTTATATTCGAACCCATAAGCTTTTGGTTATGAAACACTTTGTTGCAACCAACAAACTGATTCTACGTGACATTGTGAACTGCGGAACAAATAAAGCCGATATCTTTATTTGTCCAAACCTAAAATTTGAGTCTAGGCAGGGTATTGTCTACCGAACTGTAGCAAAATGCACTTGTATACGTCGCTCCCACGGGGCTACTGCGAACTACATGCGAGCCTTTGTGATATCGCTTCGGCTGGATTTAATATTTTTGCTTTTTTATTCGGATTTCTAAAAAAGTAGCTGAAAGTAGCTCTGTGTAGTTAAAACTCGGCTGAAAGCATGCCTGATACCAAAAAATGTGTATGCACAGGTAACACAGGCTCTCCCGTGGCTTCACTTACCTATTTTACATTCCATTAAGATGCATCAAGCCCTTATTCAAACCAAGACGTGGGGTTTTTTTATTTGAAAGCAGATTTTTAGCGATGTTTCTTAGATACTTACTTATAGGTCCTTATTTTATCAAAATCGGTTCAGCCATTTCAAGATTATCAGCTTTTTTTTAGTTACAAAGGGATGTGACGGGGGTTTTTTATTTAATTTTTACTTTTAAATAGGTAAGTAGGTACTTATTTCAAAAATGTTATTGTCAGTATGGTCAGGAACCACGAAATAAAACTTGCAAGGGGCTGGAAAGAATGGCGTACCTAACAATAAAGAGACCTTGCACTCACTGTTATATAGTTGGATACTAACAGATTTTTACCTTTAAAATTGCTGGACAGATGGGATTTGCATGACAAAAATGACTAACTAAAGTCTTAGACAGACTAGGATAGAAGAAGACTATTTATCCTACCGAGTATTTATCTATTTCATTCAGTAATTCTTTCATTTTTTCATATTTAATAGAACAATCTAAAAAACGCGAATATCAACGAATCGCAATTTTTTTAAACTTTTCTCACACATCCCAATTTATAAATGCCGTAAGCAAAAGCTAGGTAAATAAAAGTACCTACTAGTATTATAGATACAGGCACAGATATCCTCTCACAGCAAAGGCGGCGGATCGGAACTGTGCTGCCTCCCAGGAGCCCCAAACAAAGACTTTACATCCGTTGCATTGTAAAAACGTAAAAAACAGAAAGTTATTTCAGAGTAGTTTGCCGGAGTAAGCAAATATCCAGGGACATTATCGGACGAGTCCACCGTTCGATGTTTGATCTTTATATTGGAAATACAACGGTTTTATTGCGATATTTTATGTCATCTCTATCTTTACTGTGATCTCCCTGCAATGGAAACTATGTATCGGGCTTTTATTGCTCAGGTTCTACATTGAAGTTGAATGTCTTTTTAAATTATTCTATAGCTCGTTGAAGTCGTTTAAAAGTAAGACTGGAGCATAATCGGCGTATTTTCAAGCTAAAGACAAACTAGGCAATCGACTAGGTATTGGAAAAATATCATAAAAATTACGTGAAGTTCGTTCTGAGGATCAAAAGATTATCTGAGGGCAGCTTTGAGTTCATCGAAAAATACAACCCAGGTTTGTATTTGTAATACTAGAAAACAAATATCACATCGGGAAACACGGAAAAAACATTTCCGAAAACTCTTTATTGTCCAGTTTCAATTTTTGCAAGAATTCTTTTACTCCTTATAATATGAGAAAATTATGTTCAAATAGTGTAAAAACTAAGTTTATCACACCATAATCCGAACACAAGAGATAAACAAATCCTAAGAATAATTTGAACGAAGAGACAAGTGCAAGATAGGGTGCACTGGGTGTCGCAAACCAAATTATTAGGAGAATTTACCATATTCTGTTCGTATATTCATTTTCAAAACCTACCTTACCACTTTTGTTTTTGGGTCTAATGTTGTATGGCAGCGGTAAACGCAATACGAGATCTTTTCTACAAGAGGCTATAACTCTTTGTTTCGTATAAAACGAGAGACAGACGACGGCTCACGTGCTCCTGCTGGAGATTTCTCACAATACGTCAACATGCTGCTGGAAAAAATATGGCCCTGTATTAGACTTTAACGTTACAGCCGCTTCTTGACAAGATTTATAATAAAGAAAGCTTACCACGCTTACACATAGCCGTTTATTCGTTATAAGAATTTATGCAAGTTGAAAAGGTGCTTTCCATTTATGATATAGGTCGTAACAAGATAATGTACCACAATATGATGATAGCAACCTTGTTGCTACACGGAAATACGAAATAAAACAGTATCACATCATTGTCTCGGATTTCAGGTTTCGCATTTGTTCAAAGACACCCTGTTATTCATAATGGACTTAGAGGCCTCTTAGAGCGGTTGTGTCATAAGAATTTACCCTGAATTGGTGTGTCTTTTATTTTTGTTGTACAATTACTACTATTACGTGCGTGTGCTACGATGTGCTACGATCGTAGCCTCGTAGACAGTGTCACTATTTTTAGTTTTTTTTATACTTCCAATAGAGTAAAATAAAAGTGGTTTGGTTTAATTCATAAACCAGATTACATTATTTATTTCGTATCAGTAAGTTAGACTAAGCTCAATTATTTATTTTATATTCATCGGTACCATTTATATGACACGTAGTACTATTATTGTGTTTTATGACCAACAAGTTTTACTCCCAATTTCCTTTGAACACCTTACCAATTAAATTCAGAGATATTAAGCATAGAAATACTTAAAGCTTTTTCGGAGAAAAAGCTACACTTTTCCAAGGTTCAAAGTTTACAAGTGAAATATTTTTAAGAATTGGCTACTGTTCCAAATCTCTACAAACGTAAACGCATTACCTTTTTAAACGGATGAATATGGCCAGAAGTTTCCGTCAACGCTTGAAATATACAACCTAGGCAAAGATGACTGGCCTCTTAGCTCATTTGGTAGTAGCTCTGCCTTCTGCACTATAGGTCGCGGGTTCGATTCCCACCCAGGACAAACATTTGTGTGATGAACATAGATGTTTGTTCTGTGTCTGGGTGTTATAAAGTATTCTATGTATGTATTTACAAAAAAAAGTACTTATATAAGTATTCTATCAGTTATCTGGTTCCCATAGTACAAGCTTTGCTTAGTTTGGGGCTAGATGGCGCTGTGTGAAATGTCCAGCAATATTCATTTGTTTAAAGCTAGCTAGTGTTCTAAGGTAAATTCCACATTCACATCCGAATGATGACCGCAACGCTGCCTCATTACCTCAACAGGCACCTTAAGTCTTAACAATTAGTTCCGACAATACGCTATGAAACTATCGACAGTTTCTTGGCAGCGCAGATTTAATTACGGAACTCGCTTCGGAGACCACAAACATCCTACGCGATTTGGCACAGGATAGTCTTTACTAACCTCAGACTTTTAGACCTTTTGGACACCTTATATTATCGTCTTTATTATCTTATACTATCTAGTGTACTTTTTACTATCTTGCGGGGCAAATAACGCACCGTCAATATCTTGGTCAGACATCCTCCGACATTTTCATTCATAATTCAAGGTGAAGATCTTTTGGATTTTACGAGGCACAGTGCATTTTGAACATGTTCAAGTTAAGCGCTATTTTGTTTACTCAACATTGGCCTTAATTATATTTACTAGATGATTTATTCAGCGTCAGCAATCAATGCCTATACTTATCGGGACACTGTGATGCCTGGGACATTTTTGAGATGGAGTAGGTAGGCATTTTGTTAACTCACTAGCATAATAATTGCACGTACAATTTTGAAATTACAATTTTCTATGGTTGCATGGCGTATTATAGAAGTAGGATCAGAATGTGTGAAATGAAATCACTGACACATACCTACTTATATATTTTCTTTATGTAGCGGAAACAGTGAACGCAAGCGCAAATAAAAAAAACAATATTTTTGATGTAAAAGTTTTACGAGATTACAGCCTTCATTATCTAAACGTTACATGAATACCTACGTTGATTCTATGAGTTATAATAATAAACCAGTCTACACATCTTCCCCTGCACCAACAATTTCAAAATAAACACACGAGCTCGCATATTCTGTAGTGTCGCCCCGGCTCAAGTTCTCTCTAATTAAAATAAACTTGTTAGGCTTATAAATTATGCGATGTTATATTTTGTCTCTTTAGACTGAAACAGTTTTTTGGATTCCTTAATTAACTCGAAAGTTGGCAAAGCTTTGTTAGTTGCGAAGTCAGAATTAAAGTTGGGTGAAGTTGGACGAATATCAAAACTTATTGCTTAATCACTTGCTAGGAAGTGAAATTTTACTTTACCAACCTACTTCTAGCCAGTTCCGATGTGAAGAGAACATTTTGCGAATTGTCGGTGTTTCTCTAGCAAAGTTTAATGAGATTGCAAAAATGTCGAACCGACTTAGATTCTGCGTGAATAGTTTTTATAACATAGGTAGGTACCTACACACTTTCGTTGACCTTAAATATGACATGTGAGTAGGTAGACCATATCTATCACAAACCTATATGGGTGATGTGGGTAGATTATCAATATTATTCTGAAGATCATAAAAGCTCCTGGCTTTGGCACTTGAACAAATTGACAAATAATAATTCAAACGCCTTTAGGGTTCCGTGAGACAAGACAGCAAACCGAGCATAGCGCTCGCTGAGTAGACAAAGTATGGCTCATCCATCATGCTGGGATGACATTAGTATGCGGTGACCAAGACCGCGGCAATTTGCGGGACTCAGTCTTGGAGGATAGCGACACTGAATAGGCGGCCGAACAGTAGGTATGTGTAGGTATGTGTCACACATGTGTGATAGTTTCTAAGTGGTTATGCAAATTGGATTTTTTATAGAATTGTGGTTACCCTCACAAAGACATAACATAACATCTTTGTTAGAAGATAGAATAGAATCAAAAATAAAATAACTTTTAGCTTCAGATCTAGGGTCTAGATTAGTGGATTCATTCGGATGTTGGAACTCATAACTAGAATTTTCTTTTAGAAGTTCACTGCTATGTATAAAAGTAAGTAAGTAGCTACCTACTAAGGCTAGAAACTTAGTAGGTAGAAAATAACTAGCTAGAGCAGTGGTCGTCAAAGTGCGGCCCGCGGGCCGCATGCGGCCCGCGGGCGATATTTGTGCGGCCCGCGGGACGATATTGGCCCGCGACCAAGCAAACAATTTCAGTAAATAATTATTCTACCACGTTAGAGGAGAACATGTGCCGACCCAACCTAGTGGGAAAAGGGCAAGGAAATAATGATGATGAATGATGCTACCTACGTTGCTACAATAATAATTGTAATTGACTTAAAAACTTCGATATAAGGAAGCTTCCTTTGTTTGCTTGGTTTGGAGCTCGCTTTGCTCGCATTTTAGTTTCAGAGTTGAGTAGGTATAATGAGATCAAAGTGATTTAAGTCTAACTACAGAATAAGAACCGATAAGCAGCGAGTTTTTTCTTTGAACATCGCAAACAAAATCAAGTGTCACATTTTGCATTTGTCTTAAAACATTCGGCTCGCTTCACTCGCATTTAACTTCATGAGTAAGGTATATATTGCGAATAAAGGGAGTAAAGTCTAACTACAAAATAAGAACCGATAAGCAGCGAGTTTGTTCTTTGATCATCGTAAACAAAATCAAGTGTCACAATATTGCATTTGTCTTAAAAAAATTCGGCTCGCTTCGCTCGCATATAACTTCATGAATAAGATATTTTGCGAGAAAAGTTAGTAAAGTCTAAGTAAAGTATAAGAACCTATAAGCAGCGAGTTTTTTCCTTGAACACCGCAAACAAAATCAAGTGTCACATGTTGCATTTGTCTTAAAAAATTCGGCTCGCTTCGCTCGCATTTAACTTCGTGGGTAAGGTCTATTGCGAGTGAAGTGAGTAGTCTAACCACAGAATAAGAACCCATAAGCAGCGAGTTTTTTCTTTCATCATCGCAAACAAAATCAAGTGTCACAATGTTGCATTTTTCTTCAAAAATCGGCTCACTTCGCTCGCGTTTAACTTCGTGGGTAAGGTCTATTGCGAGTAAAGTGAGTAAAGTCTAACCACAAAATAAGAACCGATAAGCAGCGAGTTTGTTCTTTGATCATCGCAAACAAAATCAAGTGTCACAATATAGCATTTGTCTCAAAAAATTTGGCTCGCTTCGCTCGCCTAAAACTTCATGAGTGAGATATTTTGCGAGAAAAGTTAGTAAAGTATAAGAACCTATAAGCAGCGAGTTTTTTCTTTAAACACCGCAAACAAAATCAAGTGTCACATATTGCATTTGTCTTACAGAATTCGACTCGCTTCGCTCGCATTTAACTAAGAACCGATAAGTAGCGAGTTTTTTCTTTGATCATCGCAAACAAAATCAAGTGGCACAATGTTGCATTTTTCTTCAAAAAATTCGGCTTGCTTCGCTCGCATTTAACTTCGTGGGTGAGGTCTATTGCGAGTAAAGTCTAACCACAAAATAAGAACCGATAAGCAGCGAGTTTGTTCTTTGATCATCGCAAACAAAATCAAGTGTCACAATATTGCATTTGTCTCATAAAATTTGGCTCGCTTCGCTCGCCTAAAACTTCATAAGATATTTTGCGAGAAAAGTTAGTAAAGTCTAAGTAAAGTATAAGAACCTATAATAATAGTGGTACTGCGCTGAGATCCAGCGAGCAGCACTTCCGAGCGGAAGTACCCACCACACAGATCTACGTGTCCAGTGTTCACTTCGACGTGAAGACCGTAGAGGTGGTGGAGTACATCAAGAAGAAAGCCGGATTGGGATTGAGGGTCGAGAAGTTGGACTCTCATCGTAATGTGAGCTTTAGCTCATTCATGGTGAGGGTCCCTACGGAGAGATTGAAGACCTTCATGAGCCCTGACTTCTGGCCGAAAGGGGTGAAGTTTCGGCGGTTCAAGGGCCGCCTGTCACGTGATACCCCGCGCCGTGACACACAGACCTAGATTAAGTTTTATTCATATGTATTTTTAGGTTTAAGGTACTTATTTTTTCTATGGGCCTTAGAATTAGTTTTTACCATCTGTACTATTCTTAAGTTCCCTGAAATAAAGTTTATATTATTATTATTATTGTAAGCAGCGAGTTTTTTCTTTAAACACCGCAAACAAAATCAAGTGTCACATGTTGCATTTGTCTTAAAGAATTCGGCTCGCTTCGCTCGCATTTATCTTCATGAGCAAGGTATAAATTGCAAGTAAAGTGAGTAGTCTAACCACAGAATAAGAACCGATAAGCAGCGAGTTTTTTCTTTGATCACCGCAAAAACAAAAGTGTCACATATTGCATTTGACTTGCAAAAATTCGGCTCGCTTCGCTCGCTTGGTTTGGAGCTCTATTCGCTCGCATTATAACTTCATAAGTAGGTATATTGCGAGCAAAGTGAGTTATGTCAGACCATAGAATAAAGTTCCTAACAACCTGCGAGTCTTTGATTGAGCACCGCAAAATTATGCTAAGTTTCAAGTTCGTTAGTAGGTAGATATGTAGGTACCTACTTGGATTTTACCCCCTAAGTAGGTATAGGAATTTCGAAAAATCGTCAAATAAATAATTCAAGAATGTGCGGCCCGCAGTGATACGCCACATTGTCCTATGCGGCCCTTGGCCAAAAAAGTGTGACGACCACTGAGCTAGAGGGTTTTAAGCAGTTTGGACCTACCTACTAATTTTCTAGCCTTAGTACTTATCTACAAAAGTAGATAGCAATGAACTTCTAAAATATAATTCTAATTATGAGTTCCAACATCCGAATGAATCCACTTCCCGGCAATGGCCTACCCAAAAAGCTTAATCAAGCAGCATCAGCTAATGCCTGCCTTTGGAGATCAATATTATTAAAAACCATAAGTAGGTAATGATGATGACTTCCTAGCCGATTTCGGCCACGGCGACTGTATTTTTCTAGATAGGCGTATTAAATTTCTTTTAATTTTAGGTTGGACATATTATTCTTAGTAAACCGAAGACATGGTGTCAACACAAAGCATCGTTTCGCGATCATCGATTGTCTCCCAACTCTTTTGTCCGCGTTTCGCGTTTGCTAATGGACTCCAGAGTCTGCGACGGCTTGATTAATATACAGAACCCAACGACGCTTAATTACCTAGCTGTTGTAGCTAATTGTTGGGGTATGCTCGCGTGACATCATAAAATGTCGGAGTCATGTCACAATCTACAGAAACATCAACCTATTACGTAGTATTATTTAAGAATCAACTAATGTATTACCTTGAATAAACCTCATACAAAGCTTTACCTAATCCAAGAAAAAGCAAAATATTTACTAATAAAACCTGAGTCAGTTATACCTAGTAAGTATGCATAGCTGATATAACAAGGATTACCTATATGTAACACAGTTTAAGTAGATAAGTTTAAGTATTTAAATAATCTATAAATAAGCACAGTCCTTGATAAAGGCATTTTTTTTAATAATCAAGGACATAGGTTCTTTTTGTGCAATTACGTACAAACTTACAGTAGGTATTGAAAAGTTTTATGAAATTTTTTAAATAAGTACCTAGGTACCTAGGTATTTACTTAAATAAATTAAATAAAAATTTTCAATATGAAAAGTGATCGCGAAAGTTTAAAAAAAAAAACTTACAGTAGCAATTGAAATATTGAGCTTGTCGCATACTGAATGAACGTAGGTACATTTTTACACCTACAAATGAGTTTGTAGTTTGTAAGTATTTGGAGCCCTTGGTACGCAAGTCTGTCTTGCTGGGTACCTAGTTCTTTTTCTCTCCTAGGAACAAGGCAGTTTCTGTCCAATAAAACAAACGAGCAGTGCGATGATGGCCCATTGCACCCTGTTTGACGCTTACATTCGATGTTTTATTATTCTAAGCCCTTCAGAAACTAATATGCCGCCTATACATGTTTGGCGAGCCTAGGCCAACGCGAGCAAAGGCCAACGAGTAGACAGCATATTTGCCTTGACTTGCCATCGTTCGCCTACCTGGCCGAGTGAACACAAGCGTATGGTTTGCATTGGTTTGCATAGACTTGCCAAACGTCAAGCTAGATGGTAGCACTCGCCTTGCCTCAATTTGCCTTCGCTCGCGTTGGCCCAGGCTCGCCAAACATGTATAGGCGGCTATAGATCAGACGGCCAGGTCGCAATTGCAACTAGAATCTTATTATTCGGCCGCCTTTCGCCCCAGTCGTAATACTCCACCATAAAAAACAGGCAAACTTTTTTTTACGTCTTTGTTCGATATTTGCACGTGATATAATATTTCAGTACATAAATACTCGGGCTGAAGATTGGGGCGCGATAAGTGCGTCGTAAAACCTTCATAAACTACACCTGAGTTTTACGAACCAAATCTACATACCCTGCCGTTGTCCTTGACTTGTGTAGAATATAATTTGTCTATGGTATTCTGTACCACTGCAGTTCCATGGTGTTTTCTTTTCTCTTCAATTTGGTTCCGCACAGTTTTTGCCTTTATTAGCTCGTGCAAGCAAGATAGCACAGGTTTCAAGTCAACTAAACAAAGTTTCTGAGTGAATTTAAGATAAATGTCGCGAAGCATTTATTGCGACTAGTGAAAAATAACGAGAAATAACTAAGGTGTCCCTAGTGCGGACAAGTTTTTAATCAACTTTTTTGTCACTAAATACCCAATCGTTATTTTCCAGGATCATACAAAGAATTATTTCTGAAATCGTATTACTTTACAGTTGTTTTATTTTTTCAGGGCAATAAGCAACTTTCTATTATTTAGTCTATTTAGTTATTGGGTTTAAACCCTTCCCCACTTATCAAAAAATAAATGTTAAATTTATGATTCTGGAATGATAAGTAACTGAAAAAATAATAATAATAGGTATTTATTTTAGTGAAAATATTGTATTTTCGACATTTCGTTACTAATTATTAATTTATTTTAATTAATGATACATTTAAAACATAACAAATTATTTATAGGGAATGTTACGAACTTCTACAAACCTCATATTTGAAAGTAATACAATTTTACGCTTTATTTTATATTCGAATTTATTATAAAATCTAATTTCTTTCGCGTCGGCCAGCGTAGTTCGTCAACATAATAACGTAACAAATAAAGTATAAATTATGCTATTGTTAAGTTAGTGTTGTCACCGACTCGCTGAGAACATGACTCGCTCTAGATTAGTAGAAAATATTGGTCGGCGTAGTCACCTGATATTACATCACTACGTAACGTACAAATATGTTTGTTTCTCTAGTAACGTCACAATATCGCCGAGAGCATAGTTCTTTCTGCGCTAGTGAAATGTAATACTGCTGCTATAGCGTTTAGCATGTGACGTCGGCCGGCGTAGTCCGTCGACATAAGGTACGAAATCACTACGTTTTTCAGGTATTCTAGATTGGCACCTTCGCGGGATTGGGTTCTTCGTAGTCTGAGAACAAAAACAATCATTCCATTATAATATCATCCTATTTATGTAAAAAAAATTACAAAAAACTAAAAATAAGTTCGTTTGCCACTAGCCAACTGTGGTGACGGAGTTTTTAGGCCGCCTAAAGGCCACCGTCATGGCTTAAAGACTTTAGTCTTAGTTAGTAAGTTTAATGACTTAAAAGCCGGGACCGACAATTTAACACGCGAAGCGAATTCCGAAGCGCTCAGCTCGTAATGCCACTTGCGGTCACCCATCCAAATTGTGACACAACGTTGCTTAACTTCAACGATCAAGCAAGTTACGCCACGAGCACTTCACAAAGTAGAATACTAAATTAATACAAAAACTTAATTGAAAATGTAGTAAAAATCACTTGTTCACCTGTCTATTTCTTCTTTCAACGTCCTGACAACTTCCTTGTATCTTTCCTTTTCTATAGTTGCATCTCGTTGACAGTCTCTGCAATATAAATATTGTCTTAATTATACTTACCCGTTCTAAGATTAGTTGAGAATAACTGCTTTAAAATTCAGTTGCAAGATTCCATCTGAACAAACATAAATAGAAAGTTAAATAAAAAGTTAGGCCTTTGCATCTTTTACTAGATGTTTATACAGTGTCAGGAGGCAATCTTTGCCTACACTTGTCGGGACACTGTAGTGCCTGGGACATTGTTGAGATGGAGTAGACTTGCCCAGCACCTACACCATCCTCTCAGCTTAACCGGCCATATCCACAGGAAAGACATGCTCAATACGTGTGGGGCTGACTAAGCCGCGGGTTTCCTCACGATGTTTTCACCGTTCAGAGCTCGTATTAATGCGCATAGAAATTTTTCGAAAAGAAAAATCCATTGATGCACGGCCAGGATTCGAACCCACGACCTTCGCATCGAAAGTCGAGGTACTATACCCCTCGGCCAACACGGCCATTAAAAATAAAAAGTAAAATAAAAGCTTGTACCTGTAGTGTCCCTCCAAAACATGTTTTTCTTTCCGGAGCTGTGTAATGTCGAGGTCTTTTCTGGCCAACTCGTGCGCATAGTGTAACATATGCGGCGGTGCCGATGCATCCTATAATAATAAAACATGATCTAGATCAGTATTCCGCAAACTTTTTGTGTTCAAAACACATCTAGGAAATCGGAAAATTTTGGAGGTAGGTACTTACACCATAAATTAAAAATCGTTTTTTATGCGAAATTTGAGCTTGTTTAGCTGAGGATAATGCGGTTTAAATTTGGAGTAGCTTAACTGAGATAGGTGACCTTATTTTTCCGAGGCACACCAACTAATGACCACGGTACACCAGTGTGCCGCGGCACATCCTTTGCAGAACTCTTATCTAGACTAGACCGTATTCCTAAAGCGTGGTAGAGGTTCTCTCAATCTTATCGATCTAGCTAAGTCTCATCTGAGAAAATTTGTTTTCTCCGTATTTCATGCAAAACGGTTTACCAGTGCAATATGGTTCGTAAATTCGTCACGATCACCATTGCTTCGACAGCGCAACGGCAGAAGCCATGGATTACATTACATGGATAATTAGACGTAAAGATTTATCCAAAAAAAGATAAAACAAACAAAAAACCTGTCTACACCCGGGGTTCGAACGGGGGCTGCGAGTTCGAACCCCGGATGTAGACAGGTTTTTTGATTGTTTTATCTTTTTTTGGATAAATCTTTATGTCTAATTTCTAGGAAAATTCGTTTTCTCTATTTTCACCCGAGCAGAACTCGGTCGCCCAGATATTTAATTTTAATGCCGCATTCACACGCTCGCGTGCAAACAGAACAGACATTCAACGGGCCATTTATCTTCTGTCGCGTTCGGTCTCCTTGAGATGAGAATGACAGAGCTACTTCGTGCTCGCTCGTCATAATATCTCTGTCTCGTTGAATGTATGTTTGCACGCGAGCGTGTTAACGCGGTATGAATTAGTCTGGCAAAAACGGGTAGAAACGGCAACTAAAATTTCAATACAATGGAAACCCTTTCTCTACTAATCTATGGTAAAGTACAGGTTTCTTGTACAGGTACCGAAGACGTCAGTCAGGAGTAATAATTTCTTTCTAAAAGAGAATTTATCTATTTCGCGTATTTAGCTTGCACAGTGGTGCCCCCATTTCTGTCTTTTTTTTTTGCGAGACTATAAATGACTTACATTCAAAAGTCCATGCGACTCTTTCCACACCGTTTCCTCTGCGCTGACCCGTCTCGCTCTATCGTTCCTCGCACGGATATAGTTGTCTGTTTCTTCTAAAAGGGCCGCGTATCTATCTCTTTGGGTGGAGACTTGCTTCTCAAGACTTTGGATGCGAGTTTTAAGGTCTGAAGTCACTTCGTTGTGGAAATCTTGCTCGTGGATCAGTTTCTAGAATACATTTTTGTAAATTAATAAGTAAAACAGAAAAATAATGCTTTTCATAAATCATTTGAAACAATCGCATAAAATTACAAAACGATGGACGAAAAGTCATTTGGAAATGAAAATTACTCACAATTTCAACTTTATCGCAAAGAAATAAATAAGTATCAATGTAATTTTTAAGAAAAGCAAATTAGTTGCAAGCCGTGCGAGCTGCGCTGATAATGACGTGCACTTCTGTCGCATTCTGTTTTGTGGGATCATACACTGCTGTTGGATATATTCGGAAAACAAGAAAATCCATTCAAGTCCATTCTAAAGCTTGAGGTGCTGTACAAAAAATAGATAACCGTGGTAGTGTGGTGCGTGAGAAATAATCAGTAAGAAGTATGGCTGATTTTAGTCTCACGCTCACCGTCACCGCTGATAGGCGAGTGATCTCTATTACAATGAAATAAGGATACTGAATTGTCCAGCACTGACGAGAGCAATCAGCGTAGCTATTTCTGCTAAACAATCAGTATCCTTATTTCATTGTAATATAGATCACTCGCCTATCAGGCTGACGGTGAGCGTAAGACTAAAATCAGCCATACTTCCTAATAATATTATATGTTTGTAAGGAGTACCATACCTCTTCATACAACTTCAAGGTATCAGCTTTGTCTTGTTTTTCTTCATCCAACATCATCTTGTAAGTCTCAAGTTTCTCCTTCAAAATAGCTATCTCATTCTTCAGACTATCTATCTCGCTCTTGACCTCAGCGCCACTATTACTTGCTTTTGCATTTTGAACCTTGTATACTTCGAATTCTGTTTTCAGTTTCTCATATTCCATTGAACCTGAAATAATGAGTATTTTTAACCTATTCAAATTAAATCTCTCTCTCTTTCATAATATGTTTATTTAATTAATGTAATTGGTGTAACCCGTATTAATTAAATTAAAATAAATAAATAAATTGTTTTAAATAAATTGATAGAGATAAGTACGTAATAAACCGTATTAAAAGTTAAGATGATTTTCATCCCAAATAGCGCTTCCGTGCTTCCGAGGGCACATTAAATTGTCTGTCCTGGCTTTTATAAGTCGTTAAGCCAAGACGGAGGCCTTAAGGCGGCCTAAAAACTCCGTCACCAGAGTTGGCCACAAGCTTATACGAACTTACTTTTTATCCCGAATAAACTATAGGTTATTATACTACCGCAGACAAAGTTGAATGCGATCTAGTACTCTTTTATACTTACATTTTATATGCACATTTTCATAACCTTCCACATTGAATATCGTAGTGATGTCGATTGGCGACCCTAGTTTATCATTTTCCGATATGAATTCTTTCTTCAGTATATGGATTTTGTCAATAAGAGTTTGTAGATATTCGCTGTCGGCTAACTTATCGTTGTCTGTCTCGCTTACCGGCTGTGGTTCTGATGAATTTTCTGGAAAAATATAAAGAAACGTTTGTATTAGACACGGAAAAGCTCGTGGCGTAGCTTGCTGGTTCTTGGTTGATCGTTGAAGTTAAGCAACGTTGTGCGCGGTCACAATTCGGATGGGTGACCGCAAGTGGTGTTACGAGCTGATCGCTTCCGTGCTTCGGAGGGCACGTTAAATTGTAGGTCTCGGGTTTTAAGTCGTTAAGCCATGACGGAGGCCTTTAGGTGGCCTAAAAACTCCGTCACCAGAGTTGGCCACTAAGCTCATACGATCTTACTTAGGGACCGCGGAAGTACTTTATAATGGGGGGCCAAACTTTTTTGGTCATAATCCTTCCTTTATAATCTCCAGTAGTTTGTAGTTTTACATACAGCCGGCATAGTGGATTTTAAGATTTTTTTTAGGTAAAAATCGTTGATTCTGGTGATCCTGGTCAGGGTAATGGAACAAACGTTTTTTCCCAAGTACAAGTGCTTTTTTATTTAAGAAGAAACAAAACTCTGTGGAAGATAGCACAGAAAGCATTCCAAATACAGAAAGCGAAGTTTCTTCGCTGAAAAACGTCAACTTTCCGTCTGAAATCATAGAATCTGACGCTAATTCGGAAGTCAAAATCACGGTGCAGGTAGTAAATTGGAGGGGGCGAAATGTACCTTCAGATTTTCTCTCAGTTGTGATCCCTTCAATGATCTTCCCATTAAGCGAGTCCCGTAGTTTTTGTATGAGTTTCTGATCGTTGCGTCGCCTCAAGTCGTACTTGCCTACAGTTTCGGACAGCTCAGCCAATTTACTTTCAAGTAAGGCCACTCTTTCTTCCTGTCGCGCGCACGCTTTGCGAGCTGATTCCTCGGCGCGTTTCGCTTTTATTTGCTCCTGATATATAAAAAATCAAATTAAAGCTCAAGAATAACTCTAGTGCCTTTCTGTCATTCCCCGGGCAGAGACACGGGAAAAAAGTTGCATAATGTGTTAATCCAGGGTATAGGTACTTATAGCTAGGTAGACAACATCATTTCAGAAGAAGTAATAAACAATCTTGAGTACATCAAGATTAATAGTGAACGCATACCTATCATAATCATAATCAAAAGCTTTATTTCACTTCACAAAAAAGTACAACACAGGCAGAGACAAAAAATAAGAAAATTGCGACTGTGAAAACGGTCGTCACTCAGCATAATGCAATAGATGAGCGGGTATGCCACCATTCGGAGCCGAACGCCCCAAACGAATCGACCGAAACGAAATTATTTCATATAAAAATTTTAGAATTCACTATATGAAATCGTATGTAACCTCGCAAACTTACCAGATTCGGACGATTAGGACGAATCTACGCGGGCAGATGTGCGAGGTTTAATACGATTTCATAAACATAATTCTAAAATTCGTTTCTTTCTACGCGTTCAGCACGGATAAGTGTGCGTTCACATTAAAGAGAATGCCCCATACCTAAGAAGTCTTTTTTTAAAAACATACCTCACGAATAGCAACAGAATGCGACTGCTCTAACAACGCCAACTTATTTTGCAGGCGGACCAGTAACGCGGGAGTTTCCACAGTGCGAGCTTCAGCGCGCTGCAATTTCCTTTGCGAAGCTTCCAGACTACTGCTAAGATCGCGTACCCTCTTTTCTAACTCAGCTTGTGATGCTGGAAAGAGATGACATAGACATAGACATAAAACATTTATTTAGCACACACACGATAGGTTTAAGAAGAATACAAAATGAGAAAGGACTTATACTAACTAAGGACACATTCTGTGACATATGGTAGGTAGGTATATAGGTAGAGTGCGCCGCAAACTTAATGGCGGCTGAAGTGCGCGGCAGATTCGACTTTGCGCAGGTACAGTCAACGCAATAGAATAAAGTAAACTTTATCTACATAGCCCGCCTAGCCCCACCCCTCGCCACCTTCACCTCTCCGCAATAGCGTTGACTGTACCTGCGCAAAGTCGAATCTGCCGCGCACTTCAGCCGCCATTAAGTTTGCGGCGCACTCTAGTAGCAAAATTACACACAAGATTAAATCAGGCGGCACGTAACGGCGGATGAAAGTAGGAAAGCTGTGATACAGGTGATAAAATAAAAGGATGACAATATAAAGAGTTTTTCGTCGCATTTACACGTCAAATTGACATTCAACTAGTACTACGTGATCTTATAAGGGTTCCAATTTATCAATGCAGATCCCTAAAAAATAAGAATTTACAATGAAATCATATCATACCTTGAGTTTCAGTTGAATTCACCACTTTATCTTCGAGCTTTTCTTTAGTCTTCCTTTCGCTGTTCAACTTTAAGTGGAGCTCTCTGAAACATTGAAAAATCATTATTTTCCTTATGAATGCTTATAGAGACAGTGTGAAGTTTAAAGACGCCTAAAGCTCCCGTTATGGCGACACGACTGTCTTTTAAAAAAAAACCCCCATACTTTTTATGATCTTAAGTCAACTCCATCATAATATCCTAGGCACTTCAGCATTCTGTTGAATGTAAGCCTTGCCTCCTAAAGCTGATTAGTTACAACTTACTCAATCACAACTAATATCTGTTTTTGGAGATAGCACTGTATGTTGCATACTTAGAGGTTGTTTTACCAACGTTGTTTTACCCAATACATTTTTCATTAGTTATTTCTTCTATGTAACCTTCGTAGCAAATAAGAGATCAATAACTCATACAAATGACAGCTGGTTAGCAGCAACTACGTAGTAGCACTAAGCAAGTTAGTTTAGAGCAGATGCTACTTAGTAGCGAACAAATAGCACGTGTTTACATACGAAAACTGTATGCTTATGAATAAGCACGCTAGGTGCAAACAAGCAAGCTTTTTAGTAGCTTCTGTATTCCAGGCCAGGGATAATGCTATTCCCTGAAGGTGAAAGTACTACTTGACATAGGTCGCGTTGCGCGTATTACGACAGGTCGACAGCCCTGCCGCGCCAGACAGCGACAGAGTTATGCGTTAGAAGGAGCGGCAATGTTTAGGTCAATATAGCGCTAAGCACTAACTGCTTATGCGAGCTGAATTGCACTTTGTTGCGTCGCAGCAAGAGTCACTATTTATATAAATTTTTTCGCGAAGTGAACTTTCTGTACGTGGTACTATTATTCTGTGCTTTAACTGACAGCTCAGGACCTTAGAGATAGTGAAACAAAAATTTCGTCTAACTTAGAAAAGACTTACTTCATCATGGCAGCATGATCTGCTCTCTCCTTCTCCCTTTCTTGTATTTCATATGAAATCTTAGCTTTGAGGTTATTGATCTCGGCGTAATGCTGCTGCACCAGGCTTTTTGTTTCCTCTCTCATTGATACCAGCATATTTTCATACTACAGAAAAAAATAGATTTATTTAAGTATGAACAACCCTCGGATTGAAAGTCGAGGCACTAACCCACTCGGCCAACACTGCTCTCAGAATAAATTGACTGGTCTCTTAGCTTAGTTGATAGTAGCTCTGCCTTCTGCGCTGTAGGTCGTGGGTTCGATTCCCACCCAAGACAAACATTTGTGTGATGAACATAGATGCTTGTTCTGTGTCTGGGTGTTATAAAGTAAAATAAGTAGGTATGTATTTACAAAAATATATAAAACTATACTATCAGTTATCTGGTTCCCATAGTACAAGCTTTGCTTAGTTTGGGGCTAGATGGCGTTGTGTGAAATGTCAGTCAATATTAATTATTATTATTATTTAATAAACAGAAATTAAGACAAAGTAACAGAACTAACCGAATCCGTACCCATGTTATAAATGTGAAAGTGTGTTTGTTTGTTTATTTTTCCTGCTTTCACGTCAAAACAGAGCGACGGATTGACGTGATTTTTTGTGTGAAGATAGTTAGAGGGCTGGAGAGTAACATAGGCTACTTTTTATCCGGGTACCACGCGAGCGAAGCCGCGGGCAGCAGTTAGTTAAGTATATACCCTAATTTACCTTATCTCTGGTCACTTTTTTGTCAGCCTGGAAAGCCTCTTCCATCCGAGCTTTCTCAGCCGACAAGGTTGATAAAGATAGAGTGAGAGCCGCAACGGAACCATCTGAAACTAGAAAAGTTTAAGTTTTAATCTGAATGCCAGAAAATTAAAATAAAAGACAAAAAACAAATAAAAGATGTCAGCTTGCCACTACCTATATAAAAATTAATACTCAACATAATTTTTTTTTCTAAAACACAAAAGTTGAATTTCTCTATACTTATTTTTGGCAGTAAAATAGAGCAATGTGTGCGTTTTAGTGTATGTAGTGGTGCACCTAGCCCAAGTTTTGGCAGGTGATGTTAGTGTGTCACCTGTCTTCCCCTTTTTGAAAAGGTCATTGACTGGAACACTCATGAGTATTCACTTACTACAATACCTGCAAACTTATCTTATTATTCACTTACCAACAGCCCCATCAACTGGGGTATCGCTTTTGTTAAGCGCCTTTAAGCTAATCTCCAGGGCCTCCTTCTCTTTCACTAAGCCTTTGTAAGCTGCGACTACATCTGTAGATTGAAAGACAACCATGTTTTTTGCATCACTAGATTTATGTCTTGTTATATAAGTTCAATATTAGCCTACTAAGAGGTACCTGGACTTTTATTCTCAAGGTGATATGGTTTCGAATCCCTTAAGTTTCTAGTAAAGATTTTTGAAGTTGATATTACTATAAGATCTCTTTGAAAAATGAAGCCACTAACTTAGAATCAATAGGTACTTGTATTTGACCTTTTATGTAGGTCCAAGAAATAAACATTAGGTAGGTATAGGTATAATAACACGATGGATCTAGGCATTTGTGAAGTTAGCCATTTCACTGCGCAGTAGAAAATTTAGTAGGTAGGTACCTATGAAAAAGCTACACTGCTCATCGAAACGGCTAACTTCACGAATGTTTACTAGATCCATCAAAATTCAAAAATTCAAAATTCAAATATCATTTTATTCAATAGGACCGCTACGCTATGACCACTTTGAACATCGTGCGTAGGTACTGTAAGTACGTAAGTACCTGCTGAGGCATAGCACAATAACACAGCACACAGGGTGATTTTTGGTGTGATAAGTAATTCTACTAGTAGCTTGACAGTATTATTTAAGTTAGACTAGTGGCTAATAAGAGGAGAGAGGGCGCTACTGTGCCAGTGTTCATATAAGCTCCGTAATTATTCGTCAAATAAAATAGTAAAAGTGCAAGATTTTAACTGAAAAGTGAATAGTTCTATACAAAACCAGTCAAAATACACGACCAAACGTTATCTAGTGAATATAACTCCAAGTTACAGAGAGAAACAAGTGAAAAGTTTGTTGGCGGTTGACTTGCATTTGGCTGCTACTTTTGAAGAAACTTACTTCACCACACATTCTACTTCTATTTGGAAGGTCAGTTTATGGTTCTACACAACATTCAAGAGAAATATAATTAAAAACTGATTATATTATTAATTGAAGAGGAAAGCTTACCCTCAAAAACCAAGATCACAACAAACTTTGCCACTAAATCAACCTGCAAGCGCCATCTATTGAGGAGTAGCGAAAGAAACCATACTCGAACCTTTCACATATCCTTATCATAGTACCGCTATCCAACGAAAGAGGGCAGTCATCGGAAATGGAAGGAATAATGGAGATATTAAAAAATATACAATTCGAAATGAATGACCAAAAGCAAGCAATTAAAAATATGGAGGAGAATATCAAACAATCAATTAACAATAACATAAATGAAAAATTCATGCAAATGGAAATTAAAACAATTGAGCTTGAAAATATAATTCAAAAACAACAAGAAAATATAGACCAGTTGGAAAAACAAGTAAGGAAGAAAAATATTGTGGTTTTTGGCGTAAAAGAATCGGAGAAAAACTTTGGAGAGCTGCTGAATTTAATACTCGACGTAATTACAATAGATATGAAAATTAATTGCCAGAGAGGAGAAATTGATGAAGTAAGAAGACTAGGTAGAAAAACAGACAAAATTAGACCCATAGTTGTGACATTAACAACTATGGGACGTAAAATTGAAATACTCAAAAAGAGAAGATTCCTCGAAGGCTCTACAATTTACATTAAAGAAGACTATCCCCCGAAAATTCTAGAGAAACGTAAACAGTTACAAGAAGAGTTGCAGCGAGAACGGGATTCCGGAAAAAACGTTGCTCTACGGTACGACAAAATAATAGTTCTGAAGAACCGTACCGCTGAAACGGACAACTCACGCAAGCAGAAGAGAATATTGTCACAATCACCTGAAATTGCCAACCACACAAATAAACAACAAGTGAGCAATATAAGACAAATGCCGAAGAAAAATAGAACGGGTAATATTACGTCATTCTTTAAAAGTAACACTGAAATCGCGCATTTGACGCCAAGCTCATCAAAAACAAGCGAAGAATCAAAAAACGTCTAAGTAGAGTCCCTCCCCTTCCTCCCCCAAGCCGGCTGGTCCCCGTGGGGGAGTCAGACCACCGCCCCCCAAGAAACATTGACCTAACTAACACATCAAGCAACACTATCGAAATAATAAATGTGAAAACGAAGAAGCAAACTGAATATCTACATATAGCAAGCCTGAATGTAAGAACATTATTACAAGATAGCAAATTAACGGAACTTCACTATGCTATAAAAGATTTGAAATGGGATATAATCGGACTGTGCGAAGTAAGACGATCAGAAGAGAAGATAGAAGAGTACGATGACTTCATTCTATACCACTCACATTGCTATAGTGGAAGGAATGGAGTAGGATTTATGATTAAAAAATGCTTAAAACAAAAGATTCAATCATTTAGATCAAAATCTGATAGAGTTGCGGTCATGGAAATAGAAACAAACGATGGGAAAATTTGGTCCTTAGTACAAGTTTATGCGCCTACTGAAAGTTACAAAACAGAAGATGTAGAGCTCTTTTACCAAACTCTAGAAGACACATTGGATCTCATTAATACTAAAAATGTTATGATAATGGGAGATTTTAATGCTCAAATAGGGAAGAAGAGAGACGGTGAAGAAAAAATATTAGGTAATTTCTCAGAAGGAAGAAGAAGTAAAAACGGCCAAAAACTAATAAACTTTGCACAAGAAAATAATCTGACCATCGTTAACAGCTTGTATAAAATTAAACACAGGAAAAAATGGACCTGGAGATCACCGAATGGACAACACTTCAACGAAATCGACTTCTTTTTAATCAACCAGCGTTCCTCTATACATAACTTTGATATAATTTGTAATTTAAATTTTGAGACAGATCATAGAATGATAAGATGTAGACTAAGTATTTCAGAATCAAAAAAGAACAGAAAATTTATTAAGAATGGGTTTAAACTTGCAAAAGATTTACCTAATGTTTCGGCGGAAAATGGACTACACTGGGAAAACAAGTTTATGCAAAGTTTGAACAGAACAACCGAAATTCAGAGCCAGTATAATGCATTCGAATGTGAAATGAAATCGCTACTTAAGGAACTACCAAAACTAGAAGAAAAAAAGAAACATATGTTAATATCTCCGCATACTAGGAAACTTCTTGAAGAAAGAAAACAGCTCTACATGCAGAAAAGGACAAAGACAATCAAAGGAAAAATTACACAAATTAGCAAAGAAATAAACAGAAATATATCAAAAGAGAGGAAAACCTCAAGGCAAAATACTTTAGAAACCTTCATAGAAAAATCTGGTGCTATTAGAAAAGCTTACAAAGAACTTAGTAACAAAAAAGAATGGACAGCAAATCTAAAGAGCAAACGCGGTAACATTATTTCAAAAAGACCAGCAATAGTAAATGAGGCTACTAACTATTATAGTGACTTATACTCATGTGAAACCGAAGAAAACTCTCACAGAACCGAAACCTCAATATGCTATGACTCTATCCCAATTCAGAACATTCTAAAAAGTGAAATACAACATGTAATTAGATCTCAAAAGGCAGATAAAACACCTGGAGAAGACAACATCACCAATGAAGTCCTGAAATCACTCTCGGAATCTCTACAGGCCCCAATTCAGCTATTATTTAACAATATTTTCAAAGAAAGTATAACACCCCACCAATGGTCTAAATCAACTATAATACTATTACATAAAAAAGGAGACAGAAATGACTTAAAGAACTACCGTCCTATCAGCCTAATGTCTAATATGTACAAGATATTTTCAAAAATAATTTTAAACAGACTCACAACAATTCTGGATGAGCAACAGCCATATGAGCAAGCGGGATTCCGCAAAAACTTCTCAACCATTGATCACATCCATGCGGTGACACAGGTAATTCAGAAGGCCAATGAATACAGGAAAACTCTTTACTTATGCTTCATAGACTACACCAAAGCGTTTGATTGTTTAAATCATGAAGCCATTTGGAAGTCTCTTTTGGAGCAAGGCGTAGAAAAAAACTACATAAAACTAATTCACAACATCTACTCTACCAGCTGTGCAAAAATAAGGATGGAAAGAGACGGTACGGAATTTCCTATCAGGAGAGGCGTCCGCCAAGGAGATCCGCTCTCACCAAAAATCTTCTGCGCCGTTCTAGAGTCAATTTTCCGAAACATAGATTGGGAAGAAAAAGGCCTGAAAATAGATGGACAGTACCTTAGTCACCTACGATTCGCGGATGACATCGTAATTTTTGCGGAAAACTCTACGAACCTAGAAAAAATGATAAATGAGCTAGCAGTTGAAAGCAAGAAAGTGGGCTTGGAGATAAATAAAACAAAAACAAAAATATTAACAAACGATAGAAAAGAAAGAGTGATGGTAGGGAACGAAGAAATTGAATATGTCAACGAATATATATATCTTGGACAAATGGTTTCTTTTAAAAATTATACAAAAAACGAGGTGCAAAGGAGGATAGCTATAGCCTGGAAAAAATATTGGAGTTACAAAGAAATAATGAAAAATAAAGAAATTAATATACAGATTAAGAAAAAACTTTACGAAGTGGCTATTCTCCCATGTTTAACTTACGGTTGCCAAAGCTGGTCCTTGAAAAAAGAAGATGAAAATAAACTAGCCATATGTCAAAGGAAAATGGAGAGAAGCATGCTGGGAATAAGACAAAAAGAAAAAATTAAGAACAGTATTATAAGGAAAAAAACTAAACTCAGTGATGTCACTAAAATTATAAGATCATTAAAATGGAAATGGGCTGGACATGTTTGCAGAATGGAAGGGAATCGATGGGCAAAAAGATTAACAGAATGGATACCAAGAAGTGAGACAAGGAGCAGAGGTCGGCCGAAGAAACGGTGGGAGGATATCTTTTTAGAAAAAGCAGGTCCAAACTGGATGACTATAGCCCGAGACAGGTCAACATGGAAAGCGATGGGGGAGGCCTACGCCAAGGAGGCGACTGCTACTGAAGGCGTAATTATAAGCTAAGCTAAAATAATAAGTATAGAAAAATAATAAGTATAGTTAAGTAAAATTATAAGTAAAAGTAACTTTAAAATCATTGATGCATGTTTAGTTTAGTTTAGTAAGTAAGAAAATTTGTGAAAACAGTAGTAGAATAAAGGCTTTATTTATTTATTTATTTATTTAGTGGCTAATAATCTTTCGTAGCAACTATCATCAAAGTATAACGCTAAAGTTGGCTAATAAAATGTTCTAAATGGAAAATTGATCACATACCTCGCAGACGTCCTTCGTACCGTTTTATTTGATCCGCTTGTTTAGTAATTGTAGATATCAACTCCTGTTTCGATAATGATTCCATTTTGATTTCATAACACTTCGGTATTTATTAAAAAAATCATAGAAATTAGAATTTAATTTACAATTGCAACAAAAACAGCTGTTTCTTCTTCTTCTTTTAGTTATGGCGTGTCTGTGACATTGACATAAGTTGTCACAATTTTGCTGTCAGTGTCATTCATCAGAATTTTTTTTTTTGGCTTCGCACTCTTTGTTGTACACAAGGAAGTTTTAGTTTACGTAGCGAAGTTTTAGTCTTCGATTGAGCGAGCGAAGTGAGCTAAGATCTTAGTGGCAAGTTGGACGATTTTGCTTGTATGTTGTGTTTTACTTTTGTGTTCTCGCAGAACTAACGAAACGTTAAGCAAAGTGTCCACTGGCAAGTAGCTTCCACAATTTCTTGCAGAAATCATTGACTAGTTTCCACTATTAGCATTTTTTTTTCTATTTGCATACACGTGGGACTTTTAGCAAGTTCGGCAAGTCACTAAAACGCTATAAAACGTGTAAAGTTTACTTGTGCGAGCGTTTTCACGTTGCACGTCACTTGCGCAAGTCAACTTGTGCAAGATTTATTGCCAGTGGACACTTTGCTTCAGGGTTGATGTAGGTACCACGGTAGCCCGCGAAATTCAAAGTTTCTTGCGTTTTTTGCAATTTGCAGGACTGTGTCAGGTTGTATCTTGATCAATATATGTTTTTCGCAATTAACTAACTGGTAAGTAGGTAACTATGTTGTGTTAAGGAACGGTGGATGCGTGGAGCGTAATCAATGAAGGGGTTGTGAAGATATTGAGTAGGTACCCATAACCAAGGGGATAAAAAAATAAAAACTACCTACCTAGGTACTTACACAAAAACTATATCGAGTGGGGTGTCTTAAAGTAGGTGTTACATACTTACTTATCTACATAAAAAATTTAAACCATAAACTCTTTAGTTTCATATTTTTAGTTATAATAGGTAGGTACCTACTACTACCTATAAATACATGTAGGTACGTACTTAGATGTATTTCTAATATATTTATCTTCATTTACACATCTAAGAAGTTCCTACACCTACGATAGGTAGGTACCTATTGTTGTTATTTATTATTCATTTGTAGGTGGGTACCGTGATACAGGATAGGTGCCGAATCAATACTGCTCCACGAGCGTAGTTCAGCGACCTTACTTCACAAAGTTCATTCACCTACAGGAAGCGCGTGTATAGGGTGAAGTACCCCTCGACTGATCTATATATTAATTTTGGGGTTGGGCAGTGTCTCTTGTATGCAATAAGAGTAAGTAAAATTATTACCAAGCATTGTCAAAAAATAATACATTTCGCAATCTAGCAACTTCCGAAGCGTGATTTGTTTGGGCGGGGTAAAAACTTTGAGCTGGTATAGCCCTACCTACCTTCCTTACGGTTACCTACTAGATTTACTTTAAAATCTTCTAGGCTAATAAATAACTTACCACCTAGGTACCTACCTATTTAAGGTTTATAAGTTTGAAAATCTATAGGAATTCTGAAATAAAACATTATCGTTTTAAATATTATTGCTAAGTTCAATATTTATTTACTATGAATATTCCCTACGTCAGATTACATTCGTTGACATTATTTCAAAAATTAAATGTAAGTAAGCCAAACGCTTTTTCATACATTATCGGCGATTTGTACTCTTTCTTATAACACTAGCTACATCCTAGGCCAAAACCTTACAGTACCCAAACCTGTCCAAAGTAATACAACCAAAAATAATTAAAACCAAAACATGTATCATAAAATAAACACTAATAAAATAGAAATGTTAGTTTTTTTTTTTCATACAACAGAAACTATTCTAAACAAAATATAAACTATGATGTTAATTGAAAACAAAACACAAATGCATAACAAAACGTTAAATGGGACAGGCCCCCGATTCTGCGATGATTTTAACGATGGTAATTATTAATAAGGTATTCATTATTGCTTTGCAGTTTTGCAATCACAAGCACAACTGAGCAAATGTTCATCGACTAAGCATCGTATTGCAAGGCTGGGCGCAGATAATTTTTTTCATTTTAAATGAAATGTACACAAGTAAAATGTAGCATATTTTATTGAAAAAGGCTATAACAGTCAAAGCCAAACATGAATAAAATACCACAAACTTGAATGAGCGATATAAACGTATCGCTTTCCCTAAAAAACACTCTTAATCGCAAAATTCGATGGTAGGAAGTCGATTAAGTATAAATTTATCTTATTGTATAATAATATCACGCTAATGTTGAATGAGATGGAGGGATGAAATAGTGAATATCCCTATTTTAGGGATACCTACCTCCTTTGATTAACAATGTTAGAATCGTGCAGAATCGGAGGACAGGTGTGTTACTGATATCAAATTCTATTATCGGTGGAGACGCAAGCGTATTTGTTTGAGGGACGACACAACATACATAGATCTATGAATTAGTTTGCTGATGTCCTAAAAAGAAGCCTTCAATCGTGAATGTCCTAAACACTAAAATATTTTGAAACAAACAAGGCAGTCAGCCCTTAATAGTTGAATGTTGGACTCAACTCTTATCCCACAAAAGGTACTTGATAGCTTTCAGAGTAAACTATCTAGCACCCTTCTGATTGTGAATGCAGAGGCATCAAGATTTTGCAATGTTGCAAAACTTGAGTAGGTAGAGGTACCTATGCAGTATTGTCTCATTGGATCAGAAGTTGATTAAGTGTATGTTATGAAACTGTGCCAATACAGTTTTCATAAACAGTGAACTTAAAACATATTACGTTTCACTGTTTACTTGTAAAAGAATAGGCTCTTTGATCCTATCTTTTCTTAATTCATACTTGGTGTTCCTTTTTCTTATTTGGATAGTTTATTGATTTACACTAGGACATTCACACACAGATGGCTTAACAAAAGTATTTTTAGAGCATTATTATTACTCAGAGGTACCTTCCTACCTTTGACTAGTTTTATTACACACCATTTGAACGTGTGTTGTGTTTTTGGAGATATAATTATATCCTATGTTAACCGAACACCACACAAAATAATTTAAATAAAATCCTAAGCTATTAATATACTTAAATAAGAGAACACAAATTATTTT
The DNA here is from genome assembly GCA_958496255.1 of Camptogramma bilineatum. Classification (NCBI taxonomy): domain Eukaryota; kingdom Metazoa; phylum Arthropoda; class Insecta; order Lepidoptera; family Geometridae; genus Camptogramma; species Camptogramma bilineatum. Next base: position 10,058,336 of record OY292463.1, read on the forward strand.
TAAATACTTAAGTAATAGGTACTTAAAAATTTAATGTTGCGCAAATTATAACTGACTAGCTCCGCATAGTTAAGTACTTAAAATAAATAATGTTTACACATTTATCCTTAAATTAATTAAAGAAAATTATACTTAAAATGCATTGTACAAGCCCTTATTTTTGAGAATATCTCGCCTCTGTGTTTCATTTCAATAATGATATGCATTTAACTATGAATAATTTAACTATTATTGAAATATTTAAAGAATATTTGGAAAAATACAAATCATTAGACAAGGTTATAATATTATTATGTTTATAGGTAATGAGTAAATTTATCAAACTAATTGAACTTACACTAATGCACAATATATTATTAAATATAAACACCAAAAATGAAGTTCTATCATTACTATGATGATTATGAGAATAAATTATGTTTACGATGAATTTTAAGTTACTTAAATGTAATAATAAATAGTGATTATAATGATCAAATAATTAGAGAGACAATATCATGTTGTGAAAGTCAAAATGTATTGGATTATATTTTGTGCGATGGTGATGATCTATAAATCACTACTTTTAAAATGAAACTCATGGTCATCAAAACTATTCAATCGCACTGAAAATCCATTTCATTTCAAGAAATACTTTAAATCCCAATTTGACTTCCACTTGCAATACACAATCATTAGGTAGCTAATTTACGTGCCCAAATCTGATAAGAGTAAAGTCACATTTACAAAATTCCATCCAATAAAATGTTGATCATTATCTAGGTAATTTAGTCAAATACGTAGGTATCATTGTCATGGTCCATTTAGTCATAATTTTGATTTTTAGATGTGGTCAGATCATAAAAATTATGTATAGTTACATAACAATATTTGTAACAGATAAACTCAACCCAATGGGATAAAATGATCACATTTATTTTATTAGTAGATTTAAACTATATCATCTTAGCAATAATGAGTTTGTGCACATGTTTGAGATTTATTTCTTTCAATACTTCATAATGGGGCCATTCTTAAGAATTAAATATGAAAACATGTATGGAAGAAGTAGTCACTTACTTCAATATATTTTTACAATCAGTCATTATATTCTGGCATCTTTGGTTATTACACAAATAAATCGCCGTCCCCGGAGAACAAAATGATAACTACAAAAACGTAACTTTTCAGGAGGAGCAAAAAACATGTTTTCGTTAATAACTTCACAAATACTGGACGTAGACAGATGATTGTTAGCTTTAAGCAATGCTGATTTTTTATGCATTCGGAATGTTTTAATGACACACGCGTAAGAAATGCCAAAATAGAGATATTTAAAAAATGAGAAGTTAGTCAAAATCAATCACCGTCTAAGTTCTATAATGTCGATTATCATTTTATTCCTCGTATTTTCTAGGCAAAACCTAATATTGTACCACTATTCTATCATGTTATTCGACGCTTTACCAGGGTGGAAGCGATTATGATAATAGTGTATTATACGAAATGCAAGGACGAGTTTTGACGAGAATAAAATGATAACATGTGGTTATCATTATCTAGACGAATATTTTTCACGAGAACATAATGATAATGATTGTTTGTCATATTAACAGGTGAAAATACAATTTGATAAGATTATAGTACAACTTTATTCTTGTAACTTCAGGCATGGGTCGAATCGTGGAATAGTATTGTAATATTTTGTAACTTCGCGAATAACTGTATGAAAGTTACGAAAAAAATTGAGCAGATGTATTAGCACCCAAAGATTACAAATATGGCATAACACTAAAACTAAGATAATGGCAGTTATCATTTTGTTCCCCGGGGACGGCGAAATGTATTATGGTTGGTTTACGTTACAGTATTATAATTCAGTAATTGCACCTATTTTCTCCTCAAAAGATGTTGGAATAAATTGCACTGGTTTTAATAATTAATATAGAATATTTAGAAATATAATTTATATAATTATTTTACTCATAGTAAAAATTTAATATTGCACTGTAAAAAAGACAGATGTCATAAATCATGTAGGTATTACAAACATACCTGTGTATTATTGCTTTACATTATCATACAATCAGCTAGGTATGTGGTTTGTCTTTTCTCCTTGACTGTACTTAAAGTCTCCAAAGTATACTTTCACTGACTACAAGTTCATTCATATTAATATTATGCAGCATGGATCAATGAATTGCTGTATAATATCCTGATCAAATATGTGGAATTGTAATGTTTTAATCAAATTGATACAAAAATTTGTTGTTTCAAATGCAAGTATTTTTTAAGTTGCATCGAGTTTTGTACTTATTTAGTAATAACTCTCAACTCAAGACCTCATGTCAATATTTTACTAATCCAAACTATTTCAATAAATATAATTGATGACAAACCATGACGGGGTAGTGATCAACATTTTGCATTAGCTATAATTTATTGACTAGACCTTTTGACAGTTTATGCTTGTTTACTCTTATTTGTTTTGAAGCTGACCTGCAGCACTTGCCCATTGAGTGAATATCCATTCAAAGACTGGATGGCAACAACAGCCTCATCATAGTTTGTCATTGTAACAAAGCCGTAACCCTTGCACTTGTTGGTGGCAGGGTCTCTTATTATTTTAACACTCTGGACGGCACCGAATGGGCCAAAGAGCTGCCACAAAATACTCTCTTCTGTGTCAGCACCAATGTTGTACACAAAAATGCACCAACCCGAGCCCCCCATAGCGTTACCTTGGATGATGGGATCTGCGAGCGGAGAGAATCTTTGCAGACCTTTGTTGATCGCGAGCAGCGCTTTTCCCGCAGGTCCGACGAAACGACGGGCGGTGGTCGGCGCCAAGTACGCGGCCAACGGCGCTAGTGCCTTTTGCTGATTGCTGGGGTTGTTGGCGCACTTGACTGTTATGGGGCCCGTACCCCCTGGGGGTATGGTGCCGTTCAACTCGCGAATGGCGTTCTCGGCCTCACAGCGCTGGTCGTAGCGGATAAAGGCAACCCCTCGCGACGGCCCTTGGATGTTCTGTTCCTCGGCGCCGACTTGTAACAAGTGACCCATATTCACATTCTCATGGAGGATACGTGAACTGATGATGTTTCCGTAGGGGCAGAAGAGCTTCTCCAGCTCCTGCTGAGTCATGTGCTTCGGGAGCCCGGATACGTAGAGATTGGCACCCTTGATTGCGTCGGAACTAGGGCGCGCGTACGATACCTTTATAATTTTATTCTGCAGTCTCAATCCATTGAGCGTGTTAACAGCTTTCTCCGCGTCTTCTGCTTTGTGATAGTTGACGAAGGCGTAGCCAAGGCTCTGCCCGTTGAGGATGTGGTCCGGAAACACGGTCACTTTGTCTCTAATTAGCTTGCAACTTTCTACTTCGCCGACGCTAGAAAACAGCGATCTAATCTCCTCCTGTGTCATCGTTTGCGGCAAGTAGTTGACGATCAAATTAGTCTTGGACTCATTATTACAGGGCTGGATCTTGCTTCCATTTTGCGTGGGATGTTGGTTCGCGTTTACGACGTCGAGTGAATTCATCATCATTTCGCGATATAGGTTTCCAACGAAATCAGATAGAAAGTCACAGCACCGCGAGTTTTTGAATAACACAATGAGAATCTAAACAGACCGCAAGTTTCTGAATAGCTCTAGTTACAACACTTCGCGTTGGTTGAAAGCATATGCAAGGGAAGAAAATCGATAAAGATGCTGTCCGGCCACTCTTGGTACCTATCCTGGTATCGGTTGAACGGCGCAAGTCCCGTTGAATCAAAATACAAGCAAAAACACAAATTAACTTTAGTTTATTAGATCTTACGGAGAATACGAAAGCAAAGTGAAAAGGAAATCAACCAAAAATCTATGCGACTCGCGACCTATTCTCGTCGTAAATTCATTTCTTTCACTTCCTTCACTTTCTTTTTAAAATGTTGCCATGTTACTAAAAATGTACATTCCCTCCCAATAAGAAAAATGGGGACATAGTGGGTGCCAACTTGTCTGGGCATACAATTTAATAGCTTATTTGCTTGGCTTTCACTGAAAATATAAATCTACTAAAACTAAGCTAAGACACAATAAAATACATTAATATTTTTAACAAAAATTATATTAAGCCTAAACCTACATTATCAAGGCCATTTATAAATTCACGTGAATTTTAATATAGCTTTGCCTATTAATAATGTGTTATAGTCAATGGCAAAAGTAAATTTTGTATCAATTCAATATTGAAAATTATAAAATATACATTCATAATTTCACCTGTAAAATAGTCATTCCTGTAAATGAAAATCAATAATTTCCTACACATTTCACTGGGGTTTTTAGAAACAGGCAACACAAAATGTTTCTGCCAAAGTGCCAACCAAACAAAACTATTGTTAGCCAACCAAACAATACAAAATACAATAGCGTGTTTACGAAGGCACTTTGGTGTTTAGTTTTTGTTCTACTACTACCACCTACTCTACACTATGAACTGAGCAATAGATTTGTTTTGACCTATTAATAAATTATTTGAACAAAATAATAAGTACCTACTACTTGTAGTTTCTGAGGACTTTGCGATTTGCGAACCTTGATATTCTTGTCTTGGTTTAACGCCTACTAAAATTCTGCCAGCAAAGCGTACCAAAGTACTTTGATAACAGAGGGTGCAACTTTGTTGAATATATTTATTATTTTATTTATGTAATACTTGTAGGTACCTACCCATAAAATCCCACCTTTGCATTCACACTATTAATGATTTTTTGTTTCATTATTTTCACCGAAACACGACCAGTACCACCATACGTAGGTATAGGGTAGGTCCCCAAAGGCGCAAAAGGCTCAAAAAACGCCGATAACATACGAAGGCCTCGTTTTTCTCAGTCAATTAGAATTAGGTGGATGAGGTAGGTACCTACGTATACCTACAATGTAGGTAGGTGGTCTGGCACCAAGACCATTGGTACCTAGGTGTCAATTCAATCGTTATCTTGACAACAATTATTAGGTAGGTACCAACCTACTTATGTAGGTAAATCTAATGAACATGTGGAGTTTGCTTCTTGGGAACAATGGAACTGACCAACTCACTTGCTAGCAGTAATTTTTGTATTTTTAGTGCCAAATGGGCTAGTGGCCCGATTTTCAATCATAAATATTGTGGGTTCGAAATTCGAATCTGAAATGCATTGATTTTGAAATTTTGAAATTCATGGTTGACCGGATTCGAAGTTCAAATCCTGGTCAGGCATCAATGGATATTTCGTTGCAGATTTTTTTATGCGTTAATCAAGGAAAACATCAAAATATCATTGGAAAACATCCATAAAAGAAAAAAGAGGCGTGATTTAATGTGAGTATTGTCATTGTTTATAATGTTGGCATACGTTCGTAAGAGAAAAATAATTAGCTACGCTGGTCCTTATGGTCTACGAAGCGTAGATTTTACGTAGGAGTGTCTACGAAGCGTAGGTCTAACGTAGGCGCATCTACGAAGCGTAGGTCTTACGTAGGGGTATCTACGTGGCGTGGGATTTCAAGCTTCTTCGCGTTTTTTTGTTTTTTCTTTGTAACATTTGAACACGAAAAACGATAGGTACTTATGACAAAATGTCGGGTAGGTACTTTTTCATAAATTTATAAGTAGGTACCTAGATAAGTACTTTATATAGGTACCTGTACGTACCCAAGTACTTACTTAGATACTTACCTTAATTTGAGCTTTCGCCGATATAAACTGTTTAATTCAAATAGTTGCGCCAAGGTTATACTAGGCATAAGTTATTCCGAGTTTTTATTAGATAGGTATTTTGTTTATTCTTGAAATAACAGTTTATAGCAATTTTATTTAAAAGTACCACACAGCTAGTATGGCAGTTGGCACCCTTTTGAGTAGGATCCAAAAAAATCACAGATTTCGTGCCTTACACGACTATCGAAATCTCTACGGAATTCAAAAAAATATTTTTATAAGTAAGTAAGTACTTGTAAGTACCTACCTACCTACCTACTTATTTATTACATTTTTCAAAAATATTAGGTAAGCTTTATACAGGGCAAACCCTTCACCCGATTGTCTTTGTTTTAGGCTCAAATTGTACCTGAATAAATTGTCCAGAGTAGAGGAGTTTTTTTCAAATGATATCATCTTCGTTTCCGTTTTTTAAAAGTTAAAAATTAAATTAGGTGAGTAGGTACCTACTTAACTATTTTTATCAATTTTAAGTGCAATCAGGGCAGCTGCACTTGATTCTACTGAATTTAAAAACACGTTATAATGTTTACTTACTTACATGTTTTTGAAATTGTAAAACTCGTTCTCATTATAAAAGAATGCAGATAAAGTGTTTAACATTAATTTACCGATTCATATTTGATTATGCTGGTATGATGCAAGGTTTTATCGGTTTATGTAGTACTAGCTGCTGCCCGCAGCTTCGCTCGCGTGGTACCCCGATAAAAAGTAGTCTATGTTACTCTCCAGCCCTCCAACTATCTCCACACAAAAAAACACGTCAATCCGTCGCTCTGTGTGCTCGTCGAAAAGTGCTTCAAATTTTGTCCAATAGCTCAGAGCAAGGACTACAATATGTTGATGATTATTGATTTTTCAGGACGGAGCGCTTCGTGGGCCTCGTGTCCTGGCACGAAAATCGAACACACAGATTCTTTGGTCCATTCAGTTGAATTAAAGATACTTAGGGCTATCTATAACTCAACTGGCATATTAGCTAGGGCACTAAGCCAACAAAACACAAAGAGATCGTGAGAAAAAAGTAAGTAAACCAACTTTAAGTTCATAAAGGCTATAAGTACCTATGTATTTCTAAAGGCCTATTTATTCTCAAAGAACTAGCCACAAGGAAACACCTATTTGTAGAGAAAACAGGTTCACATATATATTTGACGACCTTTGTGGCGCAGTGGGTAAAGGCCCGCCTGTGACGCAGGAGGTTGCGGGTTCGATCCCCGCCGCGGGACAAATGTTTGTATGATCTGCAAATATTTGTATCGGGCCTGGGTGTTTTCTATGTATTTTATGTACCTACTTTTGTATTTACAAAAAATATGTAAGTATAAAAGTAGTACCCACATATTATATCAGTCATGTGGTTCCCATAACACAACCTCTGCTGAGCTTTATTTATTTATCCAGCATTATTTATTTATTTCTAAAGACTGTAGACAGAAATCAACAAATCCTTAGATGTTCAAGTTTAAGACCCTTTGATGTCTAGCAGGGCTTCCTCCAAAAATCCAAATCCAAAAATCCAAAATTCGGAAAGTGACGTTTCTTCGCTGAAAAAATGTCAACTTTCCGCAGAAAATATCGAATCGGATGCATTCCGAGAAGTGTGAATCACACTGGATCTAACATTATTAAGTAGGTAGGTATACTTACTTAGGTATTGAGTAATGAAAGAACGGAAGAGATTGATTGCAAATATGTTGCCGATGACAATACCGCCCTAAACTCGCTAATAACCATGTTTTCCTCAAACCACATGTTTTCCTTGGAAAGGGAAATATGCGAGTAGGTACATCTGCGGCTGCGGTTCACGCTCGGTGCGTCCGGTGCTTTCAGTACACGTGCACTCATGGTACCCTTACCGCAGATTATTAAATAGTTACTACGTAACCAATACCCAGTATGTTAGTAGAATTTCATTGCCGCTTTGTCCCTTCTTCGGCTTGTTTTAGTACAGTAAGCGGAATTTAAATTTCATTGCCATATTGATGTAGCGATTATGACCTATGAATAATTAAATTGGTAGGTTTGCACGTGTAAGTTTCGCAGCAATCCAATAAGTTATGTTGGTTAAACTACTTAGGTACTGTTAATTGATTGATGTATCTAGTCTATCTAAAAGTAGGTATCTCAGTTGACCTTTTAAATACGGTTTTCTGTGTATTGTTTTAGTCTACATACGGTACCACACTAATTAACTAAGTACCTAATCCAGGAACGCGCAAGTGGGCCTACCTAACTGATTTCCACACGATGTATTCCTTGTAACCTAGATACTAGGTACCTACCACAGAATACTAGTACCTACTACGAAACTACCTACCCTAGCAACTGAAAAGATACCTACACTGAAATCTAATTACAATTACAGCTAAAGTTGAATAGGTAGTTTACTGTTATTTACCCTAAGTAGGTATATTAATACTCTGCGAGGCAAACATGAAACAAATCATTTCTAAGTAAGTATGTAAAAAACATAATGATTGTGGTTTATTAACGTAACAAGTTGAGGTCGGTTTTTTGTTAATTTTCCATTGTATTCACTGAACTTTTACAAATATATTTTTTTTTGTCACTCTTATGTCAATGAAAAGAGACGGCAATAGATTCAGCAGCCGTAGCTCTCTAAAGCCTCAAGTCAAAGTCCATTAGGAATAACTGGGTTATTTTGTTATTATCCTATTAGGTATATTAAACGAGCAATATTTGTGTGTTTGTTTGTTTGTCTATACTCACGTTCTCGAAAACGGATCTAACGATTTCGATGGAATTTAAGGTACCTACGCGTGTGCGAAAAATCGATCTAGCTAGGTCTCATATCTGGGCAAACTAGTTTTATAGGCATTTTCACGCAAAAAAATTTACCAGTGCAATGTGGTTCGTAATTTCACAAAATTTATTGAGACCAAAGTAGCCGAGTGGATTGGGTGTCCGCCTTTCAGCCGAAAGCTTCGAGTTCGAATCTCAGACCGTAAAAGTTTTCTTTTTGTAAGTTTTTTTTTCTATTTTTTTTTTTCTCTATTTGCAACCGAGCATAGCTCGGTCGCCCAGATATTAATGGTTAAACGTTATCGTACCTATAAAATGAATTATTGTAGTCACGTGTACAAAGTATTACCACGTTTGATAAAATTCCTAAAAGGTAGGTATTTCCATCATAACTTCACGTAATCTAAGTAGGGGTAAGCACCCTCAATCCAGACAGGCGAAGGTTTCGTAATCCACCCTACAGCCTACCCAGTCTCAGAGTAGTAATAACGACCCAACTAAAGAGCTTAGATATGAACGAAATCATGAAGATCAATGTATAAACAACAAGAATAAAACAACAATTACAATAACATACTTTTGTTCGAATCTAATTACAATCTAAAAAAAAGTAAGAAATAATTTCATCGTGGTACTTTTTTACGATGCTAATTGATTGAAGTTAGCAACACGACAGTTAGGATAATTAAAGTAGGATGCGCTATACGCAATTCGTAGCCCAAAGTGCGAGACAGAGCGATTATTCCTGGTAAGATAAGGTTTCCTAAAAATTGGATGGTGTAATAACCACTTTACCTATCTCCTTCTGATAATAATTTTAAATCCCCTGAACCATTAGACCTCTCAATCAGTTCCTAATTTCTCAAATCTCGTCAATAATCCAGTCGCCTTTATTTCAGAGGAATTTTAGTTTTTTGTTGGGAATTTCCCGGTACTTACCTTTTTTTTATTTCATTATTTCTTTATCCAACAAAAAGGTTTTAAAAAATAAAGTTAATGATTTGGTTTTTTAAAATAGTCATTCCCTGTTAATTTTTCGGGGTTTTCCTACGTTCTCGTAGCACGACAACATTCTCTACAACAATAACCCGGGTGACTTGACAGTCAGCCGGGTAAAAAAGTACGTAGGTATAATAAAGAAAAAGTCAAGGACTGTACCTACGTACGTACAAGTGGTAAATTGTTAAGTGTAAGTACTGAAAACTTTGATTAAGTAAGTATGCTTATTTGATCTTTACTTATCTCAAAATACTTATTGCGATTTTAAGCTCTCACAGTTACATTACACAGTAAAAAATAAAAATCCAAAGTGCTTTTTGAGATTTACTTCATGTTTTTACTATTTTAAACTAATTCCCCTTAATGTAAGTTTCAATTTGTTTACAAGGATTAAAAAAATGAGCTCGTAATCCAGATTTACGTTATAAAATAAAAAAATGTCTTGGTACGTACCTACGGGATAAGTCTTGTAGGCCTTTACATTTGTACCAGAAGATTTATACAATGTCAGGAGGATTTATACACCGTTATGTGAATGCATAGATGTCTACAATAGGTACAATCAACGGGACATTACTGAATCACAATTGGAATTGAACTATATGCCGTCTCTTTTCACTCTCAGTCAATGAAAAGAGACGGCATATAGTTCAATTCCTATTATGATTCTGTTAAAGCGGGCTTAAAAAGGTCTGTATTTAACAATATTACTCTCTACAGTAACTTAGATGTTGGCTGTGGCTTACTTTAGTGTTCTTAAGGAAATTGTAATCGAGTCACGCAAATTGTAAAGTTACTTAACCACAGTTAGTACTAAAGATAGACTTAAGTAAGTATAGTATTTCCAAATAAAGAATACGTTTCGGAAGCCATCAGAAACAATCGTACTTAGAACATTACAAAAACGATTGACAAAAAGTAGTTCGGTCATAAAAAACTCACAATTTGAACTTTATCGCAAACAAATAAATATCAAATAAATAAATAAATAAAAAAAGGTACGCGATAAAATCCCGTAATAATAATTATCATTATATAAAATAAATATCAATGTAATTTTAAGAAAAATAAATTAGTTGCAAGAAGTGCGAGCTGCGCAGATAACAACGTGCACTTCTGTCACATTCTGTTTTGTGGAATCATACTCTACTATGTCGGACATATTTGGAAAACACGAAACCCATTATTTATCTTGAATTACCTACTGTAGGCACTTACCTCATTTTCGAATATCATTATAATAAGTAATGGTCAATTGCTTTTCGGCTTCATTGGATAGCTCCTTGGAATCTCACATACTACTACGTACGTACTACCTACGTACTGCTGGCTCACTTCATAGGTTTTTTTAATTGGGTAGGTAGGTACTCCAAGTAAAATTGGGCCCTTGATTGGAGCATAAGAACAAGCTATTTGAGGTAATAGGGCTATACAGGGTGAATTTTTGAGATGGGGCAGTAAGGGCAGCTACCTTAACCGTTGTAGCTAGAGGAAAACGTTCTTAGGAGACTATCCTTAATTTTTGAAGGTATTAGGACTTGCATTCACAGATTTTGAAAAAAATGTACAGTCAGCGAGAAAATGGGCACTTTACACAAAAACTTTTTTTGATGCCAATCGATCCTGTTTCATCTAAGGATTAAAAGGCTCTTTCAGACCAACTGGGGTTAGAGTACTAGAAAAGTCAGAAAACGCTAAAATGTATTTCTGATACAAGACAGTAAGGGCTACCTTAACCGTTATAGGTAGAGGAAAACGTTCTTACGAGACTGTCCTTAACTTTTGAAGATATTTCGACCTGTATCCACAGATTTTGAAAAAAATGTACAGTCAGCGAGAAAATGGGCAATTTACACAAAAACTTTTTTTGATGCCAGTCGATCCTGTTTTATCTAAGGATTAAAAGACTCTATGGGACCAACTGAGGCAAGAGTACTACAAAAGTCAGAAAACGCAAAAAACCTTGATTATACATTTCGTGCGAAATCATTTTGTCATTTGTCATCATTTTTCATCATTTTGTCGAAATATCTTCAAAAGTAAGGGTACTCTCCTAAGAACGTTTTCCTGTAGCTACAACGGTTAAGGTAGCTGCCCTTACTCCTCCGTTTCAAAAATACATTTTACCAATTTCTGACTTTTCTAGTACTCTTACCTGAGTTGGTCCGATAGAGCCTTTTAATCCTTAGATGAAACAGGATCGATTGGCATCAAAAAAAGTTTTTGTGTAAATTACCCATTTTCTCGCTGACTGTACATTTTTTTCAAAATCTGTGAATGCAAGTCTTAATACCTTTAAAAATTAAGGATAGTCTCCTAAGAACGTTTTCCTCTAGCTACAACAGTTAAGGTATCCCTTACTGTCTTGTATCAGAAATACATTTTAGCGTTTTCTGACTTTTCTAGTACTCTAACCCCAGTTGGTCTGAAAGAGCTTTTTAATCCTTAGATGAAACAGGATCGATTGGCATCAAAAAAAGTTTTTGTGTAAAGTGCCCATTTTCTCGCTGACTGTACATTTTTTTCAAAATCTGTGAATGCAAGTGCTAATACCTTCAAAAATTAAGGATGGTCTCCTAAGAACGTTTTCCTCTAGCTACAACGGTTAAGGTAGCTGCCCTTACTGCCCCATCTCAAAAATTCACCCTGTATAACGTAGTAAATCTGATCTAAAAAATACGGCTACTGACTGTATACTGTATACTGACTGACTGTGTACTGAAGGGGCAGAAAAGCAATAATATCGATATTTAAGGGGCGCCATAGCGATCAACCAGGTGCGCTGATTTTAAAGATTGATCCACCAAGATCCTACACGTCTTATTACTAAGTAGGTATGAGTATAATCTTAGTCATTTGAAAAGTAAATGAAGGTCAGAGGAGGCAGATCATGCAATTATGGAAAAAACACGTTGACGCGTCGTATAGGTAGGTACCTAGCTACATAAATAGAATAGATATTTTGCATTTTTTGCTAAGGCTCTGTCTGTAATGGTCAAAGGAATTACAGCTTCTCAGAGATTGTGATGTGGAAATAATGACCAATGGTGGTGGGTACGGTGACCAAACTTTATGAAACATTCAAGCTTTTGTTAATAATTTTAGCATAGTTTCTTAGGTGTTTTATTGTGGAGTTGATGTTTTTACAATGTTTTCATTCACAGCTTAAGCCAAAGCGTATATAAATTATCTGAAAAGAAATAGTAGATTGTATTATAAGGGGGCAAAATAATATTTTGACGGCAAGGGCGCTTTTTTGAATCCAGAGCGAAGTGAAGGATTCTAGAGTAGAATCCCGAGCGTAGTGAGGGATTCTTTAGTAGAATCCTGAACGTAGCGAGGGATTTAAAGTACGTCGCCCGAGCCAAAAATATAATTTGCGCCCGAGTGATACACTCTACTTTTCATTACAATCTATGAGAAAATAAAAGGGAAGAGAAAAGAATGTGTTAAATCGACAAAGTTCCACTTGAGAAGAGTAATCGGGGATTAAATTTTTTTATTCAGACGGCGGCCGCGCGCCGGCTGAATGGTGGGCGGTATGTTTATCTGATACTAGCAGCGCCCTCGCGGCGTTGCCCCCATAGTGATGGTTTATGGTGATGATGATGATGATGATGAAAAGTAGCCTATAACCTTCCTCAAGAGTTTAGCTATCAAATACAGAAATAATTTTTCAAATCCGACTGGTAGTTCCTGAGATTTAGCGCGTTAAAACAAAAAAACTCTTCCGCTAGAATTGTTCAATAGTTCCACGAAAACAAACTAGATGGCGGTAGTAAAATAGACCGTTTTCTAGATCGCGCTGACGAAAACGCACAGGATTTTATCAGGTTGGAATTACAATTTTTGTGTGGATAGCTAGCTATAGCTATGCTAAAACCGCAGAGTAGGTAATAAATCTCTAAATGTGATTACAACTGTGGTGTTTTTGGAAGAGCCCTCCCTCATTCATCTTGGTAGATTCGAGATGAATGAATGTGGAAAGTAGTTGTACCTCTAAAGTGCGCGGCAAAGATAATTCCATTCCGGCGCACTTAAAGGGGATTAAAAACTCATTATTGCTTGCTAAACTTATAAAGAGGATTAAAAACTCATTACTGCTCGCTAAAAGTTCCTTGAAGAGAAAACATCTACTTTGGGTGCACTTAAAGGCGAACAAAGTCGTTCTTTTCGAATAGATGGAATGAAAAATACATTTATTGGCCGGAGTTCGAACTTATGACATTTTCGAACCAAAAGTTGACCCATTATCGAAATGGGTTACCATAGATTTTATTTTCTCTATCCTTTTACAAATCTTAAAGAATTCCTTGGTAAATCGTTGAAATTCAATATTAATTATAATTAAAATTAAAGGAACCACCATGATCTGCCAAAAGTAATCATTAAAATCAATAGGCCTACTCTCAAAACTAAAAACTCTTGCCAATTAACGTAGTTCAGCTTATTTTTGTGGTAACTGAATTTGTAACATTTGACCAACTTAAGCTGAAATACGAAAATTGGTACGATATTTAAGTACTTACGACGTTTTCGTTTGGTTTTGGGATGAGGACCTATGTCGATAAAATTAATAACGACCAAGGTGTGCCCAAACATAATTAATAAAAAGAATATTCTATATCTACCTACAATTGAGAACCTCCTTTTTGAAAACGGTTAATAATTTAAACTCTGAAGTAATTTTAAAATGAAACTGACTTCAGTTTATTACTTTATTGATTTCTCGGTTCAATTGGACAGCGGAGATCAAAGGATCACCTTATTGTCCACCTAAATTGATGTTGAAGCAACTAGTCATGAATGTAACAACATTCTTGAGGTTCTTGGGTCAAGTGCAATTGGTAGTTAAATAAAAACGGGGCAGCTGCGAGTCAGAACCGCTCACGAAGGGTTTCGTCCAACCGAAAATATTCAGCATTCAAATATTAACGTTCAGTGTTTTTGATAATCATTTCTAAATAGATTATTAAAAACACTGAAATAATACGTTTTGTAATACCTATATTGCGACCCTTTTTTAATTTTTATTTAAATTTATTTTTTACGATTTACCTACTATTGTTCAAAAGATACAGCTCTGTGACAGACGAAACCAGGACATACCTACAGATTTCGGTGGCTTAAGAGTAGGGTTTCTTTGGTAGAGTGCGCCGCAAACTTAATGGCGGCTGAAGTGCGCGGCAGATTCGACTTTGCGCAGGTACAGTCAACGCAATTGCGGGGAAGTGAAGGTGGTGAGGGGCGGGGCTAGGCGTGCTATGTAGATAAAGTTTACTTTATTCTATTGCGTTGACTGTATCTGCGCTAAGTCGAATTTTCCGCGCACTTCAGCCGCCATTAAGTTTGCTGCGCACTCTACCCTTTACCTATGCATGGAAATAAAAAGTATCTAGGTAGGAGAAACAATTAAAATCAAAGGTATAAATACTAAATTTTGCTTCAATTTTTTTTTTCACTCACTGTTGTCCCCTTTTTTTCACCGTTAAATAATTATGTACTTGCTTCTTACACTAGACTTATTAAAGCAAGACAACCTATGCTCAGGTACACTTATCAGATGCTTTAGATGAGACAATATTTTAGATGGAGTAAGTTAGTCCATTATCTATAACAATGGTCCACGTTTGATACTAGATAAACGTTGTGTTATTGTTTTGGCTTATGAATCATAGTTTGATAGTTCACCTAAACAGACGCCAGCTGCAAATGTTCAGTAAACAACATTGTACGCAGAACATCAAAGTATAGCAACCGAATCAGTCATTGAAATTAATTAGTTCACAGATTAACCAATACTTAATAAATAGGGAGGTACCTAGCGCGGCCGTGTCCTACATAGCAAATTATCAGCGGAAGATTTTTTTACGAAAGTAGGACATGACGTTGTTAGTTAAAAAAGATTTATTGTGTTGTTTGCGAAGATGGTAAACTAGTTGCTTTACCTTTTTTTTAAATAATATACGAGAGATATAAAAAAACATAGAATACACTGGCTTTACGAAAGAAATATTTTATCTTGTTGGTAGATTCAAACATGTGTTTACTTTGCCTTTGTTTTGCCTACGAGTACGCACTCGAATTTTTAAATATAGGTATCATGTTAAGGTTTCACGCTTTTTAATTATAATGATGTGTCTATTAAAACCCATGTACCTAATCTCGTTTTTTTAATTTGAAAAAATAATAAGTCAATTAAAGCATCAGGTATATTCATTTGAAGACAATTGGTCCGACAAGATTCTGTTTTTAAGTAGAAATGTATCTAAAGCTCATCCAACATGGACACCCTACAATGAGTAACGCTAATCTCGGTTAAGTACAAAGGTTCTTCTCGGTACGCGTGCACCGAGTTCGCACTAAGCCTTACCAACTGTTGTGTAACCTGTGACTGCCAGTACAAAGGAAGTTGCATGAGTATTGAGTACATTGCACTAGGCGTAGATTAATGAATAGTAAAGAAGGGGTTCGTCCTCGCGCTTGCGTGGTAAGACAGTTCCTGGATTTTATGCCTTTCTTCCTGACAGTAGGGCATCATTTGGGACTGCATAACAAACAGTGGAACATATTAATTGCCGGAACATTCACCCTCACTTAAGCGTCTGAGTCCTGGAGGATATTATTCTTATATTTCGTACATTTCTGAATAAGTAAGATTATTGGGAATGGATGATTGTATAAGTAAGTATAAAACACTGAACCGTTAAATGTACCTACCTACTAACAAGGTACTAACCTAGTTTGGTTCTGGATTTATTGAATCTTACTAATTTTACCCTAGTTCCAAAAATTACGAACCACACAGCTACTTCGACTTTGTCTTTGTAGTCTCACAAGTAGTAGGTACTTACCTAAATAAATAGTCAAAGATTTTTTCCGAGTTTCAATGAAAGTGTACCTACTTGTTTAGCTGTTTGGGCGTGATTGAAATAATTCCATCTTTACAGTTTTTACAAAGTTTTACAATAATATAATTAGGTAGGTATAGTAGGAAATATTTAGATACTTAGTACGATAGTACCTACCTACACAAAGGAAATTGTGCTGGCAGGTACAACTGTACTTTTTGCACTAAATTTCACAACATCCATTGTTAGTTCTGCACATAAAACAGTTTACATAATTTATAAGCCAACAGAGCGGTTATCCTGTTTTCACGCTTTTAATAAACCTAGATTGATTTAAATATTCTAATCAAAGTTAGTAGGTAGGTATCGTAGGTAGTATAGATCCATATTGACGTTTTCTTTTAAATTACTTTCGTTTATTTTATAAAACAAGATGTAACATGTAAGTATAACATGTAACGTAACTGCGATCTGATTCACTAAATTTGGGCATTTTTGTGATTCACTGAGTAAAAGTGAGTTAAAAAGTGGCAAAATTTTGTCTGAAGTAGGTATCTTGCAGTAAATGAAAATATGGATCACGCCTGTATCCTCAAGGCGCGGTAGACATAATTCTCTCAGATCTTTAGGTATTCAAGATCATTTAACCCATTCTCTGCCCCGGCCCTGCCCTCTCCTTTGGAGAGCACCACAGGGAGTCCGGAGCCTGAAGCACATAATGTGTCAATAGGCACTGAATGCGTTAAAGACGTCTATGTGGATAATCAGCAGTGCAAATGCATAAGTACTACATTAATTATGTATTTGGTACATGACCACATTTTACTGAAGTTAACATTCGATAGGTCAAGTGAAGAAAATTATGAACGATAAAGTTCGAAGGCTGCGCACAAAGAAATCTAGATTTAGCGAATCTAGATTATTGGAAAACTGATTGAATTCCCTTGAATTTTATTACCTAGCTCGAACGTGCCTTCTAACAAGAAATAGCACAGATCCTAGAATATTAACTTGTGTGTAGGTTCAATGTACAAGTAAGTATAACAACTAACCTGCTGTAAAATATGGTAGGTAGGTATATGTTTTTATACTTGGAAGGACTTTTTAAATTTGAGTTCCTTAGATTGCGGGCCATAAGTATAACCCAAGCTCTGCTTTAGGGCTACATGATGTTGTAGGAAAATGTCCAGCATTTTTTATTTATTTATTCAAAGATCTTGTGCAGTTATGATAGGTTACGATACTTACGAGTTTATTTTTAGACAATATGTACCTACGTTCAAAGGTCAGGGGCAGCCGTTTTTATAATAATTGAAAGATGTTACCATCATAATCAAAATACAATGTAAAGCTTATTAAACATAGCAATTACGGACATCTAATTACCTTTTATTTTATGAGAATAGAAGAAGCACAATGTATGTGAAGAATGTAAAAACAGATTTTTAAGTAGGTACACCTATTAAGTAGGTACCTAACTAATTGTACCTAAATGTGTTTTAACAGTCAAATTTTTGTTAAAACGTATACCTACAATAATTACAAAAAAAAATGCTTTGAGCAGGATAATACATGCTAAAATAAAAAAATATTTTAAAAAAACAAAAACCCGACTGCGTCAAAACTAAAAAGAAAAAAACAAGCCTGCAAAGAATTACTCACAGTCGGTACCCATTCATTTTATTACCAATCAAATCTTCCCAATGTTATGGATCCCGACTGTGAGTAATTCTTTGCAGGCTTGTTTTTTTCTTTTTAGTTTTGACGCAGTCGGGTTTTTGTTTTTTTTAAATATTTTTTTATTTAACACTTTTTAGTTATGATAAAGTTGATTTTAAAATACCTATTCAACGATACCCCACTTGATATAGTGTGACGATTTTGATTCTTTTAATTTTGACAATATGGCGTCTGGTTGTAGCCCTGGTGAATTTTGATTACTGTCATATCTTTAGTGACACTCCCAAGGTTGAGACAAATCGATTGACGTAAGAATCATCAAAATCGGTCCACGCGTTTGGCCTCTAGAGTGCCACATAGAAACATCCATAGCGAGAATTATTATTAATCAACTTTAAACCGTTATTTTTCCTAAACTATTCCTTAAAATGAAAAATGGTAAAAGAAACCTAAAGTTGATTTTGAAATACCTATTCAACGATATCCCACTTGATATAGTGTGACGATTTTGGTTTTTTTAATTTTGACAATATGGCGTCTGGTTGTGGCACTGGTGAATTTTGTTTACTGTCATGTCTTTAGTAGCACTCCCAAGGTTGAGACGAATCGATTGACGTAAGAATTATCAAAATCGGTCCACGCGTTTGGCCTCTAGAGTGCCACATAGAAACATCCAAACAAACATACATAGACTGATAAACACATTACCCTTCCTTTGCTTTGCGCAGTCGGGTAAAAACATCTACACACAACCATGTGGCCGTATTTGAGGCAGTAAATGTTTACCTACCTATATTTTTTTTTCATGAAATGTTCCTAGTGAATTTTGGACTGGAATCGAGTAGAGTATCAGTTGCAACACTTGCATCAGACCTGCGTGTACGCATTTCGATTGACATCATTGCCGATGTTGAATTTATTTGTTAAATGAACTCAATTGGAACGCAATTGGTAGGAGCAACACTCGTTTTTGCCCTGTTACCAAGTGATTTGTAATAGTAATAGGTGTCTGCATCGGTTACGGTTCAAATTTGCATGGTCGTCAGCCTCCATCATGACAACATTCTACGCAAGAATAAAGTATACATTTTGTGAATGCTATTGTCAGTGGCGGATTTACCACTAGGCTGAAAAAAAAAAGAAACTATTTAAAGAGCAAAATTGTAAATTATCCAATTTCGACTCTCGAGGCCCTGAATCCGTGTTGCATCACTTGCATCGCAGCAGTTGCCTAGCATAAAGACGAGGTATAAGTTAACCCAGTTTAAAATAATGAATTAGGTAAGTATTTTTCTTTTCCTATGAAAATCGGCAATT
This sequence comes from Camptogramma bilineatum, assembly GCA_958496255.1. NCBI lineage: Eukaryota > Metazoa > Arthropoda > Insecta > Lepidoptera > Geometridae > Camptogramma > Camptogramma bilineatum. The sequence goes on from OY292463.1 coordinate 10,077,680, forward strand.
AACAACGTGCTCCAATTTCTTGACGAGGCTTACCCTGGTTTAACTTCGTTTCGTGTCCTGACCGCTGCGACCTGCTTTGCTGATCCAGTTATACCTTACGATAGTACAGTTGTGAGTTATTACTCATCTGAACAAAAACTTTGTGAAAAGTGTAAATAAAGTGTTTATTTACGGGAAGGTAAATGGAAGGAAGAGGCAACCAGAGTGTCTGGGACATTGATAAGGACTTATCAATTTTCCTAATACGAGAAAGCCATTGAGAGAGAGGCTAGTCTTCTGAATGAATATGAATAAATACCTACTTTCATAGATACGTGGAAGTCCTTAGGTCACATCTCTATAGTGGTATGGTTTCGTCCTACCCTACCCCCAGGGGTATGGCCAGGGGTATGGTGGGTCCGCAGAGTTGATTCTCGCTTATTATTAGCACCTACAATCTTCTAATTGAAACTTCATATTGATGAATTACATAGCGAAAAAATACGGATTTTCTCTAGACACTCAAGAGTAAACAGAGGCAAGTCAACGCAACTATTAATGGCTCAAGCATACATTTTACAAATAGTAAGAGTTCCAAAGGTAGATAATGTACATGTACAGCCAACACAGCTCTGATAAGATGACCCATAGAACCCATAGAAGTTATTCAGGACTTACCTTGATTTTTTTTTCATTCATCTCGTGGCATTGCTGTCGTAGAGGTCATCGGCATCATTGTTACAATGATGAAAATCGCATTGAAAGAATGACTACGCAATCGTGTCGTCACCTCTAAGGCTGTAGAGGGGAGGTGCAACGACCGATGTCTACTGTAAACCGCAAACCGTTTCTTGAGGCTTTGGTGCCTTTCTCTGTACAAACAGATCTTTATTATTTTACTGCCCACAATATTTAGCTTGCATTTTGTTATGACGCTGGATCTTTCTTAGTTGTTTGTATGAAGGAGTTGAAGGTGATTGAACTAAATGGTGAGGCGTAGGGATGCGTCTGAAAGTTGTTCTAATATCTTTCTCATGTTTCTATGTTAGGTAAGTACTTACTTATATTTGAATTTATAGGAAGATTAGAAAGTAAGACCTACTAGTAAACTGAGGACGCGTTTTCTCTGAGGTGGAACATTCATTGCTGATAATTAAACTATCATAATATCGAGAACCACAACAGTTCAATTGATACCAGTCAGTTTTTAATTTGTTATTGTTTAAAATATTACGTAGCAATAATAATCATAGCAAATACAAACTGTTCTACTTCAAAGTTCCACATTTCGGTTTATGAAATCGGCCTGTTGAAATAAGAATATGATAATGATAACCTAATTATTTTATCTGTAGCTCTATTTATGTTTGTTTGCGGAATGTGAACAATCAGACTTATCTTGAAGTAGGAGACAATGCGAAATTTGTCCAAACAACACCGCTTACACAAAAACAAAACTGTTTACGTTTGGATTTTTTGAAAAACAACTCTAGGATATGAAATAAGTAGACAAAGACTATTCTCATTTTCAAATATGGCCAAAAACCGAGGAATTGGGAACAACCAAATAACCAGACAAATGATCTGACCAATTTAAGTACTGGTACTGGTAAGTATAATAAAATTATTAAATTATATTAACCTTGGAAACTTGATCATGACCTAGCTAGAACAGCATTATAAAATAAAAATGTTGCTACCACGGAAGCCGCGGACAGAAGCTAGAGTTTATTCCATTTAAACCTGCATTTTTTCCTAACAAATAAGGATGTACAATTTGTACATCCTTATTTCTTATTTGTCCTTTGAAACTTTGTAATTAGTCTCAAGATACCCCATTGAATGGGGTATTTTGAGACTAAGTACAAAGTTTCAGGGAGATTGAAAATTACGGCAAGTACCTAAGTATAGTAATTTAAATAGAATCTACTTGCCATTGTTTTTAAACATCGTACCTATAAATTGGTCACCATGACTCACAGTCATGAGTAAACTTACCTACATTTCAATGCAAATTCATATAAGTGCGAAACGAAAACGTATTTGATAATGAGGCATGAGGTTATTGTTAGCAAACCTAATTATTGTTTCTACATTTTAAACTGTTTCTCCTACATATTTATACATAATACTTATTTATACTTTTACAAAAATGTATAATTACTTACGTTAAATTGTCGGTGCTGGATTTTAAGTCATTAAGATATGACGGAAGCCTTTAGGCGGCCTAAAAACTCCGTCACCAGAGTTGGCCACTTATTCATACGAACTTACTTACTTATTCTTAGGTACTTTTTTTTAATTCACTTAGAAACCAATTTAAATAATATTAAGACTTGTTTTATAAAATCGCCCTGATATCTCAGCAGTAGTTTAAATTACTATAAAACCCCAGTAAACGTGTGGGGCGAGCGGCGAGGGTCACTTTGTCAAAAATCTATTAGGTATTATCTGGTACTATCTGGTAGGTTCGTGTATTATGAAAATTGGAAAACTAGTTATGACCTAAACACCTAAACAGTCAGGCTCTCAGAGGATTAGAGGGCGCATCTGAAACGGTTACTAGGTAAGACTTACGTATTTTAGTGGTTTTACTTTTAAGTATGGTTTTTATTTTTATTTTCTTTTTCTGGGGCATAGGTATACCTACCTAAATTACATTTTCTAAAATGAACTGTGTAAGTGCAAGGAACTGACAATTTGTTTTTTCTTACTTTTATCTTTACACGCACGGTTTAGGTACCGTGCGTGTAAAGATAAAGGTAGGGGTAGATAGGGAATTAAAAAAAAAAGTAGAGAATAGCAGTGAACAAAATACCAAATTACTTATGTAATTTTAAATATTTACTCTAACGCAAAATGAAATGTGTATAAAAATAGCTCTACCATACAAGAGGTATGAGCGAGCGATTTTATTGTGAAGAGTTTTTAGGGTTTTAATGGAACTTTATTGTGGAAATCAATCTGTTTTTGATATCTTCTGTGTGAAGCTATCAAACGTAGAAATAATTTTTCAAATCCGAATGCTAGTTCCCGAGATAAGTGCGCTCAAAGAAACAAAAGCTTACGCTTAATTTTTTTTTAGGGTTCCGTACCTTAAAAGGTAAAAAAAGGAACCCTTATAAGATCACTTTCTTGTCCGTCTGTCCGTCTGTCCGTGTGTCACCATCGATTATCTCAGGAACGGGTAAAGCTAGCAAGTTGAAATTTATACCATATACTAAGGTCTATAGTCCCTAATGTGAGTATAAAAATCAAGGTCCTGAGTCAACACTATAAAAAGATATAGGCAAATTTAGGTTTTCGTGAAAACTTGTGAGTACCAAAACTTACCTTAATTATCAACTTTTTTTATTTTTCGGAATTTTTCCTTTACTTGTGCTGGAAGACCTTGCTTGTAACCAAAATTGACAATTCTAGGTCAACCGGAAGTACCCTAGAGGTTTTGGGTCAAAAACCTAAATGGTAGTTCCCGTTGACCTAGAATAACGAAATTTGGCAAAAAGCAAGGTCTTATAGCACAAATAAAGGAAAAATTCCAAAAAGTTAAAAAAGTTGAAAATTAAAGGGTGTTCCCATACATACATAGTTGACGCCAATTAAAATTGTCCTCCGAGTTGTATGGGCGCTCATACAATTAAGCGGACTAGCTTAATTGGCACCATGGCTAGGCACGGAACCCTCGGCGTACGAGTTCGACTCGCACTTGACCGGTTTTTATTTTGGTATAGAATCTATACCATAGATCTATACTATAGATAGATTACAATCTACTAGGAATCATCTCAGCATGTTCAATATCCTTCATATTTTCACATACAAGGAGAGACATTCAAAGAACTCGAATTATACTTTGAGATATAGGAAGGCGGATTCTTGGAACTATGATTTTTCCCTTTACCTTAGAAGAAACTCAATGAGTAATTCGTTACTTATGTTGTAATTAATATCTATTCACATTTGTATGCACATAACAAAAAAGTACGTTTCTTTGTTTATCAAAAGAACCTAATAGGTACTTATTAGTGTTATTAGGTAGGTACTCGTACTTATATGTTCTGTGCCTAATTCCGTACTAATATATTACGCATAGTCGAGGGCAGTGACATTTCAATTGTCATATTTTTTTTTCCATACTTTTCTATACCCACAGAATTCTAAATCCCTGGATTACGTACTCATTCAGATGAAGTGATATTTTATTTTTATCTGATGATTAAGGAGAGATAAACTTAACATGCAGAGTGCATATGGGCATCTAGATCTTCATTCACACTTATAGCCGTGTTGGCTTAGTGGATTTAACATAAGTCGTGGATTTATGTTAAACGAGCTGCCTCGCAATGTCGATACACGCCTTTATATTTTATGTAAACTGTCAAAAATAGAAGTGCATTTGAAAATCATCAGCTCTTTTCTAGTGGAAGGGATACGTTGAGATGGTGAAAGATGCCTTTATTTCATAAAGTTTCTAGGTTCAAAGTATTGAGAGGAAAATAAAAAAACTGGCTATGAAAAAAATCTAAGTAATAACAACAAATCCAAAACGAATACAACATGAGGGCATCGTGACAATGTCGTTCAAAGTCCTATCTGCTTCCGTTTGGTCACTGAGAAGATAAGTAGTGATTTACTCATTATATACCTACTAGCCTATTTTTTTATATAAGTAAGAACAATATAATAAATGAACAATATAGTGATAAATGAACAATATTTTTTTTATTATTATTATTTTTAATCTTAAATTGGAGCAATTTTTTATCGAAAATACACAATAATATAATTTTATGTAAAACTCGCATTCGCCTGTTACTTCCGGTACAAACCGTATTATGTACTTTTTAAAAATTCTAGCTTTATTCGAATTATTTAAAGTCCATGTTCAAACTGAGCACAATAAATGAACATCAAGACTTTCGCTTATACAATAAATTAATGTAATAAATAATGGTATGATAACTTCGAAACACAGCCGGCATTCATATCAATGATCACGAAAAATTCATGCGCGCAGTTTTGTAATCTCGTTCAATTCATAGTCCCGAGCCCGACTGATGTTGTGAAATTTCGAGAACGAGAGTTTCTGGCTTTCTGCCCACGAAGTTAAATCTCGAAACAAGCTTGAGATCGAGATTTCTTCATCAGAATTATCATGCACGACTACATTTTTCGTCGAAATGAAAAAAATACACGCGAATTAACACGAGCGTGAAACGGTGAAAAATATTTTCGTGGAGAAGTATGGTAACTGTATTTTATTTGAAAAGGTGAAGATGCTTACAACTAATAAGAAAAAAGCATAAAAAGTTTATTAATGCCTGAAGATTTTGAGAAATGTCTACTTTAGGATCTCTATATTCAAGCTCTATTTTAATACTAATGGACAATATTTTGTTTTATTTTTACTAAAAAGATACTTACCTCTACAATATTGTTAAGAATATTCATAGATATGTAGATTAAGTAGTCTGTTTATCTGTGAAATAGAAAAAAATCACCTGGTAATAGTGCAGGTGTAAATAATTTATTACTTATCTTGTCTTATCATTCATAGACGTTACCTACATTGTTGATTGAAACAAATTAATGGTTTTTTTTTCAGTTTGTAAATATATCTGAGTTATGATATTTAGGTCACTAAATATAATTGAACAAATTATTAAGGATGCTTTACGCTTTATAAGGGTACCTATTATGCTTTCAGTTTGATATAACATACCTAATTAATGTGGTTGATGTTTGTACATACGATGAACATCGAGCCTAGACTGAATGTCTGGTTCGCTTCGCTACAGACCAAAGTGAATATTGATTTAAATCGGCCTCTATTGGAAGACTATTTTGGGTTCATGTAGGTGGAACCCTCAATGAGACCGACAATAGGAGACAATATTTTTAACTCTGTCGCAGCTGCACTGAACTATCCCGAAATAGGGCAGTTTCCAAAGTAGAAGCTACATCCGCAGTCTGTGGGAAAGAGGGCTCATTGCGACAGACAGAGACGGATACAATGACCGAAATCGATGTTAGAGCAGTACGGGTACAAATTTTCCGTCCCGTTCGCCGCCAGTTCGCGTGCACTGAAAACGTACCGAGAACCTTTCAAGTACGCGATGCACGCAACGAACTCTGATGTAACTCCAATTTACAATAAAAATAGCACCTTACGTCAAAACTTACGGTCAGTCATACCCGTAAAACCTTTTATAATAAAGCTAAAGACGAGTTTAATAAACTAAGACAATATTAAAGTGAAAACTGATAAGATAATCGATCCTACAATCGTATCGGTAGTAGAGCGAACAATGAGAATGATTGATTTGATGAAAATAATTATGTCACAATGGTAGTATACGATCGATTGGTAACGTCGGGTTCACAAACATTAAACAGCTGTAGCTTCGGGCGTCGTCGCCTTTGTTCGGCATAACGCTAGTAGTACTGGCACGTTCGCGTTGTGATGAATCAGTGTGCGACTTCGAATTCACAGTCAGTGGTCCAAGAACAGCTAGTGAAGGCACACTGCCACGAGCTGCACACAGTAAAAAATATTAAACCCTTTGTTTTGCGTATTTTTTAATTGATTTGATGTGTGTGACAGGCGTGCATGTGTGCTAGTAGTGAGCGACGTGTTGTTAATGTTGACATCTGTTACCGTGGATTTGCCCTGTCAAATTGATCAGGTAAGAAACGCTTTTTTTTGTGTTTGTTTAAAACATTTGGTAGAGTTGAGTATTTTTGGTTAGAAGGTTATTAAACAGATGTAGAAGAAACATAGAACGGATTGTTAGTAAATTCTAAATAATATTTCTATTTTATACTAAATTTTATATTTTTACTTTCGAAACGGTCGTGATTAGTGCCGGCAGTAAAAACGGAGTAGAATTTAGAGTAACGATTGTATATTTATTATCAAAAACATAAAGCTAAATTTTCATACACTTAGTAAGTAAGGTACATAAGAAGTAGTTTAAGTAAATTAATTTATACAGTACCTACCTAGTTATTATACAGTAGTGTAGTTACTGTTTAGATACTTATCTAACAGTAATTTTGTGGTCGTTATAAAAAAGTAAAGCAATTATGAAGCATTGTTATAAATTACTTTAGCACAATTAACATTCTTGTTTCATTAATTATTATTTTAATTTTAATAATAAGCAAAAGTTACGCTGGATATCCTTAAAGATATCAAAAAAAGTCAAAAACTGAAGATGCTTTCCACAGCCCAGCAGGCCGATTCTACTAATTAACAACGTCTACCATTCCGCTGCTGTTTCATTCTCCAAAACGTCAGTCATTTGGTTTTAATAGTGGAATGGCTTTGTCAAAGATTCTTTCTACCAAAGACTGAACCATAGTTACAGCTAAAAAGGTCACCACAACAGAGTCATTGGTCATTATTAGAATACAAAGCAGACGAAAATTTAAGGTTCAGTGGACGTTTTACTTGTGGTTAGTAAGAAGTTTGCTAGTAAAATCGGCACCCTGGTTTTTTCACGGTGTTGGTCGCGAAAGAACGACGTTTCAATGTAATCCCAGAGGTCCTACTGAATAATATTTTTTTAACCGACTTCAAAAAATGGAGTGGGTTCTCAATTCATCAGAATCTTTTTATTTTGCTTTTTTATGTATCAGGTTGCCTGATTACTCGAAGACTCCTAGACCGATTTGTAATTTTTTTATATTTGAAAGTGTATGTATAGGTACTCTCCAATTGGTGCCATAAAAATTTGGTGAGGATCTGTCGAGGATCTTCAGTTAGAACAGAAATGCACCTCGAGAGTGCAGAAAATTGTTCAGCTCATAACATTGAAGTCAGTTTTTTTAAAATTTTAATTTAGCTAAGTACTTGTTATTTTGACTTTTTGACATTGCATTTCTCAATGAATACAATATCCTTACATTCATTTGTTTAGAGATAAATAATGTCTACTTAGGTACATGATTGTTTCATATATAGCGGGATGTGTGGGTATACCTACATTTAAAACTATTACTTACTTACATCTTTACATACCTAAATACATCTCTCTCCGTTCATCGTTTCCTCATTGCAGAGGGTCGTGCCCTCTCATTAAAATTTTCTCCGACACTAGGGTTTTCCATTTCGTCCGATCCTTTGCGACATGGATGGCGTCGTGGAGCTGAGTGTCGAGTATGGTACAGATTTGGTCAGTTCAGCACATGGAGCTGCGTCCTCTCGGCCTTCGTCCTTCTATTTTTTAGTGATGATCAGTCTCTCAATTTATAAATCGATCGTAAAACCTGTCGTGTTGTATGGATCTGAGTGTTGGGCAATAAAAGGGATGGATGAACGAAGGATACATGAGATGCGAATGCTGAGATGGATGTGTGGAGTGATGCGAATGGATAGAATAAGGAATTAGTATATAAAAGGAAGTCTGAAAGTGTGCCAATAAAAGAAAAGATGAGGAGCAACGGGTTAGCATGGTATGGGCATGTCATAAGAAGGGATGAATGTCATGTTACGAGAAGAGTGCTTGATATGATAATAGTGGATGGATATATGAGTAGAGGTAGACCAAAGAAAAGATGGATGAATTGTGAATTGTGTGAAAGTTGACATGAGTTCTTACTCATGTCAAGGGGTGAATGCTGAGATGACGGCTGATAGAGGGAAATGGAAGAAGTGGGAAAAGGGCAGGAAGATGATGGTCAGTCTCTCCATGCTATCCGGGTTCCGCCTCGCGATGTGGCCAAAGTATTCCATGTACCTAATAACATCAAACGCTTATAAATTCGAAAACAAAGTAATTTTGCTTAATTTAAGTACATACGTAGTTTCCTGCTAAACTTGTTTTAAACAATACATTGTTTTGATAAAAGAACATTGTAATTTATTACTTACGTCTCTACCTTTTTTTTTATCAAGTAAGTAATGAATAAAAAAATTCTGAATATTTTTCATTGTAAGTATTTTTCACAAGAAGTCTATGTGAAAAAAAATGTTTCATTTTAGGTTAACTTACATAAAATAACAAAACTCTGTCTTTGTGTGTGTTTTCAATTTAGAAAAGTTTCGGAGAATGTTCCTTCCTTGTCAGAGTTGTCAATCACATGTCAACTGATTAATCATGTAATTTTGATTAATCATTATTATGCTTACTATATGCTTCTTAATATGCTTCATAAATGTTTCATATATACACATGTCATATATGAACATATCACAAAACACCTATTTTGACAGTTTTCTTTACAAGAACCTTATATTATATCCATCCGAGTTTTCTTTAGAATTGGGTAAAATGGATTCTATAGAGAACTATCAAAAAAGGTGTTTTGTGATATGTTTTATAAATAAAGCATTTAAGAAGCATATAATGAAGCATTTATGAAGCATAATAAGAAACATAATATGAAACATTATGAAACACAAAAATTGGCCACTTTGCCCTCCTGTTGGCTGCTAAATCTGTTGCCATCGTCATCTTTTCATAGATATACGAGTGACAACAAAAAATATTGTCCAAAGCGTTGCTTATTGGACAGTTTAATATAAATTCTAAAATAAATATAAGTACTTATTATAAAATTTAAATTTAAACAACCCCTGTTTCACTATATCATAAAACAGAATAAAACGCATTGTCGGTATTTGTTCCGCTGTTAACATAGTGAAGGGCATATTTGAAGGTCTAAACAGATAATTACACAAGTTTTTCCGCCATACTTTTGAGTTCACTTGATCAATAACTAACTTATGTTTAGTACGGTAAGTATATTAAACGGGTATTATTTTAAGTAGAGAGCACAGTTGACCGAATAGAATAGTGTCTTGACTTTGAATAAAGGTTGGGAGTTCAAATCCTGACTGCATCAATGAATTAACATCAAAAATTCGAAATACGACGTTTTAAAAAAATTGAAGTGAGCATACGGATTTGAAGTGGCGATGAGCCTGATGAGAAGAGAAGAGAGAGAATGACTCTTAGCAAGAAGGGATAATCAGAGATAGATATAGACGACTTCAGAATGATGGCCAAGGGACGCTTCGCGACCAGTATTGCTGATTCAGTAAAAAATATTTTTCATGAAAAATTGATTCAGTAGGATGTGTTAAAAAACGATCCTATAAATACAGACCTTCTTGTGTGAACGCGCTGTAACAGAAGGAGGCTTTGGGGACAAACTCAGCAAGGTCATAACAAAATTCAATTTCAGAAACTATCTCGAAATACTTTCTAACCAAATAATAGAAACTGTAAATGCCTACGTTCTTTTACCAGAATGCGAAGAATGAGAACAATCATTTAAGTAATGAAATTGATATTTATTTAAAAAAATGTATATTATTATAAACCTCTTGTATAATTATAATATTAGTGAAAGTAATAGTATTATTAATATTAATGAATTTACTTAAATTGCAAGTCAAACGACGCATATTAGAATACTGCGTATCCTCATGATGTTTAACTTCACCGTTTAGAGCTTATTTTATTGTATGATGTTAAGAATTGGTAATTACCTAGTGGAAGTTGGTCTTTTAATTTAGGGCATCTGTAACTAAATTGGCGTATGCTTATTGATTCGTAATGTCGCATCAATAATGTCAAATCAATTGATGTTTGATCGTTCGATCAGAATCAATTTCATTCAATAAAACATCTGACAATCTCGTTTTTCCACCCGCAAAAAGTTGTCTAGCCGTATTTTTCTATCTTGGCATATTAAATGGGATTTGAGTTGAATTTTTGCAAGCATTGTAGTTGAGCTTAGTTGAGCAATGTAGTAATGTTTCTCGTGAAGTTCGAAAGCTTAGACCATTTATTTCATCCTAGGTCTAAGCTTAATAATGTTCTCTAAAGGAATAATTCGAAAAGGACGACTTTGTTCGCCTTTAAGTGCGCCCAAAGTAGATGATTCCTCTTCAAGGAACTTTTAGCGGGCAGTAATGAGTTTTTAATCCTCTTTATAAGTTTAGCGGGCAGTAATGAGTTTTTAATCCCCTTTAAGTGCGCCGGAATTATCTTTGAATTATCTTTGCCGCGCACTTTTGAGGTACAACTACTTTCCACATTCATCTCAAATCTACCAAGATGAATGAGGGAGGACTCTTCCAAAAACACCACAGTTGTAATCACATTTAGAGATTTATTACCTACTCTGCAGTTTTCTATCTATACATGATTGTAATTCCAACCTGATAAAATCCTGTGCGTTTTCGTCAGCGCGATCTAGAACGACGGTCTACTGGCGCCATCTAGTTTGTTTTCGTGGAACTATTGAGCAATTCTAGCGGAAGATATTTTTTGTTTGAACGCGCTAATCTCACAAAACAGGTTATTATAATAGCTACCTACAACGTTTTTAATATTCATTATTCTGTATATTTATTTAGCTATTTATTTATATTTATATTGTTTGTGAGAGAAATATATAAATAAATGAAATGAAATGAAATCTCAGGAACTACCAGTCGGATTTGAAAAATTATTTCTGTATTTGATAGCTAAACTCTTGAGGAAGGTTAAAAGCTACTTTTCATCATCATCATCATCATCACCATAAACCATCACTACGGGGGCAACGCCGCGAGGGCGCTGCTAGTATCGGATAAACATACCGCCCACCATTCAGCCGGCGCGCGGCCACCGTCTGAATAAAAAAAAATTAATCCCCGATTACTCTTCTCAAGTGGAACTTCGTTGATTCTCACATTCCTTTCTCCTCCCTTTTATTTTCTCATAGATTGTAATGAAAAGTAGAGTGTATCACTCGGGCGCAAAATATATTTTTGGCTCGGGCGACGTACTTTAAATCCCTCGCTTCGTTCAGGATTCTACTAAAGAATCCCTCGCTACGCTCGGGATTCTACTCTAGAATCCTTCACTTCGCTCTGGATTCAAAAAAGCGCCCTCGCCGTAAAAATATTATTTTCCCCCCATATAATACAATCTACTATTTTTCATTCCATCTATTCGAAAAGGACGACTTTGTTCGCCTTTAAGTGCGCCCAAAGTAGATGATTCCTCTTCAAGGAACTTTTAGCGGGCAGTAATGAGTTTTTAATCCTCTTTATAAGTTTAGCGGGCAGTAATGAGTTTTTAATCCCCTTTAAGTGCGCCGGAATTATCTTTGAATTATCTTTGCCGCGCACTTTTGAGGTACAACTACTTTACTTTCCACATTCATCTCAAATCTACCAAGATGAATGAAGGAGGACTCTTCCAAAAACACCACAGTTGTAATCACATTTAGAGATTTATTACCTACTCTGCACTCTGCAGTTTTCTATCCATACATAATTGTAATTCCAACCTGATAAAATCCTGTGCGTTTTCGTCAGCGCGATCTAGAACGACGGTCTACTGGCGCCATCTAGTTTGTTTTCGTGGAACTATTGAGCAATTCTAGCGGAAGATATTTTTTGTTTGAACGCGCTAATCTCACAAAACAGGTTTTTATAATAGCTACCTACAACGTTTTTAATATTCATTATTCTGTATATTTATTTAGCTATTTATTTATATTTATATTGTTTGTGAGAGAAATAAATAAATAAATGAAATGAAATCTCAGGAACTACCAGTCGGATTTGAAAAATTATTTCTGTATTTGATAGCTAAACTCTTGAGGAAGGTTATAGGCTACTTTTCATCATCATCATCATCATCACCATAAACCATCACTACGGGGGCAACGCCGCGAGGGCGCTGCTAGTATCAAATAAACATACCGCCCACCATTCAGCCGGCGGGCGGCCACCGTCTGAATAAAAAAAAATTAATCCCCGATTACTCTTCTCAAGTGGAACTTCGTTGATTTAACACATTCCTTTCTCCTCCCTTTTATTTTCTCATAGATTGTAATGAAAAGTAGAGTGTATCACTCGGGCGCAAAATATATTTTTGGCTCGGGCGACGTACTTTAAATCCCTCGCTACGTTCAGGATTCTACTAAAGAATCCCTCGCTACGCTCGGGATTCTACTCTAGAATCCTTCACTTCGCTCTGGATTCAAAAAAGCGCCCTCGCCGTCAAAATGTTATTTTGCCCCCTTATACTACAATCTACTATTTACTAAAGTTTTATACTTAGTGTGTTTTGTTTTATTACTTCCTTACGAGTATATCAACATATACATAATTTACCTGTTTGTCCTATTCTATTAAACGAGCAATATTTAATAGTACTCTTTATTAATCTGGTTTAAGCTACTTCCTTCATGTGTAACTAGATTTAATCTAGTAAAACCGGTTCAGGATTATGCCAACTAATTGTATTTCATTGCATAATGCATAATACTGACAAGAAGATGAGTAGAATCTCTACAAAGAAATAATAGATACCATCTACACGCAAATTGTCATTCAAATAAATTACCTACACTAAGTATAATTAGGGTTTCCTACAGTCAGGCGCTAAAGTAAATAAACTTTTCACTTTTATTTTAAATAAGCTGGTTAAATCCTATTGAGTATTTGTATTTATTTTATATGCATCATTTATTTAAATGTATTTTTTGACTATTTTCGACAAATCGCCGTAACTTCCAAACTATTAAAATATAGCATTAAAATATCGATACTTAGCTATAATTCTTATCGATCTCAATGAGAGAGCTTTATAAAACCGGTTAATTTTATTTTATATTTGCATTATTTATTCTGTAAATACAATGAAATTTGAAATTTAGTACCATAACTGAATTGCCATTTTAGGCAAAATCACCTAAGTAATTTAATAAATAAATAAATAATGCTGGACATTTCACACAGCATCATGTAGCCCCAAGCTAAGCAGAGCTTGTGTTATGGGAACCACATGACTGATATACCTACCACTTAAATACATTTTTGTTTTTGTAAATACAAACTTACATAATATAAATAGAAAACATAATGCATGAACCACATCTATAATGGGTAAAACCGACCATAACGGCTAAACCAATTTTAATTAAACTTAGAATGAATACAGTCTTTGAACTAGAATGTCACGTAGGCTATTTTTATCCGGGTACTGAGTATGGGTACATATGAAAAGTCCGAAAACCGAAATGCCGATCCTTGAAATGCCGATGCTTGAAATAGCGAATGCTCGTAAAGTATAATGCTTAAAATGTAGAAGTTTTAAATGTAGAATGCTTAAAAGTCAGAATGCTCGAAATGCCGAAAGCCAAAATACCGAAGCTTAAAACAACGAAGCTTAAAATGCCGAAGCTCAAAATTTAGAATGCTTGAAATATAAAAGCTTGAAACCAGGAATGCTCGAAATAATTATGATGATGTAAATATTTTTTTTTTGTCTATACTAATATTATTAAGAGGTAAAGTGTGTTTGTATGTAGGAGGTTATCTCAAAAACTACTCATCTGATTTAAAAAATTCTTTCGCCTGTATTTAGAATGAATTTTCAGGTTGAACATAGCTATTATGTAATGTAGGTACCTCGCGGACAACGCCGCGGGTGGAAGCTAGTTTTAAATACTAAAGTAGTCAGTACCTATGTTTGTCAGAACGTATCACTGTAACTACTGAACCGATTTTGCTGAAATTCGGCATGTAGAAAGCTTATGTTCCGGAATAAAACATAAGCTATACTATTTTACATAAATCAACTCCTAAGGGGGTGAAAAAGGATGGTAAACCGTTTGTCTAAAATTTCATTCCTTGGTTCGATTCGCTCAAATCTAAAAAAAGGTACCTATCTATTTATTTTTATTACCTATTATTATTTTTCAAATAACCTCTAGGGGGTGTGCTAGGGAGCTTTAAAGTTTGCATAGATTTTTTTTATTTTGTAGTATTCACACAAAACTCGGATTAAATAAACTTTAAAATGTATAATGATGACAGATATATTTTATTTTTACAAAACTACCCCTAGGGGATGTGCAATAGAGTCCTGAACTTTGTACAGAAAAAAAATTTTCCTGGTTTAATTCACACAAAACTTGGCATAAAAAAAATTTGAAGTACTTACTTAATTAATGAAACACTATTTTATTTTACAAAGCTACCCCTAGGGGGTGTGCAATAGACTCAGTGGTTCGATTCACTCATAAAATCGTATAGTAGGTAAACAATGAAACGCAATGCTATGCTTTCCTTCCGGAGAAAAGATTTAGTCTCATTTTATTCATAAGTCTACCCAAGCGAAGCCGGGTCGGGCCACTTTAGTTTAGTATAATAACAACAATGTAGGTATTATATCTACCTATTAACTTGTAAGTTATGTTAACAAATAAAGTTCTTTAATTTGATTTGATTTGAAAAACACACCTACAATTTCCTTGGCAGACAGTTAGTAGCAGGCATGACGCTTGCTCACGTAAAGAAGTAGGCGTTTCCAAACAAAATTAAATAAAATTCAATTCAATTCATTATTGTAATACCAATATAACATTACAGGCCTTACAGGTACGTAATTCGTTATAATTATTTAAAAACTTAATATATTATTCAGCAAACCAAAAAAAAAAACAATATACTGAAAATAATAAAAATAATGTAAAGTACCTACCAACCAACTTAACACAATAATTACCTACCTACCTAAACTATAAATTGCACAATTACTAAACATTACTAATGAGATGATAGAATAAGTGCAATTAAAACCTACACTAAAAAATTGCACATTTTACACTGCTACCTAGGGGAGCCTGGGGTCAATTGAAATATTTTTTGAGAAAATCACTAAATAAAAAAAAATATATACTGAGGAGTTCTGTTGAACAGCTTCTGACTCCATCATCAGATCAGCTTAATGTTACCATCATATTGCATTGTCACTGATATCCTATCAAGTTTTAAAAAAATAAGTACCCGAATCGCGTATGCCTTTAAAATACCCAGTTACCTCAATTTCTCCAAGATCCCATCATCAGATCCTGACTTGATGATCAAAAGGAACATTGGAAAAGTGTACCCTTTCAAACAAAAAAATAATCTTTGAAATCGGTCGAGGCGTCTTCGAGTAACCGGTGAACATACACAAAAACACAAAGAAAAAGATTCCGACGAATTGAGAACCTCCTCCTTTTTTTAAAGTAAGTACTAACAAATACAATAATTTATGTAAGTACTTATTTCGATCATTTTCGATGTTTTAGTCATTCGGCATTTGGAACTTATACTTATTGAGCATTCTGCTTTGTAAACGTTCGGCAATTCAAACTTTCGGCATTTCGAGCATTCTGACTTTTAGCTTTCGACCTTACAAACTTCTATCTTTCAAGCTTTCTACATTTCAACCGTTCTACATATCGAATTTCGCTATTTTAAGCATCGGCATTTCAAGGATCGGCATTTCGGTTTTCGGACTTTTCATGTACCCCTGAGTATGCAAATCCTTATGAAACATCTCATCAATATTACCTGCATAGTAACAAAAAACTTGGACACAATATAAGTAAAAACATAAGTGAATAAAAGAGTTGAACGCGCTTCACTGATATATTTTGTGCGATGCGAATATCATTATTAAGTAAATTTATTTGTGGCCTTGCACTTTAATTTTAAAGTGTCTGTATAAATATCGGATAGTAGAGTCAAAAATTAGTGGTAGATATTTGAGATCCTCAGAATGTGTCATGTAAAATTGTGAACGCAATTTCAAAAGCCATTTTATCTCACAAAATATAATTCCTCTGCGAAATGGAAATTCTACGAAACACTTTTTTCATTCATATATTCACAAAACCCTACTAATATTATAAAGTTGAAAGTCCGTATGTGTGTGTGTGTGTGTGTGTGTGTGTGTGTGTGTGTGTGTGTGTGTGTGTGTGTGAATGTTTGTTACCACGTATCTCCATAACTATTAAACCGATTTTGATGAAACTTGGAATGTAGATAGTTAAGGTTCTGAAATAATACATCTCATGGGATAAAAAACATAGTCCACGCGGGCAAAGCTGCGGGCGTTCACTAGTAGAATTCATAAAATTCCGAAAAAAAAAAATCATGCTAAAACATTTATTTGCGTTTGTTCATAGCCACTTTTAGAGTTTAGACTGGAAACCTCGATGTCTATAACGAATTGTCCATAAAATAACAAGCAATATTGTACACTGCCACAATCTGTTGCCATAATAGCTTGAAGTTATATAGAAGTTGTTATGTAAGGGATTTAACTTTAGGCTTGTTATATAAACTTTGAATGCATTGTTCTGTGAAATTTAAGACTATTGTCTCAATTAAAATGCTGTTTTATTAGCACACTAATTTAGTTATGACATAAGACAGTTGTTTAAGTTTACCTATGACAATTTGCTAATCAACTCGGAAATGGACTGTCTAAACCTCGTTATATTTTTTCGAAAAAAAATTAAATCAAATTAAATGAAGGTTTGTTTTTGTTTTTTTTTTGTTTTTTTTTTTAATGTAGATAGACTTTTGTTTAGCCACAATCTCACCTGATGGTAAGTGACGATGTGGCTGACGATGGATCACAAAGGTCTAGAAGACACTTGTTCACTGTTGACTTGAAGAGACCCAGGTTATAATTTTCGGGGAAAACAGAAGCCGGCAGCGAGTTCCAGACCTTAGCAGTGCGGATGATGAAGGTAGAGGCGAACCGCGAGGTACGAGTGGATGGAATGTCCACAAGATAAGGATGGTACTGCGCCGTGCGTCTGCTTGTCCTGGAGTGGAATTTGAACAAAAGTGTAGGTAACAGAAACCTAGATACTCGTAAATATAGCCATAATCTAAATAATAACATAAACTGATAAAAAGTAAGTAGTTCGTATGAGCAAGTGGCCAACTCTGGTGACTGATAATAATCTTAAATGATTTTGGTATTATGTACGTTTGAATGGACATTCGCCTGTCACAGGCCCATTAAAGCAGAATCATAATCTAAACTGCACTATATGCCGTTTCTTTTCATAGACATGAGAGTGACAAGAACAAAATAAAATACGAATCATTATTATGATTCTGCTACAACGGCCTTTTTAGCCCCGCTGTAGAATCTATGAATACCCAAGTAGTTAAACAAAGCCAACTACCTTTTCACCTACCTATCTAGATCGTTAGTATTTGTTAGTATTGTAAACGATGTGGCCTAGTAAAAATGTCAGCCATGAAGGGAACTAGGTTATCAATCAATTATGATTAATTTTATATGAAACCAGAAACCACCACATACCTACTTCAGAGTAATAGAATATTGTTTATTATTGCGTACTTATATTATAAGTGTATTGAGGGTATCGATATAAGTAATTGGCTTTCATCAATGAAACACTGGCCGTTACCTTTATTTTAATCCACGGCCGCGTTTCGACTGGATTTTACCAGCCATAATCGCGAGAAAACTCTTACAATGTATTGTAACGTGTTCAGCAGTGCAATTTAGACTTCTGATTCTGAAAATGCATTCGATTCGATGATTTTCTTCGAAATGTTGACGTTTTTTCAGCGAAGAAGCGTCACTTTCCGAATTCGGAATACATTCCGAGATGGTTTTAACCGCACTGCAGATCGCGAAAGTTTTTAAAAAGGCAGAAACACTAGCCACCTGAATCGGTCAGGAATATTGTGTCCGTGTGATTTAGGTTAGGACACAATTTTATTGTAGCCTAAAATGGCTTGCGGCTTCAGTAGGGCTTAATATCATCTACTTATATCTAACTTCTGTACCGATCTATATCTATACCATTATACTAATATATAAATCGGAAGAGTTTGTTTGTTTGTTTGTTTGTTTGAACGTTTTAATCTCAGGAATTACCAGTCGGATTTGAAAAATTCTTTCTGCGTTTGATAGCCAAACTTTTGAGGAAGGTTATAAGCTACTTTTTACCATCATCATCATCGCCATATACCATCACTACGGGGCAATGCCGCGAGGGCGCGAGGCCTTATAGCGGACCAGTCGCTGCCCGCATCGCCTTTTCGGCGTTCACTTATTCCTTCACTTATTGCGAAGTGTTGCCTCCTTGATTCGCCGCGTGCGAGATAGCTCCAATAGCCTCCTCAATACCATACAGGACAGATTTGACTGTCCCATCGTACGCAAATGGAATGCCATTCATATGGCGTTCAGAATCGCTATGTTCAATGTACCTACGGTAGGATTTAAAAGGTTTGTGTTTTGTTTAGAGTAGGTAATGTTATTATGTGTTAGCTGTTTTCAGCTAACACTTAACGAACACACTAGTTTTTAAAATGTTTTTGTATGAACCTGTTCTGATATAAAGGAATTATATTATTATTATTGCTTGCGATGCGGCGATCCGGTGACGTTACGTTGACGTAGTGAGCGTTGGTCCATATAATTCCATGCAAAGAATACCGAGGTGATGATGCGGTGAGATTCGGGTGCGGTGGTCCTGGTCAGGTAACCTTTAATGAGTAGATATTTTTATCTGACGTTGGAAGCATTTAAAAATCTGATTCGTTTATTTTTAAGGCCAATGTTAAACAAAAGAAAATGTATCAGGATCTTGTAATTTCAGTACACATTTACCTCATATAACAGGTTTTTTTATTTAGCCGATTGTTATTAAAATTCGTTTCGAAATGTCATTCAATAATTACCATGAGAAAAGGCAAAATGAATCAGCTGTGGAGGCTTGGAACAACAAAAGCTTAGCTCAAGGTGTTTGAAATCTTTTTTGGTTTATGCTTCCCTAGTTACAAAGAACTCTTGCGCTGTGTGATAAAATTGTGTTATGATGATGGGTTCAAGCAAGACTCAACCAACCCAGCATTTCATGTTGATGTCTAACAGGAATCAGGATCATTTTTAATCGCCTAAAGCCAAATGATTCTAATTTAAACAAACACAAAAACACGGGTAGTCTACTCGTGACCACGAGAGCTGTACCTATCGCACCCGAAACGTCGGGAAATAATAAAATAAAGTAATTATAGTCCAGTCAAAATAGCCCGAAAAGTACCCATGAAAAATTCCCAGAAAGGAAAATGTTCACCACCTTGAATAAAAAGTTTAGCATACATGGGATCAATGGGGACTTTTCACAGCTGGTTGACAATGGTGTTAATAACATTCTTACCAATTTTCAGCTTTCTGGGAATTTTAATGGGTGAATCTTTATTTTGACTGGACTATTACGACCCATATCCTATAGAAACTATACGATCACGCTTGTTTAACCCACAACCATTTGTCTCAATGCACAGGTGAACTGCAGACTACTATTATTAGTGCCAGTATTGCACAAGGGCCAGGTCATTGAACCCTGGTCAAGGGTGATGCGGCCCTTGCAAACGACCCGTAATAGTGTCATGGCAATTCGATATCCTAGTAAATGTACTTAGGGTATGCAAGAATGAAGTTTTAAATTCATTTTTCATTTTCCACGAGGAGTTAAATGTATACTTACACCTATGTAGGTATGCATACACCTTGCTATAGATTTTAACAGTAGATAAATTACTTCCCTCTCAGTTTAGGAGCAGCCTATTCCATCCTCAAACAATGTTCCAGGCACTATAGTTAGCGTCCCGTTTAGTATAGGCTTTATATAAATCATCTAGCTAGAATCTAGATGTGATTTTCCTCCACTGATTACAGTTGAATCTCGCACTTATAATTGCATCTTTCAGTAATTAGATATGCGCTGAAACTTCTTCAATTAAAAGTTATGCAAAGGGAAGTTTTTCCTTACGTAACTTATAAGTATGGAAAACTATAACGAAAACGCGTGAATACCTTTTCAGTAAAGTTTAATAGCTAACAAACTCAGTATCCAACAAAACTCTAAAACTCAAAAGTGAATGTCTCAAAAAGGTTTAAAATCTCCCGAGACGATGTGCAAATACATTGCCTTTCCATGCTTAGGTACGCACGCAGGTATGAAATATTGAGTGATTTTAACTGAGAATTTTGCTCACGTTGTCTGTGAATGAAGAGAAAATTGGAATTTAAAAAAGTTTAGAGACAATAAATGTGATACAACTGTGCAACTTTGCTCTCTTGTTGCACAAATAACCATTCTCCTCGATTGTACGGCTAAGGATAATATCAATATCAACGTCTGATTATACTAGATACTCGAATCGAACACATTCCGTACGTAAGTCTTCGAATATCGTTTGATTTTCGTCATCGTTTATTACAATGTTGCTATCTAGGAACTAGGTGGCTTATCAGATCAGTGACTCGTAAGTACCAAATATGCCACTTGTTTCGTCTAGCTAGGGCTTTTATTTTCTTCGGTTTTTTTCATTAAGAAACATAACCTTAAAGCGCGGTAGACATTATCTCAAATCTTTATGTATTTAAGATCATTTAAATATGTCTAAGGGAATAGTCAGAGATATGTCCTAATTTATAATTATTTAGTACGCGCTTACAAGTTAGCATTCCATACGTGACAGGGTGCAAGCCAATCGAGCTATTAGAAAGTAGACTAGTTTCCTCACGATGTTTTCCTTTACTTTTTAGAGCTCGTGTTAGTAACCATATCTTTTTTTCGACACGAAAGATGCACTAATGCAAGGCCTGGATTCGAATCCACGACCTTCGATTGAAAGTCGAGGCACTATCCCATTCGGCTAGGGTAGATACCTACCTACTACAAAAAGTCGCATAAATTGTCATTGTGCACAAATATTTACATATATTGCGAAGTCTTAGAAGATTAAATTGATAAAACTTTATTATCATTAAAACATTCCGTTGGTAGCAAAACATACATAAAATCACTCGAAACAATGCAAGTAACGAACAGAATCACTTTTTTTTACTGCGATTTTTTGCAATTGGTAATTGGTTCGGTAATTGCTCATATTTTTAGATTTTTAAGCGGGGACTGCAGACTAGCCCGCGGGCATGTCCAAAAAATAATTTTTTCACCGTAATGTAGAGTAATATTTTGAGCTCAAAGTTTTTAATCTAAGTCGATTCAATAATTTCAAATTGTATTTATTTATCAATTATAAAAATTATGCCAAACATATTGCCAAATAACAGATTATTGTTGTTTGGGTTGAAAAAACCTTTCGTCGGCGTCCGCCGGTCTCATATTTAGGAATCATGGTCCCCAATTTATTCAATGAAAATATTTCCCTCTAACCCCAGGGATAACGGAAAAAAACAATTTTGAGACATCCTCGCAAAGATAGCTAGTTATGAGATCCATACTATCATTTATTGTCTAGTTTATAGACTTGATCGGGTTTTTCCGATAAAAAGAATTTCCTGTCTGCTCCAGAAAATGTGTATTTCGTAAATATACACTTACATTGCATACCTTATTGCTCTAGTTTTACCGATTGTTCAATGGTCCATACTATCGTCAGTTTTGCAACCTAAATAACTGTCATTCATAATGTATTTATAGGCTTCCTATAGCTCAAATTATCTCTTTTAATTGACATGATAATGAAGAAAAAAATCGTGCTCTAAACTAAAGCATTGTATTATTATATGTTCTGCTGAGATGTTCTGTGACAAAGGGCTTCACACACAGCGCAGGTCTTTCCATAAAAATCGTAAGATGTAAAAATATACTCGTACATTATAGCTGCTGTGTGTGGTCTCCTGACGATTTCTATGGAAAGATGTATTGAGATGTATCGTACTCTAATGTACATCTTTACATTAAGAGGGCTCCGACGCTATGCCGCTCGTCAGTTTTAGGTATTTACGGGCGGGAAACGTAGCGCTCAAGCTTGTGTGCGTAGAACGCACACATTGAAAGCGCCACGCAGTGCGGGCCGCTCTGACACAAAGCGGTCAAAGTTTCGGCAAACATTTTTTACGTTTTAAAATTTATAACTTCATAACGATTTTGTATTGACATCTATACCAATCTAATACCAATTCTGTAAAGCGAAAGAGTTTGTTTGTTTGTTTGAACGCGATATTCTACAAGATATTTACGATACTTAGACGATATTTAGACAAAATCCACAGCTCTTAGTAGTAATAAATCGACTTATTTATGTTTCTTACAGCCAATGACGGATTTACATTTTTTAGAGTAAAACATATATTACGACAGTCACTAGGTATTTCACTTTCAAATCTAAACTAAATCGACGATAATTTTACGTGAGTAATTCCCGTGTGTTAAATAATGTCTAGTCACTAGGTAGTATAGGTTTTAGAGAAAAGTAAATAACAATAAGAATAAAAATAGTTACAACCAAGCACTTTCGTGGTATGTGTGTGCAGCGTGTGTGTGTGTGTCTTCGTAACTTCGCAACTTCGCATCTTCGCATCTTCGTATCTTCGTAACTTCGCAACTTCGTAACTTCGTAACTTCGTATCTTCCTATCTTCGTAACTTCGCAACTTCGTATCTTCATAACTTCGTATCTTCGTAACTTATCAACTTCGCATCTTCGCAACTTCGTATCTTCGTAACTTCGTAACTTCACACCTTCGCATCTTCGCAACTTCGCAACTTCGTAACTTCGTAACTTCGCAACTTCGCAAATTCGTATCTTCGTAACTTCGTATCTTCGTATCTTCGTAACTTCGTAACTTCGCAACTTCGTATCTTCATATCTTCGTAACTTCATATCTTTGTAGCTTCGCAACTTCGTAACTTCGTATCTTCGCAACTTCGCACCTTCGTATCTAGAAAATATGAAGATACGAAGTTGCGAAGTTGTGAAGTTGCGAAGTTGCGAAGTTACGAAGTTACGAAGTTTTGAAGATACGAAGATACGAAGTTACGAAGTCACGAAGTCACGAAGATACGAAATCACGAAGTTACGAAGGAACGAAGATATGAAGTTATGACCGTATGAAAAACTTCGTATCTTCGTATCTTCGTAACTTCGCAACTTCGCAACTTCACAACTTCGTATCTTCATATCTTTTAGATACGAAGGTGCGAAGTTACGAAGTTACGAAGATACGAAGTTAAGAAGTTACGAAGTTACGAAGTTACGAAGTTGCGAAGTTACGAAGATACGAAGTTACGAAGTTTTGAAGATACGAAGATACGAAGTTCCGAAGTTGCAAAGATATGAAGGTAAGAAGATACGAAGTTACGAAGTCACGAAGATACGAAATCACGAAGTTACGAAGGAACGAAGATATGAAGTTATGACCATATGAAAAACTTCGTATCTTCGTATCTTCGTAACTTCGCAACTTCGCAACTTCACAACTTCACAACTTCGTATCTTATCTTCTAGATACGAAGGTGCGAAGTTGCAAAGTTACGAAGATACGAAGTTACGAAGATAGGAAGATAGGAAGATACGAAGTTACGAAGTTACAAAGTTACGAAGTTGTGAAGTTGCGAAGTTGCGAAGTTATGAAGATACGAAGTTGCGAAGTTGCGAAGATACAAAGGTACTAAGATACGAAGATATGAAGTTGCGAAGTTACGAAGATACGAAGTTACGAAGATGCGAAGTTATGAAGATACGAAGTTGTGAAGTTGCGAAGTTGCGAAGTTATGAAGATACGAAGTTGCGAAGTTGCGAAGATACGAAGATACAAAGATACGAAGATACGAAGATATGAAGTTGCGAAGTTGCGAAGTTACGAAGTTATGAAGTTACGAAGTTACGAAGATAGGAAGTTACGAAGTTACGAAGATACGAAGTTAAGAAGTTATGAAGTTACGAAGTTACGAAGTTGCGAAGTTACGAAGATAGGAAGATACGAAGTTACGAAGTTACGAAGATACGAAGTTGCGAAGTTACGAAGATACGAAGTTACGAAGTTTTGAAGATACGAAGATACGAAGTTCCGAAGTTGCAAAGATATGAAGGTAAGAAGATACGAAGTTACGAAGTCACGAAGATACGAAATCACGAAGTTACGAAGGAACGAAGATATGAAGTTATGACCATATGAAAAACTTCGTATCTTCGTATCTTCGTAACTTCGCAACTTCACAACTTCACAACTTCGTATCTTCTTATCTTCTAGATACGAAGGTGCGAAGTTGCAAAGTTACGAAGATACGAAGTTACGAAGTTGCGAAGTTACGAAGATAGGAAGATAGGAAGATACGAAGTTACGAAGTTACAAAGTTACGAAGTTGTGAAGTTGCGAAGTTGCGAAGTTATGAAGATACGAAGTTGCGAAGTTGCGAAGATACAAAGGTACTAAGATACGAAGATATGAAGTTGCGAAATTACGAAGACACGAAGTTACGAAGATGCGAAGTTATGAAGATACGAAGTTGTGAAGTTGCGAAGTTGCGAAGTTATGAAGATACGAAGTTGCGAAGTTGCGAAGATACGAAGATACAAAGATACGAAGATACGAAGATACGAAGATATGAAGTTGCGAAGTTGCGAAGTTACGAAGTTATGAAGTTACGAAGTTGCGAAGTTGCGAAGTTATTAAGATACGAAGTTGCGAAGTTGCGAAGATACGAAGATACAAAGATACGAAGATACGAAGATATGAAGTTGCGAAGTTGCGAAGTTACGAAGTTGCGAAGTTGTGAAGTTACGAAGATACGAAGATGCGAAGTTCCGAAGTTGCGAAGATATGAAGGTAAGAAGATACGAAGTTACGAAGTCACGAAGATACGAAGTCACGAAGATAGGAAGATACGAAGTTACGAAGATACGAAGTTGCGAAGTTACGAAGTTACGAAGTTGCGAAGTTACGAAGTTACGAAGTTACGAAGTTGCGAAGATGCGAAGATGCGAAGTTGCGAAGTTACGAAGTTGCGAAGTTGCGAAGTTGTGAAGTTACGAAGATACGAAGTTGCGAAATTGCGAAGTTATGAAGTTACGAAGAAACGAAGATGCGAAGTTCCGAAGTTGCGAAGATATGAAGGTAAGAAGATACGAAGTTACGAAGTCACGAAGATACGAAGTCACGAAGTTACGAAGATACGAAAATATGAAGTTATGACGATATGAAAAGATAAAGATATGACGATGACGATGATGATTGTGTTTCGCTCATCAAGCCCTTTCATTTGATACCCATATAAAAAAAAAGTTCCATGGAATGGAACAGGTCCTGCCTGACTTCATCATCAGAACAGCATGGTGTTTCGCTCATCAAGAGAACAGCATTGTGTTTTGCTTACCAAGCCCTTTCATTTGATACCCATATCAATAAAAAGTTCCATGATCATCATCATCATCATCAGCATCATCATCAGCATCATCATCACCTAATCCAGATGATAAAAACATAAAATGACTGTAAAGCTTTCTATGTGGATGTGCATGCTTCTGTACGTATACTTTACCTATAGGCACCTAGGTACTTACTACTTACTACTTACCTATGCTGTTATAAAATAGTCAATTTTTATGCCAGGCAAAATCTTTATCAAAAGATGCCTTACATACTGTAATCTGATTTTATCGAAAATATGACATAGCACGTTTACGCGACCGCTTCTCATGTAAGAACACAGTCACGTGACGTCACTGGCTCTGCCACAGCTTAGCTAATAGTATTTACGCAATGTAACGTGCTCCCAGCTCCAATGGCCGCGGCCGTCTGACGATTTTTGGCAGTGAATCGTCCTTTTATTCATCGTAGCTACTCCATAGAAAAAATGTATGGAGAGTTTTATCTTCAACTTTCTTGCCTTTATTGTGTTGAATATAGCTACACCTACGAAAAAAAAAATAGCTCACAGGATAGATAAAATATTGAACTTGTTGTTTTCGTATTTTTTAATTCAATTGAGTAATTTAGTGTTCGGTCAGGCTTAAAACCCCGCGCTCATATTTTGTGTACTTTGTCCAGTAATTTATTAAAAAAATACATAAAATATTGAAATATAAAATAGCTCACAGTGTAGATCAGTTCATTGGTAGTATTTAGAGTATGTTTTTCACTATCTTAATACGATTTGCTTTAAGAAAATCTTTAAAACGGTAAACCTCTATTTTGACAAATTCACCTCAGTTAGCCCTTAAAGCTGCTGTGTGTGAAGCCCTAGCGTTTCTAAATTGACCGCAAATATCAGAGTACAGACGTGCTATCAAATTGCGAAATTTACATGCATCGGTTTTTTGTTTGAACGTGTTCGTATCAATGGAGAATGATAAAAAAACATTATTGGATAACCGATTCAACTTGATGAGAAAAAAATCCATGCAATATTTATAATAGCTATCTATCCACCTCAATACTAATAAGTAACACAATTTTATTAGATACTGATACAATTATCTATCACTAATTAAGTATTAATAAGTACAAAAAATAATTATCGAGTTGCCAGCCGGTAAACTCTCAATAAATCTAAAGTGTAGCTTTTTTCGTGGGTTACAGATACATTTTTGAAGGTAATTGTCTGCGTAATTCTGATTTAACAAATAATCCGGTAAGTGGAAGTTGGGCCAGACGATTAGACTTGATAAGGGACATGCACGTGCAAACAGTCTAGTGTTTGGTGTCGTGGTCTTAGGACATTAAGACAATATTGCCATGTTGAATTTAAGTGCTACTTGGCTTCAACAGGTGAGGATTTACGCTATTTTCTATCATCATCATCATATCGAATCTGCAGCCAGATCTCTCCATACCATGAGCTTTTGGAAATATTGTTTTTTTTTTCATAATATTGGAAATCAGAATTTGAGTGAAAGTTGTCTTGGGTTTTGGTTGTTTCATATTCATTATAAAGAATTATTTAAAAGACACTGAATTTCTCTGAGGACCAGGGTTAGGAAAACCGAGACATACTTAAAACTTCTTATTAAACTTCTTATCTTAATATCAACCAGTAGGGAATTTTTCAACAAATAACATCTATCATTAATGTTCATTGTAGGTACGAGCTAAAAATATTCCTAACTTTCTGTTTGTTCGACGCTGAAGCATGTGGGTAAAGCTCTCCTAACCAACACAACATGGTGTCATACAACTTATGTTAAAAATAGTTAGGCCTCGGCCTTTCCACAGACAATCTATGGTCAATACCTACGTGTGTCACTGTTAAATCCATTGGATTACGATTGATGCAAAGCTGATGGGATTTATACCGACGATTTTCGAGTTACCTTATGCTAGTTTCTTAATGGGCCAACACAATAATGTCTTATGCGTTTTTATGCCTTAGTTTGGTTACCTATTAGTACCTACCTATACAAAAATTATGTGATCAGAGCTTAGACCATTTATGGTCTAAGGATGAGAGCCATTGTTCAAAAAAACAATTAAAATTTGTAAAAACTTTGCCAAAATTTTAGTAGAGTACCTAAGAGACATTAGGTTTCGTTATCATTTGAATCGTCATAATCCCAATAATCCGTTTAACGTTCGAGAAAGTTGTGAAATTAAAATATCTAATCAACTTATTACAATTTTTTTCACCATTATCCTTTTGAGTCACATCGTAATAATTTTCAGTTCACTTCTGCGCGAGTTCATTTAACCTTTATAACAATAAGTGCCTTTTCACACGTCCCGGAACGAACAACGGATCTTCTGCCTACCCTTTGCGGATAGGTAGATTGGAGCCTCGAGTTTAGTCTCTACTCCGGCTTCTACGCCAGGGGCAGCTGCCCCTGGATGACGGGGTGTCGTCCTATAGGTAGGACGGTACAACACGTTCCGGTTTCCGGCCGGGTACCCAGCGGCGCGGCGCGGTAGCCAGCTCCAGCGATTGTATGCAAATTAAGCTACCATACATGCCCATACACTTCGCCGCCGACTACTCGGAAACCGGGATGTATGAAAAGGCACTTAAGATGTTGAATTGAATTCATATTTTATAAACGAACCAATAAATATCTCTCTGTCTACCCCTGTGGGAAAGAGGCGTGATTTTATGTATGTATGTATGAAGTAATAAATACCACGACTTATAATTTGATCAGATCGACTTTACTTTAGATGTGTGTCACTATCGACCTTCCAATCTTTGTGTCTATAATGAATGTGCCTTCGCAGTTATGCTTTGAAGCCAGTGAGCCACTCTCACAGATTAAATATCTAGGATATTCCTCCGCTAATCTATACAAAAAAATCCTTAGGGTGTTTACAAAAAAGCCACTCAACCTCCTCAACAACCTCCTTAAACCTGCAATAAGCACATAACTTGTTTCTGAGTTTTATTATTATCTTGTGATTATCCCTGTCCATAATAAAATAATACAGGTTTTTCAATAGGTACCAAGCACAAGAAGTTTTTACTACTGTAAAGTAAACCATTTAAATTTAAATATGTGAAAAGGAGGAATCGAGGCTAAGCTTGGCTAGGCTTGCCAAAAAGGAAGGTTCCTATAAATATAATTCACATTCTTGATCAGTGGCGGCCTTTGGGGGTGGCGAGCAGGGCACTCGCCCGGGGCCTCGCGCTTGTAGGGGCCTCGCGCAGCAAGCCGACTACAGAAAATCTTTATACCTAGGCATTAGTAAACCTATCCGCAAATTCCATTTTGAGCTTTTCTGTATACTTACCTATAAAATAATAATAATAATATAAAATGCCTTCCTACATTATTTTGTTTATATCTCAAAAGGATTATGCAGCTTTTTCTATGAAAACTCCTAGTCGGCTATATTTTTTCGACATTTTCAACAATCTATTGGTGAAAACCAAATGAGAATCCGTTCAGTAGTTTAGAGTTTATCGCGAACAAACAAACAGAGACAGACGCGGAGCTGGGGGCGAATTACTTTGTTTTATAATATGCGCGCGGCTCCGACTTTTCTTCATCAAAATTTAAATACCTATAGGTAGGTACCTACTTTGGTAGGGCCTCGCAATGGTCGATTTTCCATTAGCCGGCACGGCACCGGCACCGGCACCGGCACCGGTGGTGGGGATGCAAAAATGTATGAAATTTCATACATTTTTGCATCCCCACCATCGGTGCCGGTGCCGGTGCCAGTGCCGTGCCGACAGATTGCCGGTGCCGGCGCCGGTAAGTGGAAAAGCGAGTCATACATTTTCATACATCTTTGCTTCCCCGGCGCCGGTGCCGGTGCCGGTGCTAGTGCCGTGCCGGGCTAATGGAAAAACGGCCAATGACTAGGCAGGCTCGGTCCCAGGGCCATGACTAGTGTTACCAGGTGTCCCGAATTTCGCGGGACGTCCCGCTTTTCAGGGGTCTAGGGACGCGTCCCGCGCGACCCTTGCGCGGGACGCCAAATGTCCCGCTTTTTGGGAATCAAAAATTCACCGCACTAGTTTAGTTACCTACTTCAAAATGACATGTAGTGAATTTTATGACTACGCAATCCTACTAATATTATAAAGGTGAAAGTCCGTGTGTGTGTGTGTGTGTGTGTGTGTGTGTGTGTGTGTGTGTGTGTGTGTGTGTGTGTGTGTGTGTGTGTGTGTGTGTGTGAATGTTTGTTACCGCCTCTGTAACTGCTGAACCGATTTTGATGAAATTTAGAATGTAGATAGATTAGGTTCTGTAATGGGACATAGACTAATAAAATTTTGGATAATCAACTCCTAAAGGGGTGAAAAAGGGTAAATACTTTTGTATGAATCTTTTTAACGCGTTGTCCTATTTACTTGAAACTTTGTTTAGATAATTTAAAATCAAAAATGATTGAATAAGTGTTTCAGGATTTTTCAAAATAACTCTCAAAAAGGGGTAAAACGGGGTTTCAAACTTTGTGCGGAAACTTTTTAATGAGTTATGCGATTAGCTTGAAATTTGGTTCGAATACTTTAAATACAAAATAAATAAACACGTGTTTCAGGGTTTTTCAAAATAGCTCTCAAAAAGAGGTAAAATGGGGTGTCAAAGATTGTATGGGAACTTTTTGACAAGTGGTGCGGTTGGCTCGAAAAGAGATGGCCGATTCCTTGAATAAATTTGCCCCACAGATGCCAACAGGAAAGAATGCTTGCGTCATGACCAAATTGGGATTTTTGGGTTTGTTTTTTTATTTTATAATGAGAGTCCATTCATCTTCTTCCTCTAAAAAGTGGGATTTAAAAGTTATTCTAATATAAAGCAGCAGGCTATGACGCCCAGCATGAACGGAGAACCTAGGAAACTATATTTTTAAGGTTCATTTAATAAAAGCTTTGCTTACGTTGGGGATAGATGGCGCTGTGTGAACATTTACTTTTTCATTATTATAATTAGGAC
This sequence comes from Camptogramma bilineatum, assembly GCA_958496255.1. Classification (NCBI taxonomy): domain Eukaryota; kingdom Metazoa; phylum Arthropoda; class Insecta; order Lepidoptera; family Geometridae; genus Camptogramma; species Camptogramma bilineatum. The sequence continues at coordinate 10,108,622 of OY292463.1, forward strand.
TAGCAGAATTTTAAGTGAAGTAGGTACTTATAGAAAATAAATGACGCACACAAGTGCTCCCAGTACCTACAATTTCAAGTAAAAAAGAAAAGTACTTAGGAAAAATTGGGAATTTCATCAATAAAATTATTTACACTCGTGTGCAGTGATTCTGTACTTACAGCCTAAAATAAAATATGATTTAAAAAAATAAAATAAAAAGCCTTTTATTTCTCTATAATTAACATTTTTTTCTTATCACTGATGCTTATAATCTAAGTAGGTATTAGAGAACCCCTAAGGTGAAGGCCTCCTCCAAAGCCAGCCATCTGACCCTGTCTTGTGCTACTTGGAGCCAGTTTGGTCCAGCAGTTTTCTTGATGTCGTCGTCCCAGCGAGCGTATAGTCTTCCTATGCAGCGTCGACCTCTTGGACCCTCCCAATTTGTCACTCTCCTAGTCCATCTTCCATCTTGTAGACGGGCTACATGTCCAGCCCACTTCCATTTTAGTCTGTATGCATATCCCAAGGCGTCAGTACTTTTTGTAATTTTAAATAAAATATGATAAATCCTCATAAATCACTCATCACAACACAATCACACAACTGAAACTCAACGAAATTCCTTTTACATCTGTCAAATTCTTGTCCGTCTGTTTTGTTTACTATTTGAGTGTCATGTCAACCGCGAAAAAGAAGGTAGGTCTATCTGATAAAAATATTCTTTGTGATACCTAATAGCCCCTCCAGACTCTCGGCAAGAAACCCCGACAACACCCGAGAAGCGTGAATGTGAGGAGTTTCTCGCCTTCTTGTTCTCGCGCTTCGGTGTCGGTACCTATTTATGGCCGAGACAAAGGATTTCAAACAGATCACGAGTGAGAAAATTGAGAGTGTGGATAATTTGTTTGTTCTTCGAGAAGTCTCGGTGAAACTTCTCGCCGTGAGTCTGGAGAGGCATTACGGACTGTAGTACCGGAAGTGACTAAAGTTACTAATAAAATAACATAATTATATTCCCACAGGGCACGAGATATCTAAGTATTCTGTATGTACTAGTTAATTTTGTGATATTTTATTTAAATAATATTATTCAGACGCATAGTCTAATTCGATATTCGGCTCTGGGGCAGGATCCGGCCAAATTCTTTGATTAGAATACTTTAAATACAAAATAAATGAACACTTATTTCAGGGTTTTTCAAAATAACCCCCAAAAATGGGTAAAATGGTGTGACAAAGTGACTCGCTTCGCTCATATTAGGTTTATGAGTATTTTGCGAGCAAAATAAATCAAAGTTAGGAACCGATAACCATCCATCTTTTTCTTAGAGCACTGTTAGCAAAATCAAGTGTCACGTGTTAAATTTGTCTAAAAAATTTCCGCTCGCTTCGCTCGCATATTACTTTCATGAGCAGGGGAAGCTCGCTTCGCTCGCTAACCTCGATGCTCGCTTTGCTCGCATATTACTTTCATGAGTATTTTACGAGCAAATTAATTTACTGTTAGGAACCGACAACCATCCATCTTTTTCTTAGAGCACCGTTAGCAAAATCAAGTGTCACGTGTTAAATTAGTCTAAAAAAATTCCGCTCGCTTCGCTCGCGTATTACTTTCATGAGTATTTTACGAGCAAATTAATTTACTGTTAGGAACCGACAACCATCCATCTTTTTCTTAGAGAACCGTTAGCAAAATCAAGTGTTACATGTTGTATTTGTCTAAAAAATTTCCGCTCGCTTCGCTCGCATATTACTTGCATGAGTATTTTCCGAGAAAAAGAATTTAATGTTTGGAACCGACAAACATCCATCTTTTTCTTAGAGCACCGTTATCAAAATCAAGTGTCGCATGTTGCATTTCTCAAAAAAAAAATCAGCTCCCACCGCGGGTAACACCGCGGGGCACAGCTAGTAAACCAATAATTTCTAAGGAACAACATTTTTTAACTACAACAAAAAAGGTAGCTACCCTGAAATGCCCAAAAATTTGTTACACCCTTTATAATTTTCCAGATAGGTACCTACTTATTACATAAATATTAAACTTTGATTATACAAAGCTTGTTTTTTTTTGTCGTCCCGAATTATAGCACAAAGTCCCGCTTTTTGGAACCTGCTGTCCCGAAATATGGCATAACACACCTGGCAACACTAGCCATGACCCTCCCTCCCCAAATCTTTGTATGGGAACTTTATAGTGAGTGGTGCGGTTGGCTCGAAACTTCGTTACAATACTTTAAATACAAAATAAATGAACACATATTTCAGGGTTTTTCAAAATAACCCTCGGAAAGGGGTAAAATGGTGTGACAAAGTGACTCGCTTCGCTCGCATATTACTTTATGAGTACCTATTACCAAACAACTAATTATCAGGAACCGACAACAACCCCTCTTTTTACCCGACTGCGCAAAGCAAAGGAAGGGTAATGTGTTTATCAGTCTATGTTTGTATGTTTGTATGTTTGTTTGTATGTATGTTTGGATGTTTCTATGTGGCACTCTAGAGGCCAAACGCGTGGACCGATTTTGATAATTCTTACGTCAATCGATTCGTCTTAACCTTGGAAGTGCTACTAAAGACATGACAGTAAACAAAATTCACCAGTGCCACAACCAGACGCCATATTGTCAAAATTAAAAAAACCAAAATCGTCACACTATATCAAGTGGGGTATCGTTGAATAGGTATTTCAAAATCAACTTTAGGTTTCTTTTACCATTTTTCATTTTAAGTAATAGTTTAGGAAAAATAACGGTTTAAAGTTGATTAATAATAATTCTCGCTATGGATGTTTCTATGTGGCACTCTAGAGGCCAAACGCGTAGACCGATTTTGATGATTCTTACGTCAATCGATTTGTCTCAACCTTGGGAGTGTCACTAAAGATATGACAGTAATCAAAATTCACCAAGGCTACAACCAGACGCCATATTGTCAAAATTAAAAGAATCAAAATCGTCACACTATATCAAGTGGGGTATCGTTGAATAGGTATTTTAAAATCAACTTTATCATAACTAAAAAGTGTTAAATAAAAAAATATTTAAAAAAAACAAAAACCCGACTGCTTCAAAACTAAAAAGAAAAAAACAAGCCTGCAAAGAATTACTCACAGTCGGGACCCATAACATTGGAAAGATTTGATTGGTAATAAAATGAATGGGTACAGACTGTAATTCTTTGCAGGCTTGTTTTTTTCTTCTTAGTTTTGACGCAGTCGGGTTTTTGTTTTTTTTTAAATATTTTTTTTTATTAGAACACCGTTAGAATAATCAAGTGTCGTAATGTTGTAATTATATAAAAAATTATAAAAAAATTCGGCTCGCTTCGCTCGCATATTAGTTTCATGACTATTTTGCGAGCAAATTAATTTACTGTTAGGAACCGACAACCATCCGTCTTTTTCTTAGAGAACCGTTAGCAAAATCAAGTGTCACATTATGTTAGATTTGTCTAAAAAAAATCCGCTCGCTTCGCAAGCTGAGGTAACGAGGAAGCTCGCTTTGCTCGCATATTACTTTCATGACTTTTTTGGGAGCAAAATAATTCAATGTTAGGAACCGACAACCATCCATCTTTTTCTTGGAGCACCTTTATCAAAATCAAGTGTCGCATGTTGCATTTCTCTAAAAAAATCAGCTCCCACCGCGGGTAACACCGCGGGGCATAGCTAGTATATTATAATGTTAAATGCTAAATTTGGAATTCTAAATTTTTCATACAAACATTTTTAGCCCTTTTCATCCCCTGCCATATCAATGTGTCATTTGTTTAAAAAAAATCAGCTGTCATCAATAATTTTAGCTTCATGTGTATTTTGCGAATGAAGTGAGCTTTGGCTGACCGCAGAATAGAAACCGACAAGCAGCCAGCCTTTTTTTTTTTTGAGCACCGTAAGCAAAATCAAGAGTCATTATGTTGCATTTATCTTTAAAAATTTGGCTTGCTTCGCACGCATTTTTGCTTCATGCGTTTTCTGCGAATAAAGTGTATTTATATCTGATCGCAGAATAGAAACCGACAAGCAGCCAGCCTTTTCTTTTAGTACCTACGGTAAGCAAAATAAAGTGTCACATTTTACAATTTTCTTTAAAAAATTCGGCTCGCTTCGCTCGCATTTTGATTCAAGGGTATTTTGCGAGTGTAGGGAGCTCGCTTTGCTCACATATTAGCCTTATTATTTTGCTAGCAAAGAGAGTTATGTTGCATTAATCGTAAAAAAAATCGGCTCGCTTCGCTCGCATATTAGCTTTATGAGTAGGTATTTTTCTCCCCCCCCCCCTCCCTCAACATAATATCGTGTGACCCCCCCCCCAAAGTCCAGATCTTGCGCCCGTCATCAGGGGCCTCGCAAAGATCTACCGCCCGGGGCCTCGCGATAGCTAAGGCCGCCCCTGTTCTTGATCCTTTCAAACGGATAAAATAAAGGGACCACGAGTAAATATTCCTATGTAGGAGTAAGAAAATAATTCCCTAAATTAGGGTTCCATGCGAGGTTGAATTTCGTAAGGAAATTCTTTGAACATTGTATTTTCTATGTTTATATTATCATGTAATATTCATCTTAGTCGAAAATGTCTTCACTGATCTTGACATAGGAGATCAATTGAGATTTTTATGCAAACCGCAGGCTGAAATGAGAATAGGGTCAAGAAGGGACTGCCTCTTGATAGCGGAAACTGCTTATTTCGGTACTTTATCTTGACAAACAGGCCCCTTGCTTCATCTAAGCCTTGAATTCTAAGGACTACCGAGGAGAGTGTTTGACTTGACCTTCATAACAATATGGGGATCGGTAGTGATATTTTTAAAAACTACTTAAGTATAAAACTTTTGAAACTATCATGGTTGCAAACATTGTAAACACTATGAACGGGATATTTACCATGATTTTTGGATTTTAAATATCCCGTTCATAGTGTTTACAATACTTAAGTATATAGGTACTTACCTACCTAATATAATAAATCTGTAACTTACCTATGTCTGTTTTTTAAAGATATTTGAAAAAAACTATTTTTAGGAGCATCTGTTAACGCAATAGACCCCATATTAATGTTTTTCTGTTTGTCTGTTTGCACACAGCGTAGTTCGCGTTAATCTCAGAAACGGCTTAACTGATTTCGATGCTGTTTTCACTGTTGTATTGTGGTAAACCAGGATCAATTTCAAATGTTCGCTTTATCAAAATCTGTTCACAAATAAAAAGATATGTCTATTTATAGAATCACAGAACATAGACGGGATTCTTAAAAGGTTAGTTAAGTTAGGTTAGGATTCTTATAACCTATGTCTTTTTCTTTAACTTTTGTTTATTACCTAATTGTGATGTGGGTAGGTAGGTATGTGTGTGAATTAGGTAGTCAAAAATAAAATTTAAATTGAAAACTGAATTTTTAAACTTCAATTGCCTCCAGCAGTCACTCAGAGTTAACTTCGATCGGCCAGTTTCTTTATCTGTGGTTCAGCCAATTCTGTGATTCAGCCAAGGAACTTTTAATCTAAGCTCTTCTCTCGGAGTGAAAAATGATGTAAATTTAAATCAGTCTGTATTACATCTTACCGTGTAGTTTTCAAGCTAATCGGTTACAAAGGAAGGTCATGTCACGGTTATATGAATTTCATAATTGCTTCTAAAACCGTATTGGAATCCACATTGCGTGTGTAATGTTAATATTATTTAAAAAAGCCGTCACGCGATCCCGTGAAATATTTTCTTTTTTCTATTTGTTTGTTTCGGAAGATAGATATTGTAAACTGAAATACTTAGACGATTTTTGATACATTACATTAGCTTAGTAGAAAAAGGTCGATAAGAAACATTGAAAATGTGTCGATGATGTTTAAAAAAATAATAAGCTTGTTAGTAGAAACACAGTTAAGGCTGGTCAAGTGGTTAATACGACTGAAAAATAGTATCACGATTTTAGGTTTTTTCCGTAGACAGAGAAAACTAGTTTCTTTTTTTATGTTACCTACTCAGAGGTATTTTTAAAGGGATGATAATAAAGAACTGGCCACTAACTGGCCGACAGAAGCCTTGCACCGGGGTGAATGGAAAAAGGGAAGGGAGGCCTTTGCCCAGCAGTGGGATCCAGTGGGTTGATTAGATTAGATTAGATAATAAAGAAAAATAACACTTAGGTAGGTACTATGGTTGTGTACTTATATTTAGTTTCATCATGAACATGCGCTCTTTGTTTTTGCCATAAGATAAGGTTCCTGTAGGTACCTAAGCAAAATTTCTCATTTGATATACCTATGTACTTAATTCGTTGTGTTAATTATTATTAAAAGCAGATAATTATTGCATGAAAGCTATCACTTTGTTGGTAAATAATTGTATAATTATGCAGTTTTAAGTAATTTGGATAACTTACAACCTTTGATCTATACTCCGGTGATCAAAAAATACACAAAGACAATCAACATGTTTTTTAATTTAAATTATCGCTGGCAATGTTCATATTTATTCTGTGGTCCGTCTCTCAGAATATTTATCTTTCGAATTGGAGTTATTTGACGATTAAAAAATTGCCCCGTATGAACCCCTATTTATATTCCAATAGGTGCTCCAAAACTTTCAGCTTCCTTTGGAATTATTTTCATTTACTTACATATATTTTTTACTTAAACTCACTAACTTAACCGATGTAAAATGGTTCAATCTGTTTCTCAACTCTACATTAGACAACATCAAAGGAACTCCTAAAGATCGTAAATTACAACGTCAACCATTCCGGTACCATTATCGCTGCGTTTTGTTTCGTTCTCCAAAATGACAGTAATTTGTTTAAAACTTCACCACAACAGAGTAACCTAACCTCATTGGTCGTTAGAGATTATGAAACAAAACGAAATCTAAGGTAGATTGGTTGATAAAAAGGTGGTTAGTAGCATCGGCCTATTGATAGAATCTCTATCGCGCTTGATATAGATTACTAGCTGCTGCCCGCGGCTTCGCTCGCGTGGTACCCGGATAAAAAGTAACCTATGATACTCTCCAGCCTTCCAACTATCTCCACACAAAAAATCACGTCAATCCGTCGCTCTGTTTTAACGTGAAAACAGGACAAATAAACAAACAAATAAACACACTTTCACACTATGGGTAACGGGTACAGTCGCGTCGTAATCTTGTTAGGTTTTTTTTTTTATTTGTACAAAATGTCCATGAAGACATACGGAAGTAAAGTTGACCGGTATGTAGGTACTACCGGTTTCTCCATCTCATCCACTTAGTCACGAAGGTCATCAACTCGCGATTTCAATATTACTTAAGCCCACATTACACGACATGGCACTGCATGCAGCGTGCTAACTGCTAAATTAGTGCTCTGTCTCGCTCTTTGGCCTAAGAATTGCGTATTGTGCATCCTACTCTTACTCTGAGGCTAACTGCGTCAGTCAGTAAGCCTCGTAAGAGTAGGATGCACAATACGCAAAGAGCGAGACAGAGCACTAATTTATGAATGAACAAGCGTCAGTGCTCTGCAAGCAGCCTAATGTAAAGGCAGCTTTACGTTAAGTAACAAAATGCTAAGTTCATAGAAGCATTAACTTATAACGACTAAGATGGCTTTATAAATATTTTGGCAAAATGTAAACAAAGAATATAAGAACATTATACTAAAAGCATGAATAAAATGAATTAACCAAAAGGTCTTTCCTTACAGCTTAAACAAAGCGTATCAAGGAGAGTATTTTCTTCTATTATTATCTCAATGTTTTACAAATACTTCCGTAAAGGAAAATATGTGACCTTTCTGCGACGTTCCGAGTTACGTTTGACGAAACCTTCTTAGGAAGGTAGGTACTAGGTACAGTCAGCCTCATCAATCGGTATCCCCCTATGGTACAGTCAGCGTCATCAATCGGTATCCCCCTATTGATTTTAACAAGGACCCTTTTCATTTCAACTTTGGATTTCAGTCGGATTTGCTAGTATACTATGGATATCTAATTTCACTCGAGTTCCTATACTAGCAAATCCGACTGAAATCCAAAGTTGAAATGAAAAGGGTCCTTGTTAAAATCAATAGGGGGATACCGATTGATGACGCTGACTGTACATAATAGGTACATATATTATCTGAGCGGGGTCCTTTAATTACATGAGGCTTTTAGGGGGCAAGAGGGGGTCGAGCCAAATTTCACCCAATCTCACGTGGGGGAAAAGGGGGGTCTCGGCAAATATCACGTACTTAGGTAATTGTTTTTTTCCGCAAGAAACGTGAAATGCCGATGATTTTATTTAAAGTCACATGGACATGTTGGTTTCAGTACCTAATCACTCTTGAGATCTGAAAGAAATCCCCATGGACTGAATGAATTAGAATTAATATTCATTTAGGAATTTGAGTAAATACCTATTACTTTATCGTTCAATTTTTAATTCGTCTACTCATCCAAAAATCAAAAATTTTTTTACTAGTAGGTATTCAGATGAACTTTCAGGATGAACATAGGCTATAATGTTGTGTAAGTACCTACCTCGCGGGCATCGCTGCGGGTGGGAGCTAGTCCAAAATAAACTAAATGATATACTTACCTAAGTCATGAAAATATTATATAGGTAGGTACTTCTTCTACTAGCGCTTGTCTGACTGCGAAGGTTGGCAGTCAATATGGCATATTGTTCCTGATGAAATACCTACGTAGTTCGGCAGCGCTCGAAAACCCCGTCCACTCTCTGATGTTCCGCAACCAAGATTTCTTCCTTCGACTACTTTTCCCATTATAATTGAATGTAGGTCATATCTCTCGTGTCAATGACAATGTATACTAGTAGGTATATAATGCTACTTTACATGCCACGAGCGATAAAGACGGCATAAACCGAAACAGAGCCCCCGGCGTAGGCCGTAAATCTCCAAATAAAATGTTGAATCTGAAACAGCTTGGTTTCTCTTACGTAAACTAGATAGGGTTTAACCTTGACCTAACTTTATGTTTCGTTGTGATAACATTATTGGATTATCTTATCTAAAACATTAAAAATTAAGCTCTAAACAAATGACGGTCTCGCTTTTATAGCTAATGTAAATCAATTAAAAAAATAACTTACGTAGAGAATGAAATTTTCTTTTAGATTACCTCTGAAGCCTTGGTTTATCTTTTGTTATTTATCACAATTTTCCTCTTTTATTTATTTAGCCCTCTTTTGTCGTATATTTAAATATTAACGAGCAGATAAAGAGGACTTAAGATTGGGTTTCCAAGAATAGCATGATATTTTTTGTGTTTATACTAGGTACTTAAAACTTTGCAATGAATGAACTAAATTCTTGCATTCATACACATATAAAAAAATGAAATAAGTACCTACCTAAGAAATAGGGATTTAAGAAAATAAAAAATAACAAGTTTGGAAGAATAGAACTGTGTAGGACAAAGGACACAATATCAAAAAATACAAACGTTTTCATTGATAGGTATAAATGCACTTGTGGTTGGACATTTCATTTGAAAACTAAATCCTAAGTGCCTACCATTAGTATCAAAAAAGTGGCATTACATCACATGCACATGAAAAATAACCGATCAAAGTATTATTTCTGAATAGGTACTACAGTCTAACACCGTTATTTATAATGGACATATAAGCTTCCTAGAGCTCTGATAGCTAAATCTATTGCCATCACTTTTGATTGACCTATGAGTCAAAGAAAAAAAAACACTCTAAAGACGTGCTAATTTAATAAAATAATAAAAACAAATAACAGTTGAATACCAACAATGGGGTTAAACTCACCATTAGAAGGATAGAAGTTACACAAGTGTACCTATCTGTTTACTACAAATAATGCTGACGTCACACTTAGATCGTTGACGTCAGACAGCTAATTTTTCATTGATCGGTTATTTTGCGTGGGCGAAAGAAAATGTCTCTTATCGGCCGGTTCGGGTTCACTTAGGCCTTTGCGTATCATAAACAATATTTTCGTATCATATCACTTCTAGAAGGCACTTCTGTCCCTAAGGAAATAAGACAACTCTCTTCCTACTCTTTCTTTCTAGACTAGGTAAGTTCCCTAGTTTTCAATATATCTTTTACCCAAGAACATACCACCAACCACCAAAACAAAATTAAAATGATAAATGCTCTACTTACATATTTTGACTAATGTGACATAGGTAAAGTAGGTATTTATATCCTGTTACTGCTGAAATTATTTTCAAGAAACTTGTAACAAATGTAGGTAAGTAGAAACTGTCTCGCTATAACTGACTAGTTCTTACTCGCTACAACTGACTTTAGAGTCGGCTGAGGCCAAACGAGCGTAATTTTTTGGGTTGTGAGTCGCGTAGTTTCTGCTGCATCTGTTTTCATAAAAAAAGTCCTGTTTGATTCACACGGCGACGCAAAATAAGTTGTCTGTTTTTGTTGAAAGTAGATTACGCGACTCACAACTCAAAAAATTATGCTCGTTTGGCCTCAGCCTGAAGCAAGCAAAGCAAGCTACGCCACGAACGTCTAAAGTTTAGTCGTTCTCGATAGATCGTCACTGAGGTCACAATTTGGATGGGTAAGTAAGGACATTAACAGTCAAGCGCTTCCGTGCTTCGAAGAGCACGTAAAATGGTTTTTAATTCGTTAAGTCATCACCTTCGACGATGGATGGTGGGACTCGGCGAAGGATAGGGAAGGTTGGAAGAGTTTGGGGGAGACCTTTGCCCAGCAGAGGGACGAAACAGGTTAAAAAAAACTTCGTCACTAGAGTTAGCTCATACGAACCTACATACACATTCAATCTATGGAAAGGCTTGTGCACTCTACTCTACTATGTCATCATGTCAGTGTGTCGTTGTATTCGTTAGATGTGCGTCACTGGCAGCTGTTTGTTTTTGCCCACAGTTTACGCATGAACTTTGTATCCAACTAGTCAAACTAGAGACTTCAAATCTCTATACTGTACGAAGATGCTTATTGTTGTGTACCTACATACACATTGTTTTAGGTTGTATAAGCTCAGGGCTAACTTCAAATATAACAGAAATGACTGTGTGAACTTTTGAAAATGAAAAATCTTATCATAATTTTCAATTCCGACGGGATTCGAACCCGCATTGATACAAGCGATCCTCCTTTAGCCGGAGTGCCTTTTACCAATTCGGCCACGGAACCTTTAGTCGCCAGAGTTGAAAATTATGATAAGACCATAGACCATAGAATCATGTGTGAACTTTGTCCACGAATAATCATCATCGCCAATTTCTGGTTTTAATTTTGCTGATTTTCAAAACCAACTTCTACTATTCAAAGTAGGAACCTACCTACCACAAGTTAAGTAAAAATGTCTTTGGCCTTGAAAGCTATCGGTTTCAGTTTCATTAATTATAGAGGAGTCCATTACCTTACCAAGCTGAACCCAATCTACGTAATTGGCTGTATCATTTTGCATGCCCTAATTAAAAGGCTTACAATAAGCTTCTATAAGTTCTACTCATTAGGCAGACAGACTTTTACGACCCAACCATTGAAACACCTAGCAGTTTACTTAGTAATTTCTTCACTTGATGAGTGGAAAATAGACGCAATAATGGGAAAAAATACAAAGTTAGACATTTCATTTGCGTTCTGAACACAAGATCACGACTGTATCCCCAAGGCGCGGTAGAGTTTCTCTCAGATATTTAGGCTGAACTGAATATCTAAATATCCTTATAAAGATGTTTAAGAGGATAGTCTGTCTGTTACTATGCCCACATTTTGTAGGAATTAGCATTCCTTACGTGACAGGTTGCAAGCCCATCGTCATTATTAGAAAGCTAACTGGTTGCTCACGATGTTTTTCTTCACTGTTTATAGCCCGTCGGTCGCTCTGTTTTGACGTGAAAGCAGGACAAATAAACAAACAAATAAACTCACTTTCACATTTATAATATGGGCACGGATAACATTTGTTTCTTCTTGTTACAGGGCCGCAGACCTCAAGATGCTAACAGTGCGATGACGACAGGCCTAAAGATGGAGTCCAAAGGCACTCAGATCCACCTGCCGCTGATCGGGCGAGGAAGTCGCGGCGAGCTCAACGACAAGGTCACATTCTCATCCAAGTCTCCGCCACTAGCGGAGCAGCTCAATAATGGACAGCTTTTAGGGTAAGCACCAACACTATACTTTTTTTTTTGTTCTTCTTCTTCGTCGTAAACTTCATTGCTGAAGGTCGTGCCCGTCCTGAAACGCCTTGACGGAAACGATGACAATTTTTCTCCACATTGCTCTATCCTGGGCTTGTCTTAGGGCAGTAGGTATAGAGAGCCCTGTTATCGCTTTAATTTGGTCTGACCAGAGGGTAGGTAGTTTTTTTTATTAAAAACAACCATTTATCAGCTTTTAGAAGGCAATTGGTAAAGAAGAAGACCAAGGTGAACATTCTTGGACCAAATTGGTAAAACTTTTGAGAAGGGCCAGGTCAAAAGTATCCTAAACTAGCAAGCTTGTATAAAGAATGTAATGATAGTGAATGAGACGAAAGAAGTGTGTCAGTCAGGATCCTAGCAAGTGGACATCAGACGTCCCTGCCTACCCCCAATGAAAAGAGGCTTATTTTTTGTAAGGTTGTAGAAGGTAATCGCGGGCTGATTCAAATGAGCCTAACCACATTATACTGTTATTCCCTGAATTTCCCTGACGAGGTTGAAAAGCTACAGACTCTATGGGGTCAGCTCGCTGTCACGATATAAAAAGGCATTGTCATCGGAACTGAATCAAGATATCAAAAATCAACTTGGTGTAAGACGCTAGGAGTAATAGTATTCTGTGGTAAGAGGAAGTGGTTCAAGCTTGCAAGATTTGACAGAAGCAAATATACAAGCTTACGAGTAGTAATAGCATCAAGCACTTTATGTGAGGCTCAAAGCTCTGTCATTGGCTCAACAAGCACAGTCAAACGGCATTTACAGAATAGGAGACTTACAGAGATCTACAGAGACAAGTTATATAGGACAACCAGCTCTATCCCCGGATGTTTATGATTGGATTTCAATTGGTTTGACTAAACGTGTTACTCGGCCGTGCTGGAATCAAATGACTGACCCTCGTGGGAGTTCAATCGGAAAATGATTCGGTTCATTTAGTGTTCGATATCCAAGTGTTCTACCAGTAGGGTTATTACCCTACGGTGGTTACTAAGCAATACATTTAAATCTATTCGGACGCAGCATCTAGTATAATTATGGTAGAAATTCACTTCAGGTAGGTAAGTTCTTTTAACCATTAAATAATGCTGGACATTTCACACATTATCTAAGCCCCAAACTAAGCACAGCTTGTGTTATGATAACTACTAAGTGAAACTGTAGGTACCTACCTACTGCTTAAATACTTTTTTTTTGTAGCAGACCCGAGATTAATATCTGCAGATCATACAAATATTTGCCCCGCGGCGAGAATCAAACCCGCAACCTTATATTTCAGGCGGGCCTTCGTCCACAACAGCGAACAGATGATGACCATGTTTATTAAAAAAATAGTTTTATCAATTTATGTGCTGAAATCATAAAAAAAAACTCGAAAACACGATAAATACGACATATAATAATTTATTTGATTGTCTCGCTACAATAAAAAATTAAAAAAAATTTCATCATACAAACAAATGTAACAAAAGACTCCAAGATGCAGGTACCCGTCAAGGCTATCTGACCAATTTTTTTGATAAAACAGCTTAAATACTTTTTTTTGTATCTAGCAGACCAGAGACAAATTATATCTGCAGATCATACAAACATTTGCCTCACGGGGGGAATTGAACCCGCAACACATTATGCCTGCGAACAGATTATGATCATGTTTATTAAAAAAATGTGTTATTTTATCAATTTATGTGCTGCAAACTTCGAGCTTATAGAACGCTGCAAATGGCTGCAATCATAAAAAAAACTCGAAAACACGATAAATACGTCATGTAATAATTTATTTGAGTGTCTTGCTATAATAAAAAATAGAAAACTTTTCATCATCCAACGAATGTAACAAAAGACTCCAAGATGTACCCGTCAAGGCTATCTGACCACTTTTTTTGATAAAACAGCAACCGCAGTCTCGTTTTTTTAGGTACAGTCACAGACAAAAGCAGTTTAACGATAATTATGAACGAAAACGTACCGAATGATGTCGATTCGACGTGCGACCGCTTGACTCTCGTTACAATATACGAGTAAATAAACTTCCAAACATACATTTTGGTCAAAAGAAAAAAAAATCACACGCTTCTGTCATACTGTTTTTCTCCATCATGAGAATAACTACCTAATTCATCATCTCATTCTGATTTTAATTTAGGCTCCATGTTAGAAAGATGCACAAAATAAATAACATCAATTGAATAAAAATAAAATAAAATTCATTTTATTTGACAGATTTTAAAATTAATCGTGTTCGTAGAAATGTCTGGAAATAAAAAAGTGTCTACATGCTCACAACGAGTCTTCAAAATCAAGTCCAGTGTTCTAAGAAGCGGGACTATACTTAGTTTAGTTAGATTATCACTATCCACAAAAAGTGACGTAAGTAATTCTCATTTTATTTATTTTTATCACGTTTGTCGCATTAGGTAGGGGAACCTGTTGAACCTCGTCCATTGATATCCCTCGGCCACCAAGGCTTATCTCGTAATCTGTGCGAGTTTTTTTGTTTTTGTCTGTGGCATTATAATCGTCATTGGTCAACACCAACATGAAGCTAGAATCGAAAAACCAGCGTGGAGTGAGTGAGGCGTGCGAATTAAAAATATGAAAAAGTGCTCAAAAAAAAGGGGAATTTTTAATTTTACTTTAAGTTAATTCGTATATAACAGTACATACTTACAAGATAACCATTTCGTGCAATCAAATATAGGTGAAATGGACTTTAGATAGGCATAGAAATATCGACCCAAATCGAACTCAAAGTGCATTTTAAAAATTCGTTAATTTCAAATGAGGCAATGTTGAACCTTTGCCACCATATTTGCTTTGTACTTTGGACAGGGCCTCACGTACAAATTTGTATCAAGATATCAAACAGAAAAAAAAAACACCGAAGAAGGTTCATACAAAGAGAGAAGTCTATCTTGTCCTAAAAGCTGTTAAGTATTTGGATTTTTGTTGATAAATTATTATAATAGGACGCGATAATGATCTTAAGATCACAGAAATTTTTAGAACTTATTGTTATTTTGATTATTTTACCTAGCATAACTTAAGATACAAATGTAAATCATTATTATTTTTTTATCTAAAGTATATACCTTATAAATGTTCTTTCCATTAATTTAAAAATAAAGTGTTATTTGATTCGATAACATGATATTTTCATGAAAAAAGACTAGTAAGGTCAAGGTACATCTTGCAGTGACCAAGGTATATCTGGTGTGTTGTACCTTCGACAATTTCCCATTTTTTGTTCAAATCTCTTTATCTTCTAAAGTATCATTAAAAATACAAAATTTATTTCATAAATATGTAGTCAAATAGTGTATCTTTACATGTGTCCATATTTGGTAAACCTAATTCCAATCTTTATAGACAAAAAAAAAAAATAAGATCGTGTGGCCGAGGTTCAACAGGTTCCCCTACCTACCTGTTAATATAATGTATACCTACTCACTTAAGCCCTTCCACGAACAAATAGATTTCCCATTCAAAATAAGAAAAAAAAAAGAAAACAAGGATGAGTACCTACCACACATAAAAGGACATTATTGTAAGTAGGTACCTAGGTACTAACAATTCTCTCGTCTTGCTAAACTCTCTCTTGTACAAACAGAGGCTAAACGTATTCAAACCACGTCACATAACAGTAACCTAGAGGAAATTATTCATCAATAGTGAACTGGTGAATTCAATACAACTGAATTATTGTGATGCGTGTTCTAAGGGCCATTTCATAGTAGGTAGTTGTGTCTGAAACAAATCAAACAAAATAGGTAAAGTATCGATTTAGTTACCTAGGAAATTGGTTGCGTAAAATATTGTCTAACAAAGAATATGGAGTAGACTCTTGGCTTGTATCGTATAACTGATCCGGCAAACTTCGTACCGCCTCAGTTTTTTTCTATTACGAGAATTTTTTTGGACCAGACACCCTCACGGGCATCCTCAGAATACCCTACCAAAGTTTCATCACAATCTGATCAATGGTTTAGAAACGCATAGAATACAAACATACAAACATTCATTTTTACGTTCGAAGGTTTTTGAATTTCTTAATATACATATAATAATGTTCTGTGTCTTACAAACATAATCGTAATTGTCCTCATACCTACTGCAAATAAAGGGTCTGCTTGAATAAACCTTTATTTCAGAATCCATGCATTAATATTTATTCATTTAAAATAGAGAAGGTATAAAATGCAATGTCACGGGAGCAAATATCCATTTGCTGTGAGAGTTTTAGTGTTATCGGTCTAAAATATCCTAGAAATGGGTCTTACTGTTCAGCGGACTTAAAAAGGTCGCTAAAGCTGAATCACAATACGAAATGAACAGTAATCCCGTCTCTTTTCACTCTCAGTCAATGAAAAGAGATGGCAATAGTTCAATTCCTATAATGCGATTCTGCAATAGCGACCTTTTTAGCTCCGCTGTTCTGATGGCAGCGCCAGCGTCGACACAGAGCAAAAGCTAGGAAAAAATTACGCGTTCAAGTGTATCTTAGGAAGAATGAAAAGATATTCAGAAGTCAGGTATGTAGAAGTCAGGTCAAGGATAAAACACAGATTTTATTCAGCATCAATTCTATTTCCTTTTAAAGACAAATTCACTTTTGTAAGCCGTGTGAACGTGAAGTTCCTTTTTGCCGTTTGGCCGTATTTAAGTTTTAGCGAGACTAGCGAACAGCAATATTGATTATCTCTAAAGGTGTTTTAAAGTGTGTTATAAATCCGTGTTTGAAATCGTGAAAAACACGTGGATTTACCATTGACGCTTGTTTAAACGGTAAGTATCTATGAAAATAGTTCATCAATTTAATGTAGAGTAGGTTATTTGCGTCATGTTCTAGATATTGATTAAAAACATCTAGTAGAAATGTATGTTTAGAAAATAGAGAATACATCATCTATGACGTGATTTGTTTGTTATCGTTCAATAACAAAAATGAATTATGAAAGTAGATCATTACATCAAATCACAGGCTTCAAATTGTAATCGCCCAAGTTGATCGCTTCGCTCGCTGAATCAATACTTACTTCTTTGATATTTATACTTAAATATTTTCGTCATTTTTCCGCGATAAATTCCAGGGTCGTAAATCTAAATATATTCGACCAATAACAGCAGCATTAGGTAGGTAGGTACCTATCTAGTTTTGGTAAAAGAAGAATAATAGAAAAAAAGCGCTTACAGATAAACTTAACTTTCAAAAATCATGCTTACAATTTAGTCGCAGCTGTACTCATTTTGTAGAACCTATCCTAATTACCTATGTTATGACCGCTTTGGATGAAACTTGGAAAAAATGTAGATCGTGGCTTATAAAAGCATATAGGTTACTGTTGCCACACGAGCGAAGTCGCAGGCGGAAGCCATTGTAATGCCTCACCGATCCACGGATAACGATCATCCACGAGCTTTCCCGGTTTCTACTAATAAGCAATTAGCCAGTAAGTTAGTGACTGTGCTTAGTGAGGTGGGTGTTATTGTATTGGAATAAAGTAACATTATCATAATAATGAAATGCTGTTCGTTGGTTCGGTGGTTTTGGCATAAAAGAGCTTTTGAAATTTCATGTCTTTTCACAGTTTTTTTTTTCTTTTCTTCAGCGCGAGAAACAGGCGTTATACTCTACTTCCCACGCCGTTTTAAATTGATCTTTGTACACTGAATTTGACTTGGCCTTAGATATTGTGACTGTACGGAAAACATAGACTGACTTTTTTGTGTAACTGAGTATTGAAGTAAGTATGTTGATTAAGAATAAACGAGTTGCTTTAAAACACTGATAATGATAACATGTAAAAACAATCGGTACATCTGCTCTCATTCCGTACTTAAATTAAAACATCCGTATTTATCGTATGAAACATGTTATCAAATAAGTTTTAATTTTTATAGTGTTAAACCACACTTTGGTATTATTTCATTAGAAATGAAAAATCTTATTCAGTCAAGTTTCAGTAGTTAAGAGTCGGAATTGAAAATTTTGGTAAGATTTTTAATTTCTAATGTTATCAAAATAGTTATGCAGAAATCTGTTGGTAGATTTCAGTTGCAGTATTTACAAATAACAAAGCACTTCGCTAAAAACGAAACGAAACAATTAAGTAAACTTATTCCATTTAGGAGAGACTGTTTTTTCTCTCGTTCGTTGAATGGAACTAACACAAACCATTTACCTCCCAGTGGAATAAGCGACTTGTTATTTCACACCAAAATATACTTTACTCTGCAGAAAGTTAGGTCCATTTTTAATTAGTGTTGGGATAATGTACCGCAAGCCAACTTTGGGTTGGAATTGGAAGGCCGCCAACATGCCTTACAGAAACACTATGTTGGATAAGGATTGGAATTGTAGATTTACGCAGATATTTGTCTATAGATGACGTAAAATATAATAGGAACAAGAAAAAAACTTATAACCTAAATAAAGGGCTTTTTACACGTACCGAGCTCTGCTCGGATGAAACTACATTCATTTTCATACTATTAGCGCACTAGATTGTATGAATGCAAAAGAAACCCTACTTTTAATCAACTCAATTGATAGAAGAGTGAGCTTTGATACCTATACTTATAGATTAAAAAAGTTGGATGAAATAATTCATTATTGGTCGCGCAGACCTGTAACAAATATCTGCAGATCATGTGAACATTTGTCCCGTTTCTTGCGTCTCAGTCGACTACTCGCTCTTATAAGTTTTTTCTTTTTCAGCGGCTCACAAATCAATTTATGCAACGGCGGTGCAGGTGCTGGCATGACGGGTCTCGTGCCTAAAGTCCCCAACGGGTATGGGGATAACAAGAAGCCCATGGCAGCCCTTACACACTTGCCGAAAAGACCACCAGTAGACATCGAATTCTCAGACTTATCATACTCAGTCAGTGAAGGAAGAAAGCGAGGTTACAAAGCTTTGCTGAAATGCATCAATGGAACCTTCAAGTCTGGAGAACTCACGGCCATCATGGGGCCATCTGGAGCCGGGAAAAGCACATTAATGAATATTTTAGCGGGTTACAAGTGAGTAACTTTTTATGCATTGAATTTTTGACTTTTCCACTTATATAAAGCTAAGGCCAAGCCAAGTGCTCAATATACCTAAGCTTAAAATATTTATACTTTACTCTACGATCCGCTGTTTAGGGATTTAAATGAGCACGCTGGAATTAAAGACATCATTTTGAGTTTCAGTTCAAGTTAGTAATGTACCTAGTATTTTCGAACACGAAAGAATGATTGTTTTGCAATTTATTTAGGTCAAATTCTCTACGTGGAACGTACTCGTAACTGCAAATGGTGTCGGAAAATTGTTTACCTTCCATCTTACTAACAAGATTCTCGATCACTGGCATCTTGCCAGAAACATCTCTAACTCAAAAGTGTTTAACAACAAACTTGTGTTTCAGAACGTCCAATGTCAGCGGCTCAATCCTCATCAACGGGAAAGATAGGAACCCCAGACGATTCAGAAAGATGTCCTGTTACATCATGCAAGACGACTGCCTTTTGCCTCACCTATCAGTCAAGGAAGCCATGCACGTATCAGCCAATCTGAAACTAGGAAAAGATATGACCCCCACTGCCAAGAAAATCGTGATAAATGAGATACTAGAAATGCTGGGTCTCTGCGAGGCAGGCGATACCCGCACGCTCAATCTCTCTGGCGGACAGAAGAAGCGATTATCCATAGCTTTAGAATTAGTAAATAACCCTCCTGTGATGTTCTTCGATGAGCCAACGTCAGGACTGGACAGCTCATCTTGTTTCCAGTGCATATCGTTACTGAAATCTCTAGCGAGGGGTGGGCGTACTATCATATGCACCATCCACCAGCCATCAGCGCGTTTGTTCGAGATGTTTGACTTCCTCTACACTCTTGCGGATGGACAGTGTATATATCAGGGGAAGGTGCCCAGCTTGGTGCCGTTTTTGTCGTCGATGGGACTGCATTGTCCGAGCTATCACAACCCTGCTGATTATGGTAAGTTGACTTTTGAGATTATAACAATATAGGGTCCTACGAGCACTGATAGGCCCAAGCTTTCTTATCTAGGTACTACTTTCTCCTAGTTGAAAAAAAGGCCTAAGCAATTCCGGAAGTTTATTTGTGGAGAATGTGCGTCAATTCGCACACACGGCAAATTACATTTTGCATTCTTCGCTCAAAGCATTTCATTCAAAGCTAAGTTTTTGATATCAGAATATAATTCGTCTGCTGAAATATCTTTATTTTTCATTCAATTGAAATTTTTCTCAATCCCTTTTACAAATTTTCTACTACGCACAGCTGACTGACGGTCTTTGTCGAGACCTACCGATTTATAATAACTAAGCATATAAACCTATAAAACTCGAACAGTATTGCAACAATCGAGATAAAAAAAATCAATGCGTAAATATAATCCTATCACCATTATCCATTTGGCAAATCAGGGATTACCGTTATCGATATATTTCGATACAAGGCACTTAATATTGTAACAATGTTTGGTGGTACTTCAACACATGTTACTTTCATGTGACAGTAATTGCCTGATAAGTCTTATCAAGACGCTATTGCTGCCAGACAATATTGGTCAATAAACTAATTTTTAAGCCTCTGAATGATTTTTATAATGGATTTTGTAGTCGTCTCCTATAGGAACCTACGTAATACAGTTCTGTAGCGCGGAAAATTTTTAAATGATTTAAGTATGAAAAAATATGTTATTTTTTTTATATTCCTTTTTAGCTGACCGTGACCCAGAGAACTTTGTACTGCCACAGAATTCGAGATATTATGAAAATGGGTGATTCCATTCGAAATTGTGTAGGTATCTGTGTCAGCGTATATCTGTGTGTCTGATAGTGGCTCCTGAACCGGATGAACCGATTTTAATTATTACTTACCTACTTAAGTATCATTTTGTTTGAAAGTTGTCTCTGTGGAGTGTTTCATGAAAATCAGTTCAGCCGTTTGAAGATCATCAGCTCTTTTCTAGTTGATGAAGGGATATGCCGGGGGTTTTTAATTAAAATGTTAATGTAATTAAGGTATTATTAAAATGTTTGATAGAGGTAAGTACATAGTGATGTTATGCGATCCTTTTCTGAATAAATAAATAAAATATTATTTAGATATCAGACAATCATCATAATGCTTAGTTTTTTTTTCAAAAATATCTAACTGGTAACATAACTAAGTTCGAAGTGTAATGTTCCCAAACAATGAAGGAACATTAACATAAAGATGGTGGTGCTTTATTTAAGTAAGTATTGTAAGTATAATCTCAAGTCCTTTTGTGTCTATAGACGGGTGTTTCGAACACTATCCTATTATTATAATGATACCTAGTAAGTACTTATTTTATCTACAATGTCAGCTTAGTATAATCTTTGACACGGTAACCTATCAATCTTTCGAAAAACGATACACCGAATTTTGAAATCCATAAAACGTTTGATAGAAACTCGAAATCCAGATACTTTGTTTTACATAATTTTATTACTCCGATAAAACGTTTCACAGAAGTTTCATTTGACAGAAACACTAATGCCAGATTATCAGTTCGTTTTTTTTTTCATTTGACAACAATATCCTTATACCTTATTTTAAAAGACAGAAGTAACGCTTACCAGAAAATTTCCAGCCATATACAACCTTTTCCATCTTACTCAATTATATTATTTACGTAATTTGTGTTACTTTTTATGTTGCGTCTGTCTTACCTTAAAACGAAACGTTTTTAGGTTATTATCGGTCTCAGAACCGAATCTGCCCACCCCGACTTCCACGTAGTCTTGTCTGTCCTACCCTAGAGTGTTTTTATGAACTCGGAGGCGCGAAGGGAGATGCAGCCCCCGCCCGCTGTGACAAAACGCGGCACCAGCACGAGCTGGAGCGGCTGAGGCTGGTCGCCGCCGAAGGTGGCGACCAAACAGCCGAAGCTGCGAAGGCTCGTGCTGATGCTGCGTTTTGTTACGCAAGGGCGGAGGGGCTGCACTTCCCGAAGCGCCGGAGCTGTCACAAATTCGAAATGTATAGAAGATTTAGGTTAAATTTTGATAATTTGCCAAAAGTGTTTGGTGAGGTTACTTAACCATCTAGCACGAAATTAGTTAGGAAATGTTAAAGGTAATAAAAAAAAAAAACTAGGTAAAATATTTATTAGATATCTACCTACAGTACTTCAAGCTACATAATGGACATCGGTCATTTAATTTTATGGTACCTAGTATTTATAACGCTCTGAATTATTACTAGATGGCGCAATTAGTAGGCGTTTAGAAAGATTGAATACATGATTTGTAATTTTTCGGGATCACAAAATATATGGAAACCAAATTATATGGAAAACAAACATGCGGTAAAGTGAATTATCTGGATGTTAAAATTTCTGGAAAATGTTTAGATGTATTTTGTATTTCTGCCTTGTAAAAAAAAAACCAAATGAAAATCTGGCTAAAGAATTTATGGAATTCGAATTCCTGTATTATGAAAAAAAAGAAATCAAAAATCTGTCAAACGTTCCTATGGATTTCAAAAATCTGTCTTGTATTTTTCGTGACATCAATACGTAACCCTTTGACACCGTTGTGAGGCTGGCACAAAGAATACTTCTACAATTTGAACCTTAACCCTACTAGATAAGGTTACAATGAAATGAATCATAGTTTCGTAGAGATGCTACGGATATGTTTTTGTTATCTCTTTGTGTTGCGAGTTCAATGTAAATTGTAATTAATTGTTTGTTATTAGAAATTATAACATTGAAGACACTAGAAATACTGATATTTCGTAGTCATTTACAAAAACTTAGGCCTTTACATCTTACTAGATGGTTTATACAGTGTCAGAAGGCAATCTTTGCCTTCACTTAACGGGACACTGTAGTGCCTGGGACATTGTTTGAGATGGAGTAGGCTTGCCCAGTACCTAAACCATCCTCTCAGCTTAACCGGCCATATCCAGGGGAAAGACATGGTCAATACGTGTGGGGCTGACTAAGCCGCGGGTTTCCTCAAGATGTTTTCCTTCACCGTTTAGAGCTCGTGTTAATGCGCATATACATTTTTTGAAACGAAAACTTCATTGATGCACGGCCAGGATGCGAACCCACGACCTTTGGATCGAAAGTCGAAGTACTAACCAATTTGGTCAATACGGCTCAGTCATTTACATAACTTTACAAAATACAATAAGAACCAATTAAGCCATCTAAGGATCGTTGTAAACGATCTATAGGCAGGTCAACTGATCCAAGACAATGCCAGTCGGAATCGTGCCCAAGACACTGGCAGCATTACCGGTTACCGCGCTGAATGGCAATGCTGATCCGTTGAGCCCAATATGTGCCAGATATTTTGTAGATTATGTTCAATCTTATCTTGATTTATCTTGTTTAATGTATCTACTAGGTACTTACCGACATACTTCATATTTTAAAATTAAAAAACCAATAAGAAACAAGAAACCAAACAAACTTCCTAACTGTTTTCTCAAGTAGGTAGGTACCTACTGTTGGTATTTGCTCATTGAGGCATAGTAGACTCTTTGAAGTTGTCTAGGGCTGTAACCAGAGGTAAATCTTAAAATGATGCATGCACGCACACATTTGGTCACAAAAAAATCCGACTACGAACAAAAAACCAAAATATTACGAATTTTCTTCTAACCCCCATTCTTTCGTTCCAGTAATGGAGGTAGCTACGGGCGAGCACGGTGATTGGGTGCACAAACTGGTAATGGCAGTGAACAAAGGCAACTGCAGCCGTGGACAGACCTCGTCTTCATCATCATCGTCATCCGTGCCCCAGAACCTGAACTATAACAACCAAAGCAAGAACAACGCGCAGAAAGCTGAGGCACTCGCTGTTGTCATAGGTAAACTTGATGATGATTCAAAAACTACCACATCGTGACATGAGCGAAGAAAGACTATGGAGACACAACATAATCGACTACCTCTGTGGCGCAGTAGGTGAAGACCCGTCTGAGACGCAGGAGGTTGCGGGTTCGATCCCCGCCGCGGGCAAATGTTTGTATGATCAGCAAATATTAATCTAGGCTCTCTCTGGGTTTTTTCTATGTACTTATATGTATACTGCAAGCTGATCTGATGATGGGGTCAGGAGCTGTTCAATGGAACTTCTCAGTGAACAACAGTACATCCGTGTTTGGACCCATTTGAATCAGCTCACCTACCCAATAAAAGCTTGTGTTGAAAATCATTTTTTCAACAAAAATCCTATTTTTTCTAGACAAACCAACCTGCACAGTGATAGATATGTCCGAGCCATTAAACACCGACAAGCCAGCTCTTCCGAATGCAACAAACCTCGCCCCAGTCACGTGCACCACATCACTTCTCGACTCTAGCGAGAGCTTCAACAAGAAACCAATCAAAACCGGCTTCCCCACCTCGGGCTGGAAGCAATTCTGGATCTTATTGAAGCGGACATTCCGGAGTATTTTACGAGACCAGACTCTGACGCATTTGAGGCTATTTTCGCACACAATCGTTGGCTTGCTGATCGGGTTCCTGTACTATGATATTGGGAAGGACGCAGCTAAAGTGATGAGCAACGCTGGGTGTATTTTCTTCACTGTGATGTTCACTATGTTTACGGCTATGATGCCTACTATACTTACATGTGAGTAATTGTTTATTTTAGAATTTAAATTAGTTTATTTGATGCTGTGCTGTTATAAATTTTTAGTAGGTGTAGGTAAGTCAATGAATTAAAATGTTTTTGTTGCAGTCCCAACGGAAATGAGCGTGTTTGTGAGAGAGCATCTGAATTACTGGTATTCTTTGAAGGCGTTCTACTTCGCGAAGACTATAGCGGATCTACCATTTCAGGTAACTAGTTACCGTCCATGGCTTTGATCGTGGTATTTACATTTGAGAAGACCTATACGATATTCATAACTATTCCGAGTTTCATCGTAATCGGTTCAGCCGTTCAGGCGTGATGACGTAAGCTAAAACAAAACTTGGATAAAGAAACTGATTCCTACCTAATCAAAATTAATACCATCTGTAAAATGCCATCAATTAACTTAAGTAGGTAAGTACTTTCATAATAAATTCTCTTTTCCAGATAATCTTCAGCGGTGTTTACGTCATAATAGTGTACTTCATGACTGGACAACCAATGCAGACGGACCGGGTTCTCATGTTTGCCACGATCAACATACTCACGGCTTTAGTGGCTCAATCCCTCGGTCTTCTCATCGGAGCTGCTATGAAGATAGAGACAGGGGTATACCTCGGTCCGGTGACAACAATACCCGTCGTTCTATTCTCTGGCTTCTTCGTAAACTTCAGCGCTATACCAGGCTACCTTCAATGGCTGACGTATCTCAGCTACGTACGATACGGTTTCGAAGGAGCCATGCTGTCCGTCTATGGATTTGGAAGAGAAAAACTACACTGCTCAGAAGCTTACTGCCATTTTAGAAACCCTAATCAGTTCTTGAATCAAATGTCGATGGATAAAGCGAATTTTTGGGTGGATGTAGGCGCGTTGATCGGCTTTTTCATATTTATTAGAGTAATCTCGTATCTAGTGTTAAGATTCAAGTTAAAGA
This sequence comes from Camptogramma bilineatum, assembly GCA_958496255.1. Classification (NCBI taxonomy): domain Eukaryota; kingdom Metazoa; phylum Arthropoda; class Insecta; order Lepidoptera; family Geometridae; genus Camptogramma; species Camptogramma bilineatum. Next base: position 10,134,328 of record OY292463.1, read on the forward strand.
TGATGCAATAGGTAGCATGCACAAAGCTTGTATTTTCTATTTCCAATGTTGGTCGGATTTTTCTTCCAGCGTTATGGTTGAATGACTCAACTTATCTTTATGACTTCACTGACTGTACTGGAACTTATCTTTAAACAAAAGTATGAGTATGATCAAGTCACGCAAATGTATTAGAGAACGCACACTAGGTTTGCGGGAACGTTACATCACATTACCACCTATTGACACATTGTTGACACATTCTGGTGCAGTAAGTGGAGTCCTGTAACACTTAGACAGGATGACCAGCATCCTTAGTACTCGTTAATACGCTAGTTGCCTCAGAAAAATAAGAATTGGAATGCTGTTCTACGTTACTAGACTAAAGATTTAAATCACCCTTCGAGACCGGCTGTGTAAATTAGTTATAGAAAGTTGAGGTGAATCGAGCGATTCATAATATAGGTAGGGACTTTCAAAAAGTTTTTTTAGATACTTATATTAATCTAATAGGAAAAATGGTGTATCGTATTACTGCTTAGAAAACTGCTCTACAGACGATTCTGTAGATACCTAATGGCAGTAGACAATTATATCTATTAGATACTTACCGATAAATTAGAAGTAAGAAAGTAGGTGCATTTTTCAAAGACATTATGATTTTATGATACTTTCAGGGACTTACATATCGTGAATGAGTTGACCGAGTTTTAATTTGTCGTCATAGTGTTTGAGTGTGTGTAAATAATGATTAGACCGGTTTTGATGTGATTATTTGAATGTTATTTTTTTAAGATTGTAGGTAGCTTTGTGGCGATGGTGCTTTAAGAAACGAATGATGGATATAGTAACACGATACGCCAGTTTTGGTAGAATATTGTTTTAAATGTTTGATCTTAAACAGCGTAGAGAGCTTGTTGACGTTAATACCATTTAGATCGCAATATAATTGAGCTCACTAAGCATAAATAAAGAATGATACTTCTGTACAAATATATAGTACCTGCGGCATTCTTTAAGCGAATAAACTTTCTACGCTGTAGTTCTGGGGTATTGTTGACCCCATGCCATTCCCTATGTTTAGGTATAGGTATGCGGAAAATCCGACCAAAATTCTAGCGGATTTTCAATAAAGTCGTACTTAGTTATGAAATAGTTTTGAAATAATTAGCTTTTTAGGAAGCAGAAGGACTTAAATTTAGATCGTTTATACGTACCCGTAGGGTTAGGTATTAAGGAACGGGCCCATGACTTAGATATTATAAGTTCCTTAAACTTTATGATATTCATTTTTCATTTTATACTGATACTACCTACCAGATAGAGAGAGCGCCCTCTGTAGTGCAAACCGGAGACCGTCGTCCTAGGCTGCAAATTAAAGATCCATTTTTCCACTATTTTCGACACTTAAACTCTTGTGAGTATGTATAACATAAAGCTGATTCTAATAACCAGTTGAATTACTCACTGTGGCCGCCGGCCAAGTCTTGGTGAGAGCGCAAGAGAGTAGCGTGTGCTACGAATTTGTTGATATTTAAAACCACATTGGTGTTGCTCTGATAAAATTATGGTTACGTCACACCAACGACAACAATCTGTCACCTACTGCAGCAGACGCATTCTCTGATGGTAGCCAATGTATTTACCTACTCAATTCAATAACATTTTCTAGTTTAATAAGAGTAAAGAACCTTTCATTATGCTAAAAGAGTTTTTGGTAAATCTCTATGTCTATCCTAATTATTATTACCAGTATTTATTAATTAAACGACTGTGATTTTTATATAAAACCTACTGTGTTTTGCATTTTAAGAGCCTGTTACCCTAATGTGAAAACCCCACCCTCACTATTTTCAGCTTTATATACCTCAGCTCAAAGACCTCAGCTATAATAGGGGAGCCCAAGAGATTTTAAAACGGGAAAAAAGGGGAAAGAATAAATAAGGGGGGATACTTTGCTCCCTGTTGAATAGATACCTCCACTATTGTACCTATTATATCAATGCCCTTTAAGAGGCCTGCGACAGGCGAATTTCTATAAAAACGTAATACCGAAATCATTTAAAATCTAAGCATATTTTTATCAGTTTATGTTGTTAGATTAAGAGAATAGGTATTTATCTAGGTTCCTGTTACACTTTTGTTCCGAAAAACTTACCTAAAAAGAAATGTGAGCCAATTGAATTGAAATATTTGTACCTAGGTACCCCAAAAATGGCATTTTTTTTTTTCATTTGTTCTATAGTAAGTTTTAAGGAACACAAGTTTAACAGGAACCTAGATAAATACTGCCTTTATCCAAATAATAACGTAAAGTGATAAAAATATGCTCAAATTTTAAATTATTTTGGTATTACGTTCCTAGGTAAGTAGATACGTTCGCCGGTCCCTTAAATGCGCCTAGTTAAAAAATACATGGATGCTGAAAAGTAAGTCATTTCAAATTAATCTGACAATTTTAAGGAGTCACAAATATACAAAAACAACGTCACGTTGACATTCTCGAGCGCGGTCGATTTTTATTTTTATTTTGAAAGGAAATAATTTAAGAAAAACGGAAATAAAATAATCTGCCGATTTCCACAAGCCGAAGTAGCAAAAATCGTCAATAAAGTTGCGTTAGTGCAGCTGCAGTGGAGAGTGGAGCATGGTATTTTTCTGAATAAAATAATTACCTACTAGAAATATTTTTTTATTTGCATAGGTACTACCTAGCCTACCAACTTATGCTCTGTGATTTTATTTGTCACAGTTAAAAAACATCTTAGTATTTTTTTTTAAACCTTCAGCTCACTTCAGATTAGGTACTTAACAAAATATCAAGCTGGACCACTTTGGTCTACTCGTTCCACTCGAAGACCTGGTTCCTTGTCCTGGTCTTGCATGTTGTAGGTTCACCTTTAGGTCGATATAGTACTCTCCACTAGTGTCAGCAACTCGCCGTTGATTGCCGGTCATGACACGGTTCGAGAAGCTGGAGGCTAGCTTCTTGCGGTCTGACGCCTGCATATTGGCGACCTTCTCAAGGTGATAGTCGCAAAGCCCGAAGACGTATCATTAAGGTTAGAGAATTACCTAGAAGTTTCAGCTTTGCGCTTGTTTGTGGCGTCGCTGCTGCAGGGTTGGCTGAATTGCCCTTTCGCCTTTGGACTTGACCACTTCTTTGGTGTCAACAACAGTTTCAGCTTCTGAATCAGACCTGCAATCAATTGAAACGAAAGTTAATAAAAGAGAAAAAACTTTGATAGCATCTTGGCACTTTGAGTCAAACCTGGTCACTGGAAAATGAACAAAGTACAGTCGCCTGCAATAATATGTATAACAATCCAATCAACATAGTTTAAACTAATTTAACAGCAAACATTTCACTTTTAGATTTCTACTAGTGGAATCAGCCCTTTAACTTCTAGGTAGGGATTGATAGAGCACCTGGGAACACCTCATCACAAAAAACGCTTAATTCTGTTTTAAGCTATACAAAGACAAACTCGCGAGGTCTATAGCTCACAGAGCCACTAGTAATAAGGTAATACCTATTAAGTTATTGCGCGAAGAAAATTTGAATTTCGCGGGCTACCCGTTTGCATCCACCCTGATAATAATATATTATCACTATGAATTATAGAAGCGTCCAGCCAACCTGTGTGAATATAGGCACAGATATAAAAATTACTTGGTATAAAGCACGTTTAACCTAACTTTGAATTAGGAACGCATCAGTTAAGTGCAAATTATTAGGAAAGTAATATTATGAATATTATAAATATTTACATAATCTAACCTACTGCTGAAATCTTATAAGAAACGGGAAGTTGTACACAAGCGGGGTAAGTACCTAGATCCTATCCTACCTAACCTAATTATTTGTCTTTCCTTCCAATAGTTATGATGATAGGTGCAAACCAAAATTTATTCTAGGTTTAACTCACCTCCGTCCGCATCCTCATTCTCTTTTATATTTAGAAGGTTGAATATAGGGTAAGTAATCTATAATTTAGGTAGGTTGGTATGAAAACAGTAGGAAGGAACCGAAACCGTAATTTATAGGTAATTATTTACCGAGAGGAATATAGGTATGTCTTGTTTTTCATTCATTCAAATGAAGCAAATCAATCAATCAATTTACTCCCTAATTTGACATTAGCACAATAAAATCATTTTGTCAAAGTCAAGTCCTAACATTGAATGTCAAAGTCAAGTCATTATGTTGACATTGACTTGTAAAAAGACATGAGTGTGCAATGTTACCATAGTAAAACATAAAATTATCAATAAAAAACAATCATTGAAATACTCTTGAAATATAATATTTTGGGAGAGATAATAACGCTAACAATGTGTATTATCTACAATCGCTACAATCGTCTCTACGTTAATCAACGAAATAAAGAATCATAATTACATGGTTCTCGGCATGCCTGCAATTAAATTCCCCTTTAAGCTTTAGGTGACTATGTAGGTAGGTACCTACTTATTAATCTATTTTACTACTTTGACCGTAACATAGTAAATTGAATAGAAAACGGCCTTGCGCTTGCTTCTTGTTGTTTGTATCTAGATAATATTAACAGCACATGAACAAGTAGAGACCAATACTAGATCATTTTAGCGTTAGCTACAGTTAGATGGCATTGCAATGCTCCTCGGACAGGACGTTCAATATCACACACAGTGCAGTGCAACAATAGTACCTATTTACCGTAATATTATTGAAAACGGAAGTTAGTTTGGTAGGTACATTTTAGCATTTTTTATGGCACAACAGTGAGCCTCTAACTTTTTTTATTTATTTGTATTAACTAGCCCATAAAATCATAAAATTAAGCTTTGGTTAAGCCATGATGGAGGTACCTAGCATAATAATGATTAATGACATAATAGCCAGCCAGATTTAAACTGAAATGACCAACCAGTATCTTACTTACTGTTAGTAAAACATACTGTAACTTAGATATGTACTGCTGTTTATTATGCGTTTTTATAAATTTAAAAACAATTGCCCGTTTTAATTGAGTTTCTGCGAATTCTTAATTGATAGATTGATTGTTAATATAATTTCATCAACACAAAACCTATTTATCTACAAATATCTGTCAATATGTCCTTAAGTTTCATTCAGTTCGATTAGACACATGCATTATTATAGAGGTATGTAGGCAAGGTAGGTAGTAGGTACCTACATTTGTTATAAAATAATCTTCATATCATTTATTATCAGCTCTTATTGTAAATATCATCCATCTACAATAGACTCATTGCTGAGTTTTGAATCGCTATTATTAAAGAGCAGCATTAAGTTTCACTTAGATTAGCCTACCTACTTTTTTTAACTTAAGTAATGTTTCCTATTTTATTTCCAGTTAAACGCAAAGGGTATATTGATTTAGATATGGAATCAAACAACACGGGTGAGTTTGATGTAGGTAAGTAGGTACCTACCTACCTACCTGCTTGTACATCATTTAATTAGATACTTTATCCTTACTTACCTACATAATTAACATTGTGTCTCTGTGATTAAATTGGTAGCGATTGATAAATATGTTTTATTAGTCTTATATTAATCATTCGTCATTTTATGCTAATAATTCATGATTTGTGTTTAAATTTTCAATGTTTTGTAGGTGTTCGTGTATATTCGTTCATGGGTAATACCATTTTTGTAGTAATTAATTACTTACTTATATAAACTAACCGATTTACAAAGGTAAATAATTGAAAGTAGGTTTATCAGACCATGCCTTTACAATAACACTTTCTTATAATATAATTAGAAATTAATGCTACTACTCGTCTAATAAAAATGAATTTTCATTCGTAGCAATATAGGTACATAGGTACTTAACAATTTTTATCGAAATTGCCTTTTATCTAGTCAAACAAAATTAATTCAAAACAATGCCCACAGATGAAAACGATGATAAAAAACATAATAAAGGGTAAGTAAAAATAGTTGATCAAGTTCTAAAAATCAAGTGCCTGCTTACCCAGCAGGTGCGTAGGTTAACTTTATATGAATTTCAGGAAATTGTGGGAAGCTCTCTGTTTGCGATGCCATCAGGCAGACTCGAGCCCCTCATGGCAACCTTCGTGGTGGTCAAAAGTCTTTCCTTTCCCAATATTTTCTACATATAGACAATCAGCTCAGCAACTTTGCATTGTTATGTTCTGTAAGTGCCTATTCATGAAACACTTTTTTTTTTTTATGCCGAATTTAGGTACTTATGTATGTAGGTATAACTTGCTGATCTATTTTTTCAGTTCTTCTTACATGGGGAATCTTCTACTCTGAGTTAGGGGAATCAATAGGATTGCAAGGAGAACTCCTCAGCATGACTCTACTAGTGATATCAGCGTACTTAATTGGCTGGATATGGCTCAAAGTAACAACTTTACCAGCACTTATTGGAATGCTGTTTACAGGAATTTTGTTTCAAAACCTCAATTTAGTGCATATGACTGATGATTATAGAAAACTTAATCAAGATCTGAGGTAATGCGATGATTATTATATTTTTTGTTTAACTTTGAAATACCATTTTACTTCACCATTATTTTCAGAAAAATAGCTTTAGTCATAATTCTCACAAGAGCTGGACTGGGTCTGGACGCAGCGGTAATGAAAAAACACTATGCTGCTGTGCTACAATTAGGTCTTTTGCCGTGGTTAGTTGAATGTATAGCTATCAGTGTTTCTACTCACTATCTTCTCAGCCTACCATGGATTTGGGGTATGGATATTTAAAAAATACTGTTGAAGTAATTGTAAGTAAGTACCTAGGTTCTTAACTTAAAATGTGTGATGTTCTTTCAGGTTTTCTCCTAGGTTCAATGATAGCGTCAGTTTCACCAGCAGTGGTAGTACCCTGTCTTTTTAGACTCAAAGACGTCGGCTATGGTGTTTCAAAGGGTATACCGACTATTGTAGTTGCTGCAGCTGCTATCGATGATTCCGTCAGCGTTGCAGTTTTTGCTATAATCTTAAATGCCATGTTTTCTACTGGTTCAACTACTTTCAATATTATAAAGGTTTGTTTGATAATTATTATCTACCTACAGTAAACGTCCAAACACAATGTAAATGTTTGCGTTTTTACTGAAACAATAATAAACTTTCAAATATTTGCTTAGCACGTTACCCACTGTATTAAGTGTCTTAACCTTGATTTCAAACCGGTTAAGATTAGTTAAGATATATGATGAGCCTATGTAAATTGATTTCAGGGACCATTGTCTATCCTGGCTGGTGTTATATTTGGATCGTTGTGGGGTGCCATGCTATCAATAATACCAGAAAAAGGAGACACTTACGTAGTTCCTTTAAGATTCTTAGCTCTATTTCTTGGAGGAATGTTTTCCTTATTTATTTCAAGTATGATTGGATGGAGTGGTGCAGGTAAGTTAAGTAGTTACTTACCAACTTATGCCAACAAGATGATTCGTTACAAAAGAAGTAAGGTTACCTACTATAATTTACCTTATACTCAAAACTGCATAGTGCCTATCAAATTGATGTCAACTTAGTTAGGGCATACGGCAGCAGGTCAAGAGTCCACAATTCGAGTCCAGAATTTCATTCGTAGATAAAGACCTACCTTACCCAAGTTAATTTTACCTGAAATATTGTACTTGTGTTTTCAGGGCCTCTGGCAATAGTATCTTCCGGCTTTGTAGCCGCTTATTTCTGGGACAAACAAGGCTGGGCTGTAAATAAAAACCCAGTTAGCAATACTTTCAGAATTTTATGGATATTTTTTGAGCCTATTTTGTTTGCTTTTACTGGTGCTCAAATTACTGTAAGTTTCTTCCTGCCTCTAACCATAGAAACACTTTGTCTCCACGTCCTAAAATTACCTTTTTAATTTTTAACCAACAGATTAATGCCTTGAATCCGGAAGACATAAAGATGGGTGCATTATGTCTAGTCGCATGCTTATTAATACGAGCAGTTGCCACATTTCTTGTAGCTTTTGGTTGTGGACTTAACGCTAAAGAGAAACTATTTATTGGTCTCACATGGACTGCCAAAGCCACTGTTCAGGTATTATTCTCAAAAGTCATTAAATTAAACGCTGTTACTAAATTAGAAAGAAGGAAAACATGTTTAATAGGCAAAACTACACGGACAATAACAAGACAGTTAAATTATCTACTCACTCAAACAAACATGACGTATGTAGTAGGTATACCTAAACATTAAAATGTATCTAATTGTATGATTGACGAGAAATCGTCACATCGATCGTCACGACCACGAGCCATGAGCATGAAGAGTTGTTTATCTTTTAGTATAGCTATTGCAGTAACGAATAAGTAGGTAATTCATTACAATCAAGCGAATGTCGTCATACATCTCAATTTATGTATTTACAACTATTTTATATAGGACATAATTAGGTTACAGTCTAAAATACTGTCACAAAAAGTTTTTAGTTTGTAAAGTCGCTACCACCAGAAAAAGAATGCGTTTACAAAAACCATTGACGAAAAGTCATTTGGAAACGAAAATTTTTCATAATTTGGTTTAGGGGGTCCGGACCCCCCCCCCCCCCCCCCCCCTTAGCCCATTAAGTTCGGGGGAAACCTAGTCGATTTTTGTATAACAAAGCTATAGCTACGCCCATGATGTGCATCGACGGCATGTCCAAGAGATGTACCTATACTGATTCGTTGGACGTCCAGCACGATGATGCAGATGACCTAAACAAAGTCATGGGCTATAATAGATGAATAAACTAAGACCTTGTTGGATAGCACGACTAATTTAGTTCTTGTTTCAGGCGGCGCTTGGTCCAGCTGCTTTAGATTTGGTGCATAGTGGTGCTACAACGAGAGCAAATAAATTGGAAGAAGAAAAATGGGCAGTAATAATATTAACCGTCAGTGTTCTCAGCGTGGTCTTGTCGGCGCCTTTGGGTGCACTGCTAATTTCGTTAACAGGTCCGAGGTTGTTGACAAAAGGTATGTTTAAAAACTACGTTTGCTAAGACAGAAGAGTGAAGAGATTATTGAGTGGGAAAGGAGAAAATGGTGGATTGTGTGAGGGATGAAAAAGTAAGAATGAGTTTGTGATGATGTGACTGCTGTGATAGGGAAGGAAACAGAAAACCATGATAAGTTAACCCCACTTAGCTTAGGCGAGAAATTATAGATAAAGATAGGAAGGCTGGTTGTATTATGTAAGTACCTACCTACCTAAGTATGAATAATAGACATTTATTTTTAGAGGCGGAATCCAATCCAGAATCTCAAGATCCTGGCATCAAAGTAGAAAATGGTCAGAATCCAGATGAAGATAAAGTTGACCACACCGTTTTTTAGTGTCAAGTTTAGATTGTACAAGGGCTAAGATCTGAATACCTATCCTTAAGGTGCAATACTGTGCTGTGTACAATGTGTCTAAAGTTACTAATTTACTTATTTTAGTCACAAAGGTACTTAAGTTTTACAAATACCTAAGTAGTTTAATAGTACTTATTAAACATAGTAATTATTAAAGGTAATTAGGTATCTATTGTACCTAGGTACTTAAATTTTCGGATGTACCTACCTACCTACTTACACATTTTTTTATAGGTGGTACCTACTTACACTATCTGAAGAATTTTGATTTGTACTTATTCAACCTATAAAAATACTAAGAATAATTTTAGCCTGTGTTTTACTGCCATAGCTATTGAATAAAAATTGATTAACATAATTTTAATGTATTCTATCAAACAAAGTGATTTAATAAACCAATCTTTTGTGGCGTGTCTCTTCTAAAAATAGACTGCCCAAAAAGCTGCAAAGTTTAACGTACTGGTAACACAATAACGAAATTGTCAGTCATGTCATGTCAAATTAATGTCAAAATACAAAAGTGTCAAAAGTCACAAAAATGCTTGGATTGCGATTGTTCTTTTTCTGTTTGTTGTGCTTGGTTTGTGTACAAACAAAAATAAGATTTTGATGTTACATACAATTCAGTGGGTTTTGTTAAAAGTAATAATTTTGGAATGTCGATATTAGTTATTGCTGTAGCTACGGAAAGTGGTGTCCCAATATTTTCAAGGAAACGTGGAAACACTGAAAATGTAAGTAGGCAAACGCAGTTTTCCCTTTTTTGCAGTTTTTACAATCAAGGCAAGTATACAAAAGGGTGTGCACTTGTGCTTTTAGGCTGATTATAGTCTCACGCTCAGCGTCAGCGCTGATAGGCGAGTCATCTTTATTACAATGAAATAAAGATACTGATTGTCCAGCACTGACGAGAGCAATCAGCGTAGCCATTCTGTAAAACAATCAATATCCTTATTTCATTGTAATAAAGATCACTCGCCTATCAACGCTGACGGTGAGCGTGAGACTAAAATCAGCCTTATTGTTATCTCTGTGGTTTCTTCTAAGGCTAAAATAATTTTCAGGTTCAGTTCTCTACAATTGCGTCCCTTCATGGCATCAACATGTTCAGCAAATGCCACAATTTATCGATGTTGAGCACACAAGTAGACAATGGAAATATTATCTGGAAAGAGTACTGTAAAAGGTATTTAATTCGTTATGTCATGCCTATTCTAGTGTGAGAAAAAAGTACAAAATAAATAAATGTTGATGTTGGTCGTCCGGCGGCAAGATGGGCAGACGACATCGACAAAGTCGCGGGCAAAAGATGGATTGGACTGGCGCAGGATCGTGACGTATGGTACAAACTAAGGGAGGCCTATACCCAGCAGTGGGTGAAGTCGGGCTGTGGATGATGATGATGATGATGACGAAATAAAGTTACCTTCTTGCGTGTCAAAAGTACAAAAACTAAATGCAATTCGAGTAGAATCTTGCCACCTTCACATGTCTGTGTGAAATGAAAACTAATGAAAGGGCTGGGCCTAACGAAACAATACATTCCAAATAAATGTACTTTGGTAAACTCTGTTAGGGAGTGTACACATTGCGTTTTCTGCAACGCGTATTTTTCCATACAAAAGCAAACCGGGAGGGGCTGCGCGTTCGCATCGCGTTCGAATCGCGTTTGTATCGATACAAACGCGCTGCAAAAAACGCAATGTGTACACTCCCTTAAGCTTACATTTTTTACATGTTTTGCCTTTTGCCTATTCAGCTTTTAATCTTAAACATTTTTTATTAATTACAGTGTCACTCTAATCGGCATAGCAACAGGTGGACTAGAATGTGACTTGGAACTTCTTCTGTCCTGTGTTCATGACACTATGATTTTCTGCATTGGTAAAAAAGAACTTGAAATGCTGAAGAACCTTGACCAAGTTAAGAGAGACTTGAGGCAGTGCTATGGTATTTTGGACTACTTGCTTGAATCCCTGGATCCAAATGCAGCTAGCACGCAGCCAACTCTGGTCTTAGATCTGATACAAAGTGTGTTATGCCCTCAAGCTCAACAATTACAGGTTAGGCTTAAAACCACACTTTTATTATTATTATTAATAACTAGCGGTTTGCCCCAGCTTCGCTTGGGTTTAATTTATAAATTACTCGTGCGAAGTCGGGGCGCAAACTATAGCCTTTGTTCATCAGGGATAATGTAGGATTCTAATAGTGAAAGAATTTTGTAAATCGGTTCAGTAGTTTCGGAGCCTATTCAATGCAAACAAACAATCAAATCTTTCCACGGGACACGGTACAACATAGGCACAGCTATAGGTACTAAAGGTACTAACAACTTGGTACTTATACTTCATTTGTAAATTTCAGCAAGGGTTAGACAATTACGCAGAGAGCGTGACAGGCCGTTGGGCGTGCCTCAGTATACACGGCCAGCTTGTCGCTACCAGCTCAGACTTTCGAGAGCTGGACGCACGAGAAGCACGTCTCTTGCTGCTTTTAGCCGCCGCTCAGGATGGGGCTCCACTCAGAGATACTCCAGTCTACTTACCGCAGATGAGTCCTAATGTACGCTACTTATATACAGGGTGTGGCAAATTTTTGGGCACTTCAGGGTAGCTACCTTTTCATTTGCAGTTAGAAAGTTTTGTCTTTAGGAAACTATTATTTTATTTTGAAGAAAAAAATAATTGCATTTTTAGGATTTTGAAAAAATGTAAGTACAGTTAGCATAAACCATTTGTAAAAAAAAACAAGTTCTCAAAAATTTGCCAAACCCCGTATATCGACGACGAACTACCGATACCTCTTACCTAACGAATAATCCTAACGAAGTTAGGTGTTGGTAGTTCGTTGTCGTTATTCAGCTTGGCAGAGCGTAGAATGAAATTTAACGCGTTCAGTGCCGATGACGCACATGTGCTGCGGGATGCACGCTGTCGTCTGGGCAGGGGATGTGTTCAAAGAACACACAGCATAGAATTTCGAAACGAAAAGAAACAAGATCACGAATGTGTCCCCAAGGCGCGGAAGATATTTCTCGGATCTTTTGTCATTTAATGCAGAGATTACACGCTACGAGAAATCGTTACGATTAGGTACTGTCATGGAAATAAAACCGTGTTTGTCCATGACATAGTGTTCTTTATTTAATCTTCAGGTTCTTACATTTTTGAACAATACAATATTTAGAATATAAAGTTCGAGGCTTCAGCCATTTTGTTTTTCCACACAGTGTTGCCGTCTTTGTTTTCTAATTTCACCACTAAACTAGTGTTGCCAACTCATATAGGTATAATTTTAGCCTACAAAAAACTATTCACGACATCCTCCCCACACAAGAGAAAAGAGAACAGTCAAAATACATTGGAAACAATAACATTCTGATACCTTTACAGAACGGTCCTAATACAATTACTATTATTAAATACGATAAGAACTAAACGTTTTGATAACTTAACAAAACGGTCTTATAATTATTAAGTCTTGATACATAATGTACTGATCAAAAAATAAACATGAATCTGTCTAGTCAAATATGTAGGTCAAATACACACAATACAATATCGTACATTATTTACGTCTCACATTACCTACAGATACAATTTCAATACATTATCATTATCAATAAATATCATGTCACAAGAATCTAAATAAAATAAGTATTCAAAATACAATGTCATTTCTTATTCAATATTAATAATCATTGTCAGAAGATTTGACAATAAGAGTTGTGTCCCTGCATGATTAAGTTTTTCGTGTCTCTGTCGCACAAGCCGTTGTACGATGTCATTCCTTCCAGGTAACAAGACTGGATTCACGAAATTCTTATCTTCTTGACTCAACTCTAATCTCGTCTTTACTCTCATAATTCCTTCGTCATCTGTGATTGTATTCAAGTTCTTTGGTAGCTTTCCTTGTGTAAAGTTTTCTTTCTGCAACAGTCTTATCAATGAATTTTCTGCATTTATATATTCATCATTGGTTATATCTGCTTGCTTAACATTGTATTTTCTTCTTACTTTACAACTCATACGTAAAATCCATGCTACAAGTCTGACAATACGATTGTACTTTGAAAAATACATTAGTCTGTGGCTGAATGGAATTTCTGTTTCTGCGCTTGTACAAACCGCGGCGTTCTGGACTATTTCTTCGCGCGCCATCTCTTCATTGGCCTCACTAAGTTCTTCTACGCTTGATTTTGGCCAGTCTTCGCTTCTGCTTTTGAGCCAATCGGGACCTTCCCACCACCGACTTGCCAATAGCTTCTTTGCATTGCATCCTCGTGATGGTAGGTCGGCAGGATTGAGTTCACCAGGTAGATGGCGCCAGTCGCTGCGATTTGTATTCTTGCATATTTCTTCAACTCTGTTGGATACAAATTGTTTCCATTCACCTTGTCTTCTAATCCAAGTCAAGACTACAGCCGAATCTGTCCAAAAATAGACCTTGTAATTTCTACATAGGGCCAGTAATTCAGATTCAATAACTTCTTTGTACAATCGAGATGCAATCAGTGCGCCCATAAGCTCCAGTCTTGGTAAGTGTCATTCTCTTGTTAGCAGGAGCTACTCTACTCTTTGCTAAAATAAGCTGCACATGTACTTTCTCTCTCTGCTCCGTTCTCAAAAACACACAACCTGCATAGGCTGACTGGCTAGCATCACTGAATATGTGTAGACTTGTCTCACATTCTTCTATAGTCACAACTGATATGCGTCTTGGGAAATGACATTGGTTAATGAAGTGAGCTGTTGTTAACCAATTCTTGAATTCTTGAGCCAAATCAGTGGGTATTTCCTGGTCCCATTCTATGTTGTTCTCCCAGATCTTTTGCATAATCAGCTTAGGTATCAGGGTTGCAGGGCAAACAAAACCCAGTGGATCAAATACATGTTGAGCCACAGAAATCACATACCTCTTTGTTATTTTCTCTGGTAGAGTCTTGTTTATGTTTACATTACATTGCATGGTATCTTGTAATGTGTTCCAGGTCAAACCCAATACTGAGATTTCAACTGTGTCGTCTATTTTGTGAGGAGCGGTCACCCATCCACGTAAATCAAATTTAGCTTCTGCCATAATGGCCTTTGATTCTGCTATAAAGGTGTTCAACTCATCCACAGTATCCAGGCTCGTTACACAGTTGTCAACATAAAATGCCTGTCTCAATCTAGAAGCAGTTTTCTTGTAGGTTTCTGTACATTTGTCTAAATGGAAGTTTATTGTTGCGCTCAACAGAAATGGACTACAAGTTATTCCAAAAACTACTCTCTTATGTCTGTATGTCACTATTTTGTCACAGGTCTTTGTATTATCCCACCATAGAAATTTGAGATAGTCTATGTCCTTCTTCTCTATTGATATCTGCAAAAATGCCTGTTTAATATCAGAGACAACTCCAAATGTACCTTTTCTAAAGTTTATCAATAGTTTCGGTAACAATTCTATCATATTAATACCTTTATCCAAGCAACCATTCAGTGACCACCCATTTTTCTCCTTCGTGGAGGCATCAAATACAGGGCGCACACGTGTAGTGGTACTGGATTGTTTTATGACACAGTGATGTGGTAAATAGTGACCCTCTTTTCTATCATCTGTAACCTTCTCAATAATATCCTCCTTCATCCATGCTTGTAGGACATCATTATAATTTTCTAGGTTACCCGTCGACTTCAACTTCTTCATAGTCGTTTCCAGCCTCTTAGATGCAACTTCAAAATTAGTGTTGAGCTTCGGACACCCTTCTTTCCACAGCAGCGAGACCTCATAGCGTCCTTGTGCATTCACTGAAATGGTATTATTAAACACTTTTAAAATTTCAGTTTCAGTAATATTCTTACACTGCTTTTCGTAGGGGTCTTGAATTCCTAATAACTCCACACTCCACAAATCAGAAAGATTTGTTTTCGAAAAGCATGAAACACTTGCAGTGTTGACTGTACTTTGGTTTGTTATTGGGCCTTGTAATGTCCATCCTAAATTGGTGTTGACAGCTATCAAGTTGTCATCTAAAGGAACCAATTTATCCAAAATAATGGACCCAAGGTAATCCGACCCAATCAAGAGACTTATTTCAGTGTCTGCAAATTCTATATCACTGATCTTAATATTTAGGTCTCGTAATTTTTTCAATACTGTCACATTCTCAAGTTTTGGTAGGTGCCCGCATAAATCAGCTGTCCCTAATGCTTTGATCTTAGTACTAAAGGTGTCTTCCAAATTGCTCACCTGAATTTCAAAACATTTATAAACCTCAGCTGGTTGTTCTGTACCTCCAAATAATATGTGACCCATCTTCTCTGTGCCAGTCGGCTGCAGTCCCAATTGCTTGGCCACCGCAGCTTTCACATACGACCTCTGTGCTCCGCTGTCCAATAATGCCCTCACCTTCATACTCTTCCCTTCATAGGTGGCATTCACAATCAGCGTCTGTAATAAAGTCGTAGTGTTAATTCTGGACACCAAGACATTCTCTAATGTCTTTCTACCACAGCCCTTACTATGCACCTCCGGACATAAGATTACATAATGTTTCTTCTCACAAGAAATACATCTGATAAAAGCTTTACATTTATTTGCCATGTGCCCCTTCCTTAAACATAAGTAGCAACAGCCTGCCCTCTTTATTGCCTCCTTCTTTTCATCCAAAGACATCTTACTAGCTCTGCTGCACTCAAATACACTATGGCCTGCTTTATCACAAAAACAACAATTATCTTTACCTTTGGGAAAATGACTCGGAGTAGGTTTCATATTGCTCACCAGTGCTGCTGCTGTTGGTAGGCTGCTGGTGTCCGCCTTGCTAGGGAGAGAGAGAATGGGACCGGCACAACTGAAATCAGACCTAGCCAATTTGATACGCTCTTCTGTATCTACCTCAGATCTTATGAATTTTAATAATTTAGCTAATTGGTCGGTTGATTGGTCTGTGCTTGACCGGTTCCAAGCTACTAACAAGGTCTCTGGAATAGCAGACTCCACCAGTGGATACAGAATGGTTTCATACTTTTGTTTAATTATACCTAATGATTCTAACGCCGGCTCCATACGTTGGGACCAACGTTGGTCCCAACGTTGGGGCCAAGATTTCGTGAACCATCCACACGTTGGCGATACACCAGTCTTGTTCCGTCAGAGCCAACGTGCAGACGTCCGATGTCTGCGCGTCCGAAATTGAAATTGAAATTTCTCTAAGTGATTTTACATTACTGAATACCAATTTTATCACAATCACATCACATCATGTCACTATCACACTTCACAAAACACACTATATTATAAAAGCGAAAGTTTGGATGTTTGGATGTATGTTTGTTCCTCTCTAACACGACAACCACTTAACCGATATGGGTGATATTTAAAATATAGATAGATAATAACCGGAAATAGGACATAGGCTACTTTTTATCCCAAAAAATTGCACGGTTCCCGTAACATAAAAAAAAAATAGTAGACTCCATCATCAGATCAGCTCGCTGTCACCATATTATTACATTGTAGTCAGAACTTGACAAATATGCCGAGTTTCAACTCAATCGGCCTATTTACTGAGGAGTTCTGTTGAACAGCTCTTGACTCCATCGTCAGATCAGCTTGTTGATACCATAATATTTAATTGTCACCGAGAATCTATAAGTGTGCAAAATTTCAGCCCGATAGTTCTACAAACACAATAAATAAAGAATACGATGACATTCTCGCTCGTCAGTCGACACGTGCGCTCACGATGCGCGTCGAAACGGGACTGAGCATAGCGCCAACGTGTGGACGGATCCCCAACGTTGGCGCGCCAACTTCCTTTGATAAAACCGACACGGCACGGCCAAGCCCCAACGTTGGCCCCAACGTTGGCGCCAAGCTATTTTGTCAGCACCACACGTTGGTGAGAGGCATTGGGACCAACGTTGGCCCCAACGTGTGGATGCGGGGTAACACTTGCAAGTACGTTGACAATTTATCGTATAAAAATCTAACAGATACCTGATCTTTATTGTGGTTGAGGACTAAACTTAACAACTGCCGCACATACACTTGGATGAGCAGATCTTCCCGACCAAACCTCGCTTTCAGCTGCTCGATGGCTTTGTCATAGTTGTCCGCCGAGGGTGGGAAGCTCTCCACGAGTGCCAATGCGTTGCTGCCCTCCTTCATCGCTTGAATCAGGTACTGAAATTTGTCCTCCTTGTTCATTGCAGCGTCTTCATGTATCTTATTGAACTGACCCCAAAATCCTAACCAATTCTTCAGATCATCATCAAACTTTTTAAATACAATCTGTGGTAGTTTGAAATTTCTGTTTGATTTTGTGTCCTGTGGTCCAATAGCTGTTTCGCGTTTTGTTGAAACTCCTGACTTCGCTAGGTTTTCTATTGAATACCATCTGTGTATGAATGTCTCCGACTTATCCACTTCAGCTGCATACTTTTCATCGTTATACTCCTCCGATGTCAACAGTCTGTCTTGAATTAATTTGTCCAATTGCATTAATCTTGCAATCTTTTCCCTCAAGTATTCTACATCGATATTTGCCTTTTCAAACTCATGTCCTTCAATGTGCTCCTCGGCTGCCGTGGCACCTCTACTAAATATTCTTCTAATTTGTTCACGTTCACGAATCTCTCTAATCGCCGCCGCGGCCTCCATCCTGTTGTGTGTGGATCTGATCGTATCTTCCAACAAATATTACGATCGTAGCCTCCGTGCAAAGTGCTATGCAAGGTTATACATAGCACGCGCCACGCGCCGCACGAGGTAAATTTCCACACACTCCGCGGCGGACACAAACCCGTGAACTATGTTTTTGCTGTACGGTCGCCAATTATGTCATGGAAATAAAACCGTGTTTGTCCATGACATAGTGTTCTTTATTTAATCTTCAGGTTCTTACATTTTTGAACAATACAATATTTAGAATATAAAGTTCGAGGCTTCAGCCATTTTGTTTTTCCACACAGTGTTGCCGTCTTTGTTTTCTAATTTCACCACTAAACTAGTGTTGCCAACTCATATAGGTATAATTTTAGCCTACAAAAAACTATTCACGACAGGTACGTTTTATGATCGCTGGTTGTCTACTTTTCAAAGAGACTATAAGTCTGATTGATTTATTATTATATTTGGACATACCTCTGACCACCCCCTTAGACGTCCTCAAAGAGTCTAATGCAGGGCATACATGCCACGAGAAATCGATACGATCGCACTGTAACGACTCTTTGAAGACGTCTAAGGGGGTGGTCAGAGGTATGTCCAAATACAATAATAAATCAATCAGACCTAGTCTCTTTGAAAAGTAGTCAACCAGCAAACATAAAACAGTAAAAAAAAACAGTAAAAAATAGTGTAAAATCTTGTCAAATGTGTTACCTACCTATTTCTAAAGACATTTTATTACAGGTCGCATTCAGGGCAGTCACCTGCAAGCTACTTGCAGACGTTTACATACTAGTTATTTGCGGAGCCACGCCAGCATTATCTCAGATAGATGAAATAGTTCTGCAGTGCTGGGAAGGGTACGCACAACTTATCAAGGAAGCTAAGTTAGTGTATCCCAGGAACTTTCCTATGAGCATAACATTCGAGTCTTGTGTTTTAGGGTAAGTTATAGAAGAAAGATATTCAGAAACGGTGATATGTTCAGATTTATAAATAGAGCTGAAATATTCCTTACTCTTGAAAACGATATATCTTGCCAATTTTCGTGACAGCTTCTGTTAATTAAATTTTCTGAGCTGATTTCACCAACATGTAAACCACGAAAATTGCTCAGGGCCCTAGATACACCTATTATAAAAACATTATAAATAAATATTATGGATGTGCCTTCGCTGTCGCTGTGAATATGCGAATTACGCTCATCTTTTATATTTCTGTCAGAAAAAATTTGTTTTTTTTGCTGTTACCTACTACATCTTGGGCGGCTTTCTTTTTATCCTCTCACTGACGGCTGTACCTAGTGCTCAGTTTTCAACATCATCAAGATTAGATTTTATACTTTTTCAGAATACTTACGATAAACGTAAGTAAAAGAAGATGCGTATTTTCAAGACATCTTCACGCCCCGACTCAAAAAGGGCGCGGTATGTCTGGAGCGCACAAAATGGATATACTGAGGACATTTTACGTGACGTCAGCTAGAGATTTGGCACCAGAGTTCAAGAATGATGATAAAGGTAGAGAAATTAATTGTTGGCTTTATTGCATTCTTTGAGTCGAGCTGTCGAGTGGATTCCTAAATAATTTTGCAAGTCTTATAGGGAGTGGACACACTGCGTTTTTTGCAGCGCGTTTGTATCAATACAAACAGGGCTTTTGTTTCCATACAAACGTGAACCAGGAGGGGAGGAGCGCGTTCGCATCGCGTTTGTATCGAAACAAACGCTCTGCAAAAAACGCAGTGTGGCCACTTCCCTAAGTGCAGTTATTAGAATGTGCTACTATCCAATCTTTTTCATCAAATTATCCTTGCTAGCGGGTTCCTTGGAGCCTATTAATAGAGATCACTCGGTTTTTAGTAAGTATATTTTACAAGACCACAACAAGAATACTTTTATAATTGGTTGAATTTTAAGATCAATCAATTTATTACAATGATATTTAAAAAAACATATTTCCGCCGTTTCCATGGCAAAAGATCTCTGTATGTAGCTCACTATGTCCACCTCCAAGAGAGATGAAGTACCTATCTTGTTATTAAATGTTTACTGTAACATTAATCTCTCGTTTTGCATTCTTATCTAAATAAAATCTGTAAAATATTTCAGATGAATTCAGTTGCATGACCGAAGCATATTGGAGCTCGGAATACCACAAGTGTCACGCGCAGAGATTAGGAAACATTATTTGCTGTGTGCTTTACGTATCTTCGGTTCCTACACACACAATGCGGTATTTGTTCACATTATGTACTTGTTATTTTAAGTTTTCACAGTTCATGGAATAGATCTAGGGTATCTAGTTATTATTTGTTCATAAGTACAAGCGCAGCGGGGCTAAAAAGGCCCAATAGCAGAATCACAACAGGAATTGCAATATATTCCGTTCTTGTCACTCTCAGTGTATGAAAAGAGACGGCATTATAGTGCGATTCCTCATGTGATTTTCACGTGATTCTGCTAAACTCAACGGGCTTTTTAACCCCGCTGGTCGTTTTCTTGGAGCAGAATAATAGCCTACTACCGCATTGTAGTTTACGACGACTAGCGAAATACCCATGTGAATCAATTCATTGCAATTAAAGTAAGTACCTGATAATTAAAAACAAAAGCCTGCATTTTCCTATAATAGTTATTATTATTATGCAGAAAATAATTCATGATTTCGTTTTACAGATTGATTACAAGTCAAATCCTGCAAGACATCACAACCAATAAAGAAATCTACTGGTGATATTACAGTAATAGGAATAGTTAAGTTAATTTTTATAAGAATCCGTCCATTAATAATAAAACAGTATATTTTTACAGTTCAAATTGTTTTAATATCAGAACAATCAAACTATCACACGATGTGTCCGAGGTCGATTATAATAACCACAAGATAAAGGCAGCTTTTCATTATCACTAAGTACAATTTTATATACAACTGCTTGAAAATGATACAAAATTTCATTTTCGATGTTGCTTCTAAAAAACTGAAAATGAGGGAGCGTATTCGCCAGAGATATGTAAGGAAGCTGACTGGCGCACCATAATAAAAAGCCCATCAGTAATATTACTTTATTTTTCTAATCTCGTTCAGTGCAGACCGATCTATTTATAAGTAGTTTTTCTCCTCTCAGCTACTTCGTATATCTCTGGTGGAAACACGCCCTTAGTACTTGTGAATCTTTCAGATCTTTTGTTTGAGTTTATTTTACATGATTGTGGTCTCTAAAAATTAAATTCAATACAAATGACATCCTTTTTGATGCAACATGTACAAAATTTTCATAAATAATCTCTGATAAGTTCAAGCTAAAATATTTCAAAGTGCAGGCATGCAGTTGTGGTTTTTTAAATAATTTATATTTCATTGACTCAGGTATTTGGACAAAACAATCATTAGTCATTATAATAAAAGGGTAAAATCACCCAGTGTATAAATAAATAGAACTTTAAACACGCAATTAAAACTAATTGAAGATTATAATGTAGCTTTCACCGGATAATCGCAAACACTGTTATAATACGCGCTTTTATTGGACGAAAGGTTGTGAACAGGCAATAACTTAACCATGCGTGAAATAGACTTGTCTGTTTATAATCTACATGGATTTTTTATAAACCAACAATGTTAGCAATTTTCTGGTGATATAACCTTGATTACATAAATTGTAGTGGTCTATTTGTAGATATTCGAGTGGATAGGCATTCTTTTTATAAAAATCTCATATGTATTTGCTTCTATTTAAATCTATTGTTTCAGTGCTACAGATCTAGATTCACGCATTTTCGATATTGCTATTATATGAACCAAACTGTCTACAGTCCTAACTAAATAAAATAAATGCACAATCACTATAAAACCTATTATGAACTAAATCACATGTAAGTCATTGAAATTTTAAAATAACAAATAGTGATGTACCGACTATTTCTATACCACAGACTACATTCGAGAATATTTTTTGACTGGAAAATATCTTCGCAGCAATGGGATTTTACTTGCTTATTAGCAACATAGAGCCTTCCACATTAGTGTAATAAACCCATGTAGTGTATAAAGATCTATGTTATGTACATTATGTATTGTATCATGTATAAATATGACGACATTTTCTAGAGATCGAGTCAAATTTTAGTAAAATAATTAACTTCAGATCAAATCGGCCAGTGGCTTGCAGACCATCAATAGTCGGTTAAAGTCGTTACATCTCTAATAATAAATACAGACTGATTTCATAAAATGTCTAATCAAGTACAGTACGCACAATAGGTCTAGCTAGGCATTCGTGAAGTTAGCAGTTTCGCTGCGCAGTAGAACTTTTTTTATGAAAAAGCTACACTGCGCTAACTTCACGAATGCCTAGATCCATTGTGCGTACTGTAAACACACAATAACCTGCCATGGTAAATATTAAAAAAATAAATCGGCAACTCGCATGCGATACCATTTATGTAGGCGGGAATAAAATGTGATATTTGAATTATAAAACTATAGCAGAAAAGCTTTCTTGCGCGTTTATAAAGATGAAAGGTCTCTTTCACAGTTCAAATAATAAAAGTTTACACCTATTCTTTGACGGACTAGTGTTAGTAGTTTTATCTGAATAGCGGGTAAAACATGTAAGAAGTATAAGTTTATCCCGAAAATAACATTTTGTTTATTCTCCAGCCTTATTTTGACCAGTTAAAAGTTTTTTGGCGAATCGAAGGCGATGGGTAAATCAAAATCTTTAAATTATCTTCACCTTCAAGCTTTCGCCCAAAAAGTTGATATAGAAAACTGTATCAAATTCCCCTTGGTTAATAAAATCAGGCACACAAACGTACGCGGTCGGCAACTTAATATGTGTATGTAACGATGATGCAAACAGAAGTTCTAA
The DNA here is from genome assembly GCA_958496255.1 of Camptogramma bilineatum. Taxonomy (NCBI): domain Eukaryota; kingdom Metazoa; phylum Arthropoda; class Insecta; order Lepidoptera; family Geometridae; genus Camptogramma; species Camptogramma bilineatum. The sequence goes on from OY292463.1 coordinate 10,157,180, forward strand.
GAAAAATATAATAAACCCCCATAATTTTCTACCTCCCGCTATGATTCTGATATAACAATTGTTTAAGAAAAAGGCACAATAAAGATACCCATCCTTACAAACGCGCAGTAATACCTCTCAAAGCAACTACTTCAAACCTCTTCTACACTGTGGCTGCTTCAGCTTACATTTCAACTGCTGTATCAGATCGAATATCTTTAGTGACGGTCCCACCTTCATTTTCAACAGTTCTATTATTTCGTCTTTTGTCAGCTGTAGCATCATTTCACCTGTGATTTTTGTGAAGTACTGACAGTAAGGTTTGCAGTCATTTATCGTTAGGAACTTTACGACGTCCGCGTTCGTCCAGTTTTCAGGATCTATTGAGTCTAGGACGTCTGGTGGTACAGCGTTGTTGACTAGTCTGGGTATCACTTTATCATCGTCCGTGTCTATTGGTTCTGGAGAGAGCTGCGATGCGGTTTGACTTGAGTCTTGTGATGATTCCGTTGGGTTGAACTGAAACATAGGTCATACTAAAAGCTGGTTCGCAACTGTATTCTCAGAGATAGTCTTGAGAATAGAGTTATTGTTGGTTAGTTATTCAGACATTTAAGATTCTTTATAGTTGTCTCCGGGGGGGCAATCAGTCATGTCCAAATATACATTTGACTGGAAGAGGAGTATAAAATTATGTCCTCATTTTCTTTTAAGGTCAATGCGGGGAAGTCCGTCTGCGGGGCAAGACCGTACACTGAGCTTTTTGACGAAACTATGCACCCTACGCATGTTTTACCTATATTGGCAAATCAATCATATCCATCTGGTTTCAGCTAGCTCTAATGGATGTTTCTATGTCGCAACAGTTCGCGAAAAAACGTTCACAAACTTTTCGTGTAATTTTAACTCGAATATCGAGATAGACGTGTGGTGACAAAAACGAATATTTTAAATATAAAGAGTGAAGTTGTCGGATTTAATTATGATAAGAGTTTTTTAATAATATTGCCCCCTCCTATTTCTCTTATCGAATTTCAAAAGAACGCCATATCTTCTGAGATAATCGCATCCAAAAATATCTACATTCCAAAAGTTCAAGTTGGGAAGTCCGTCTACTTTACGCGAGGCAAGACCGGCATATGCCGGACTTGCCTCAAATCAGAAATCGTAAACCTTTTTATTCCAAATATATTGGATATGACCTCTTGATGACCTTTTGACCTCACATGACCCCTTGACCTGTCATGACCCCTTGACCGTGTCTTTTATTTCTTTAAAATTAGTTATAACTGTTCCTTATTTTCTTTCTATTATCTTATATGGTTTGGCCCTGCAATAAATTATGATATAGTAGAGTAGAGGGTTGACTATCATAATAGGTGTTAAACTACATAACCAGAAACTCTTTACTTACTTATAATTTTTTTTCTGTTTTTAGATAGGTAAGTACCTACCTAGTCCCTACTATTAGATAGGTATACACGTAAAAATCACAAACCTAGGAAAATACTTTAAAATTGGCGATTGCTTGCTCTAGTAGATTGTTATTGTGCTGCTTAGATTTTTTAATTTACTAAATATTTTTTTTAATTTACTCGGGTACCTACTCTACCTACCTACTTTAATAATTTTAATAAGTTGAAATTAGAATAAAGTGATTAACACAAAAAATCATAAGTATTCATACACGGGAACCGTGCATTTTTCTTACAATAGTAACATTATTTTATAGAAATAATGTTTCTTTAGAATGTTTAATAAGAAACATAATGGTTCTTAGTTTGAAAGTAAGTCCCTACCAAAGGATTGGATGCTTTGGTAGGGACTTACTTTCAAGAAAATGTTGCAAAATGTTCACCACCCCTGAATCCTAAAATGTGACGGACTTACCCCGTTTTACACATTTTTGACAATATCTTTGGATTGGGACCTTATTTCGAATCGTTGAAGACATAAAATTCATTGTTAAGATGTAATACATGCTGTGAGTTACTTTAGACTCTTCTAAACATCTCCTGTCGCCTACAATAACTCCTAGACGGACTTCCCTCATTTAGCTGGGGAAGACCGTCTACTGCCCGAGTTTTAAAAAACCTCCGATTTTATTGTTAATTTTATATAGTTTTAAAAGTTTAATAGCTTTTTCTGATTCTTGGATAAATTTGCTAACGATGAATATCTTTAACTTTACAGAAAAATGCATAGTGACTGAGATATGATCAATCAAACCGAACTTTGAAAAAAGTATGCCGGTCTTCCCCGCATTGACCTTATATTTTTCGTTACTTGAAAATGAATTTGTCAAAGGTCAAAGCTGTTTTTCTTTAAGAAAGACTTCGTGTCTATCGCGCTGTCCCATTGTCCCGTATTGTCTATTTTACAGTGCTAATGCTAACTGTGGCTAACTTCAATCAGTAAGCATTGATAAATGTAACTAGCATTTACTGCACTAAATTCAGCATGGTGTAATGACGGCTAAAGTGTGGTTTTACACTTTAAAAATTAGAATAACTTACCAAAATTTCCTGCGTAGATTCACTCGGCTCCTCACTATCATCCGGTGGCTCCGTACTATGCTTCGAATGCTCATCAACGTCCATCGCAGCGTCATCTGTCTGCAAATCCGTATCCGCTATCGATTTCCTCCGCACTTCCGTGTTCCGCGATTCCGTATCCGCTGATGTTTCTGAAATCGGCGGCGATAGGCTCTTCGCGCCGCTTTTCCATTCGGTCCGGTCGTCCAGCGAATTTGAATCGTATATGCTAGGCGCTATGGTTGATATTTTCTTTTCTGGAAATTATAATAATTATGAAATTATTTATTACTGCATTCCTCCTATAGAATCCATTTTTTTAGTTTTTAAACTTTATAATAATTTAACTAAAGTTTGAATGCTTGAAATGCAATCCGAAAAGTGGGCAAATATGGTCACTCCTTGGATGCCCGAGAACCGGAAGGACCGAGAAGACTTTGGCGGGACGATCTTGACGAGCTTGAAGGAGTGGTGGGTGATCGCCATCAGTAAAAAAATTTGGGGAGACCTTTTTTGCTTAGAAATGGGACACATTAAAAAAGTGAGCCGTATAAGACGTTTCATACTATCATTGTAGCGGCGTGACTTTGACTTCGACTGGTCCTGATCCTGATGATGATAATAATAATTAATTTTTTTTTTTTTTTTTTTAATTTATTTACCATATAAAATTTTACAAATGAAACTTAGGTAACTATAGCACAGAAAAAACCACTAAGGTTCGCAAAAAGTAATTGAAGTAATCACCGTTAAGGGAGTAGCCACATTGCGTTTTCTGCAGCGCGTTTTTCAACTGCGCGTTCGCATCGCGTTTGTATCGATACAAACTTTCCATAAAAACGGGAACCGGAAGGGGAGCAGCGCATTCTTTTTTTTTTTTTTGCAGTGCGTTTGTATCGGTACAACGCGCTGCAAAAAACGCAGTGTGTCCACTCCCTAAGATGATTCATCCTATCAAATAGCGTGGCGTCGCAACTCTGCCTGACATCAGATGCTTCACATCAAAAAGCTTGTTCCTCTAACCTGCAATTTTCTTCCGTCGTCTCGGCGCTCTCGTCTGCTTCGCCGGCTGTCGCCTCGCGGGCTGCGGCGGCGGCGGTTTGTTCGGCCCTTGGAGAATATGGCTGACAGCACGACACCATCCGACGGGGTACATGTCGGTACTGTGAGCCCATAGCCACTGGTCGTACTCAGGACCCCAGCCGTCGAAGTGGATCTGACGAAGCGAGTGTAAAGGTCGATTCACATAATATCAGTGAAGCCACAGTTCCGACGCAGTACCGGCACAGTGCGAAATATTCTTTCATAAATTCTCTATGAACGCATCCCTACTTGTTAGTGTGAGTGCCGACCTCGGCAATGAATGTATGAAAACTGTACCTTTATCGATCATACGGCATTAAAAGTAAGTAAAAAAAACGGCATTATCAAAAGAATCATGAATTTGAAACTATGCCAGTGAAAATGTCGCTAGTTAGACACAGACGAGCCACTGGCCATTGAGGGGAAAAGTAGGTACTTACACTTCTTCCAATGGATCTTAGCATTTGTGAATTTAGCTTTTTTGATGCGCAGTGCAACTTTTTCATACAAAATTTTCTACTGCGCAGCGAAACGGCTAACTTCACGAATGCCTAGATCCATTGTGAGAAGTGTAAAAAATCTGTAGTGAAAATCTCTGCCTACCTATAACAGAAGAGGCATTTTTCACAGCTACAAACCTTCAAAAGATCCCCGACAACGCGAGCGATAGTCGCCACACAGACGAGTCTCGGGTCCATAAGGTCGGTGCACTCTAGCCTCATGCCGGCGACGAAGCCGTGTGACGTCACATGTCCACGCGGCGCAAATGAGCCCCGAGGCGCCGCTTCGCCACCACACATCGTGAGGTATTGCTCCCAGCTGAATTCCTCCGCCGTGAAACTGTAGTGTAAGGCTGGTTTTAGTGTCACGCGTACCGTCGGCGCTGATAGATGAGTGATCTTTATTACATTGAAACAAGGATACTGATTGTTTAGCAAAAATGGCAACGCTGACTGCACTCGTCAGTGCTGAACAATCAGTATCCCTAATTGTAATAAAGATCACTCGCCTATCGGCGCTGATGCGCCGACGGACGGTACGCGTGACACTAAAACCAGCCTAAACAGGTATAGTTCGCGTCATGTAAAAAGCACGCTGGAAGAAAGTGGAGGGGTGTGTTTTGTCTCATGTTTGCGAATAGGTAACCCATGCGCAAACAGAGACAAAACACACCCCCGCCACTTTCTTCCAGCGTTCTTTTTACATGACGCGAACTCATTCCACATCTCAGTATATACATTTTTGCTACCGGACAATCCAACTAACTTGCCATTATTTATTAGACCCCTCGCAGACTGCAGGGCCGATAGTTTGACCGGGCTCTTAATATAAAGATGTACGCAAGTGCGCACACTACAAGTATCGGCCTTATTTGCACTAGCATTCCAACACGATAAAACTATCGTCCAACAGAAAAGTTTGCATTTTGCAAGGGTCTTCTAACTGAGACTGGTCCAGTATGATGACAAGAGGTGTCACTTAAAAACGGAAGAAAAATAGAATATTTTTTTTTATTACCCAGCAGGTGGCGTTAGTGGTATGTTGTTCGCCATCGCAAAGCCCACAGGAAATATGCACGGCGACCGTTGATGGTAGCAAAACCAATCGCCGCCAGATTCGTCCACGGGATAGCAGTCTATTCTTATCATCATGTATCCTGGAAAAACATTCCACAGTCAAATGAATGATCAATACGGAAAAACTGTGGGAACAAGGGACTTCTGGCAGATGTAACACTTCGAAATTGACGTTTGACAGTATGAATGAGCGTCTACCGTTTGACATCACGGAATCCGCGTCACGTCATTCTGACAATATAGCACTTTACACACTAGAACGTATCATACCATGACCATTCTATGATCGTGTCAGGCACGGAAATTAACTGCAACGGATCAACACCGGTATCATGTACCCGTTTGCAACTATGCCCGTTTGGTCCGGAAAGATAAGTTCTATATTTACCTTCATTCAATATCTGCATGATCGTAGCTGCGCACAAAGATGAGAGATTTAAAGGATCTATCGCTTCCAACTTAGCTCCTTCAGAGAACAACGGCGGTTCATTTGTAGGGTACTTATAAAACATATCTGGTGTTGTATCGATAGGAGACAATCTTCCAGCCGCGACTCTTTGTAAGTAGCTCTCTGGGGCGTCCAATTTGTGTCCGATACGAAAAGCCCAGCCTACAGGGTGTATGAGTGGAGAATCTTCGTGGCACCAGAATCCCATATCATCAGATAGGCTGTCATAGTACTTGATGTGAAGACGCTTTCCGATTATTTCACAGACTGTTGCTACCTGACGAAAAAAGATTTGAGTAAAGGCTAAGTTAGGGATAGGTTTGTTGAAAAGCTCATTTGATATCATAAGTAGTATCAAATCAGTTAAAATTTGGGTATTTTATTGTTATTCAGTGATAAGTTTTTCTCTAACTGACTCCACTTGTTCTTTGTCAACATTATCACAACACTAATTATAAATGAGAAAGTTTGAATGTTTGGATGGATCACTTAGATCTGATAGCACAAGTATGTTTGTTCCTTTATAACTCGACAACCACTGAACCGAGTTACTGACATTTGAAATATAGATAAATAATGACCGGGAATAGGACAATGGCTACTTTTTATCCGGGTACCACGCGAGCGAAGCCGCGGGCGGAAGCTAGTCATAAGATAATTTTGATTGAGGTAGTTGTCTTAACACCCTGTTTTTCCTTTCACTGTGATCATGCTTACCTTGACTTGCGAGATCCTATTTTTATCCAGAACTTCGAGAACTGACCCGACGTGAAACCGTGATGCATTACTGTCCGTCAGTTTACTGTAGAAATTCACAGGAAGTGTCCGAGCACCTGTTAGCTGCTTAACTAAAAATCTGAAACATTTTACCGAAATATTTTTTACTTATTAACGCCGGCTCCATACGTTGGGGCCAACGTTGGTCCCAACGTTGGCGCCAAGATTTCGTGAACCATCCACACGTTGGCGATACACCAGTCTTGTTCCGTCAGAGCCAACGTGCAGACGTCCGATGTCTGCGCGTCCGATACAGAAATTGAAATTTCTCTAAGTGATTTTACATTACTGAATACCAATTTTATCACAATCACATCACGTCATGTCACTATCACACTTCACACAACACACAATAATAAAAATGCGAAAGTTTGGATGTTTGGATGTATGTTTGTTCCTCTATAACACGACAACCACATAACCGATATGGGTGAAATTTAAAATATAGATAGATAATAATCGGAAATAGGACATAGGCTACTTTTTATCCCAAAAAATTGCACGGTTCCCGTAACATAAAAAAAAAATAGTAGACTCCATCATCAGATCAGCTCGTTGTTACCATATTATTACATTGTAGTCAGAACTTGACAAAGATGCCGAGTTTCAACTCAATCGGTCTATTTACTGAGGAGTTCTGTTGAACAGCTCTTGACTCCATCATCAGATCAGCTTGTTGATACCATAATATTTCATTGTCACCGAGAATCTATAAGTGTGCAAAATTTCAGCCCGATAGTTCTACAAACACAATAAATATGGAATACGATGACATTCTCGCTCGTCAGTCGACACGTGCGCTCACGATGCGCGTCGAAACGGGACTGAGCATAGCGCCAACGTGTGGACGGATCCCCAACGTTGGCGCGCCAACTTCCTTTGATAAAACCGACACGGCACGGCCAACTCCCAACGTTGGCCCCAACGTTGGGGCCAAGCTATTTTGTTCAGCTCCACACGTTGGTGAGAGACGTTGGGGCCAACGTTGGCCCCAACGTGTGGATGCGGGGTTAGAGTTTTTGGGTCAAAAACCCTCGCAGGCGTCAACCAAGAAACCCAACCAAAGTTTCATCACAATCTGATCAATGGTCTAGAAATAGAAACGCATAGCATAGAGGAAAAACATTCACTTTTATTACTTGACTGCAGCAAAGCCCAATAGGAGGGCTATGTGTTTGACCTTTATGTATGTATATAATGTATGTCCTTTCTATGCCCGCTCGTAATTACTCAACGGCACAACCGATTTTTATATGTAATTAAATTCGTCTTGATGGCGCAAGTGTCACTGGCGCGGTAAAAAGTGGCCACTGCTCATACGAACTTACTTTTACTGGCGCGATCACACCGTAGCCGATTTTTTTTAGTTTTTTATAAATTTTTTGTATAGTATACTTATAGAGGTTAAATATGAAACCAGACGAAGTCGTAAAAATATAATATAGGTCCACTTACTTCTTCCAATCTGTGTACTTGTCCCGTATAGTTTGTGGCGGTATTAACGGTTTTCCTCGCATCGCGCACCAGCCCACAGGATTTACTTCAGAACAGCACAGATTCACCCAAAAATCCTTAGAATCGTCGCTGCCAAAACCTTCATAACGTAAAAGCCCCATGTACCCTTTAACCTGCAATTTTGTAACCGATTAGTTTTCTATAGAAACTTTAGTGCTCTTATCCCCGAATACTGAAACGCTTCTTAAATATTTGAGACGGATTTCCAATTTTAACAGTTATTCCAACATTCAAAATCACCTTTAATACTGTAGCCACCCATAAATAATCTGTGTTTTTGTCATCATTCTCCTCCGTATCACTATTCCGAACCTCCACCTTCATGCCTTCAAATGTACTGTCCCACATCTCATGCAAGGGGGCATGTTTGAACAGGCTGACTGGTGCAGCAAGAAAATCACAGCCAAATAGTTCATCCTTCCATTCATAGCTATGGGAGGCATTGGCAGATTGTTTTATAGGTCCAGCCTGAAATATTACAGAAATTCACAATATTTAGAAGAATCAGTGGGAAATGTGGGAATGCTTTTATGACTGACATCTGTTTGAAAAATATTTTACTAAAAAGTTTGTCTAAGGCTGGATTCGACCAAAAGTCATCTTACTCAAGAGTAACTAGCCGACATAATTTGAAATAAAATTATTTAGAAAGCGCAACTAAACATTATTATGTACATCATACCGCTCCTAGCAAAAACGCAGATCATAATCAACAAGATAATACATCAGAAGCAACCACAAACCATCCGGACTGGCAACGAGTACCAACGATGAGAAGCGCAAAGCGCAAAAGGACTTCACCAAGTCCTACCCCGGAAATAATTAAGACAACCAATAGGTATAGCAATCTACCTATAGACCCTATAGACCTTATGGACGAAGAGGAGGCTCCGATAGAAAAGAAACAGCCGAAACCACCACCAATTATGCTCTACGGAATAGATAATGTCCACAAACTGATGGAAATGTTAGAACCCGTTGCAGAAAGAAGCAAATTTTGCCTAAAGATTGTCAATAAAAACCAGCTGCGAATCAGCTGCACCGAAGTAGAGACATACAGATCAGTAATGTCTACTGTAAGAGAAAAAGGACTGATCGGACATACATTTAACAGAAAAGATCAAAGGTGCTATAGAATAGTCATTAGAAACTTACACTACACAACACCTCACAGTGAGATTAGAGATGCTATAAAAAGCACCGGGAATGAGGTGTCCGGTGAAATAGTCAATGCAAGATATGGTTCGGAAAAAACGCCAACGTCGACTTTTTTTGTAAACCTTCTGCCTAATCCCAACAATAAAGAAGTAAAAGAACTTAAGTACATTTACAACCAATCTGTTGTCATCGAAGACCCAAGAAAGAAAAAAAACCTACTACAATGTCAAAGATGCCAGCAGTACGGACACTCCAAGAACTACTGTATGAGACCGTACCGCTGCGTAAAATGTGCTGAATCGCACAAAACTTCTGAATGTCCTAATACGGACAGAAGTTCTCCAGCTCAATGTGCCTTATGCCTTGGCCCACACCCTGCAAACTTTAAGGGCTGTGAGGTTTACAGAGAAATTCTCCAAAGAAAGAGACCTGGCGCCAAAAACACACCTAAAGAAAAAACCCAAAACGACCCCAGACCGGCAACAATGACTGAAAAGGACAACCAGATTCCGGAAAACACGACACAAAAAGAAACAGCAAACGAAAAACGATCATACGCTGAGACCGCCAAGTTATACAAAAAAAAGTAGAGACACCTAATGCTCCGGCGACCGCATCGATTAATGAAAGCGCAAACGACAGAAAACAATCACAAACTTACCCGAACCAGGGCAAACCAGAGAAAGCCACACCAGAACACAGAGTTGAATATACAACACTAGAAAAACTAATATTAAAACAATCAGAAAAATTCGACCTAATCTTACAACAAATGAGTAGCCTAATCAGCCTCATAACAACACTCATAACAAAGTTAACGTAATGGCTACCCTCAGGGTAGCGACATGGAACATCAACGGTCTTGCTCCCAATGTGTAAGACGTTGTTAATATGATGACAATAAATAAATTTGATATTCTCCTCATTTCCGAGGCACACTGCACGGCAAAGAGCAATATTAAAATCAAACACCATAATGTTTATTTCACCGGTCATCCTGATGGAACGGGCCACGCAGGCACGGCAATTATCATCCGAAGTAATATTGCACACCACCCACTACCAGAATACAAGACTTCACACATCCAAGTTACCACTGTCTGTGTTAAGGACAAATGTGGTTACTTTAACATCTCCTCAATATACTGCCCACCTAGGCCAACCATATCAGAAAAAATGTTCTCCGACTTCTTCATGACACTGGGTCCACGTTTTATAGTCGGAGGTGACTGGAATGCAAAGCACATACACTGGGGCTCTCGATTAACACTACCAAGGGGAAGACAGCTCAAAAAATCTGTTGACGACAACCACTTAGTCACAATATCAACAAGCCAACCTACATACTGGCCAACAGACATCTATAAGAAACCAGATCTTGTTGACTTCTTTGTCATAAAGGGAATATCCGGCAACTATATGAAGGCTGATTCGTGCTTCGACTCGTCTTCGGACCACACGGCCGTTATACTAACAGTTAGCTCAACAATAATTGAAGCCCAGCACCAGGAAAGACTCAGTAACAAACACACGGACTGGGAGTCGTTTAGAGAGTACATTGAAGACAACATCAACCTCAAGGTGCCTCTTAAGACTGATGAAGATATTGAAGAATACACAAGATACATAACATCACTTATACAAGAATCATGTTGGCTAAGCACACCGGTAGATAACATTAAAAACAGAACTAGAAATATCCCACTGGAAATAAGACATAAAATTTTAGAGAAGAGAAGACTACGAAGAGTCTGGCATACCAGCAGAAACAGCTTGGACCGAGCAGCTTTCAATAAAGCTATTGTCGAGCTAAAATCTATGATAGATAAAGCCAACACTGAGACAATCGACAAAAAGATCTCATCATTAACTGCCACTGGGTCAACAGACTATTCACTTTGGAAGTACATGAAGTCCGCCAACAGACCCCAAATAGCAAACCTCCCATTGCAATACAACAACAACCAATGGGCCAGAACAAGTGAAGAAAAAGCACAATTATTCGCTGAACACCTTTCCCATGTATTTACCACCAATCTACCGAATGAAACTGAAACTGAGAAAGAGATAGATGAAACGCTGCAACAACCCTTTCAACTAGACCCTCCACCTAAACCGGTCACACCAAAGGAAGTTATACGAATTATTAAAACGCTTAAGAGTAAGAAATCTCCTGGCTATGACCTAATCACCAAAGAAGTACTCAAAGAACTGCCAAAAAAGGCGATTGTTTCTATCACTATGTTGTTCAACGCTATATTCAGAATAAAATACATTCCCTTGCAATGGAAAGTATTCACAGATCATAATGATCCACAAGCCCGGAAAACCAGGACATGAAGTCTCATCTTACAGACCAATTAGTCTACTGCCCCTACTTTCCAAAATATTTGAAAGAACTCTCCTAAATCGAATTTTACCAGAACTCATCAAAAATAAAACAATACCAAACCATCAATTTGGATTCAGAGAACAGCACTCAACAGTGGAACAAGTACATCGAGTATATGATACAATCAGAACAGCACTAGAAAATAAAGAGTACTGCTTGTCTGTCTTTCTGGATATACAACAGGCCTTTGACAAGGTGTGGCATAAGGGACTACTATTTAAAATTAAGCAAAGCCTTTCACATTCCTATTACCCTATTTTAAAGTCATATCTTGCCGGAAGAATATTTCAAGTGAAGGAAAATGGGGCTACCTCTAAATTCTATGAGCTCAAAGCCGGAGTTCCACAAGGCTCTGTACTTGGACCAATTCTATATTCACTCTACACAGCAGATCTGCCAGAGATGGAGGAAGTCACTGCAGCTACCTTTGCCGACGACACGGCAATAATGGCCAGAAACAGAGACCCGCAAACTGCATCTGAGACCTTACAGAGAGGCTTAGACAAGATTGCAGAATGGATGAGTAAATGGAGGATAAAAGCTAGCTCCACGAAATCCGTACAAGTAACATTCACTTTAAGAAGACAAGACTGCCCACCTGTTAAACTTGGACAAAACTATTTACCTCACAGTAACTCTGTAAAATACTTAGGACTACACCTAGACCGACGTATGACCTGGGAAACTCACATAAAAACCAAGAGAGATCACATGAATATGAAATTCAGGAACCTCGCTTGGATACTGGGAAGGAACTCTAAGCTGGCAATCGATAACAAGCTGCTTATATATAAGGCTATACTGAAACCAATTTGGATGTACGGAATACAACTTTGGGGCTGCGCTAGCAACTCGAATATATCTGTCTTACAGAGAGCACAGAACATGATGCTGAAATCAATAGCTAACACCCCCTGGTTCATAACCAACACGGAAGTACACGAGCACCTACAGATGAGCACAGTTAAGGAGGAAATAAAATTAACTGCGGCCAAATACAAAAAACGCTTAGCACATCATCCCAACCAGCTAGCAGCTCAGCTCACTCAGACCAGCTATCGAAAACGGCTAAAACGACATGACGTCCAAACGCTAGACCAAAGAAACTAGCAGCAAACATACGGAGCTGTATCCAGCAGTGGATCACATCCCTAACGTCAAACTCTCCTTCAACACATTTGCTTATAGTCGCAAGACTGATCGCAGATCAACCCAAACAAAAAAAAAAAAAAAAAAAATGTACATCATACAAATTATCGTGGTTATAAGGTGTTAACTTTAAAATGTCAAAAAAATATTTAAATAACAGTAGTTTACTCTCAACTCTCAAGTAAAAACTTAATCCAGTTTGGTCGAATCCAGTCTAAATAGAAAATTTATTTTTTTAATAGATTTGAAATGCAGGTTGTAGATATATTTTCATTCTAAGCAGGAAGGTATAATAATTAGATAGTTTATTCCTTCATAGTCACTCTCTGATAGTATCTTTGGGTATGTTTTTTTATATTCAACTATCAAAAGGCAGTGCTGGGCAAAAGATCTCCCTAGGTTCTTTAGTCTATTTGTATCTTTCTCCAACTCTCACTCAATAAAAGATTAAAATGATGACCTCTTTGGAGCAGTGGATGAAGGCCCGCCTGAGACACATGAAGTTGCGGGTTTGATCCCAGTCGCAGGACAAAAGTTTGTATGATCTGCAAATATTTTTCTCAGATCTGGGTGTTTTCTGTGTAAAATAATGTAATTTATTACAAAAAAAACTATGTACGTAGTATATCAGTCATGTGGTTCCCATAACACAAGTGGCGTTTCAAATAACATAACTTTGTGACTACATGTTGCCTTGCGAAATGTCCTGCATTATTTATTATTAATTTAAAAATATAAATATACCTGTAACTGGTAAGCTCCTTGCCAATGCTCTAGTTGTGGTAAGGGTTCCAACGGGATGAACCCCTCTAAATGCTCAGCCCCCTCCATGAATTTAAACCTCCACTGACAGTTGTGTCTTCTGGAATTACTTGCGTGACATCTCAGTGAGCAAAACTTATTGTTGCGGGGATAAAACTGCTCTCTACGACCCACCCGACTGCATAGCTCACATATTGCTGTAATTTAATATTTTTTAAGAATGATGTTTAGCATTGTATGAAACTCATGAAATCAACTGTGTGTAAAGGTGGAATCAGACAGTTCACTTTTGGTTCATTTCTGTTCTTCGTTTGGCACCTTTCACTCAAAGTGAGACACATCTAAACATAAAATAAAAGTGTCATAGGAAACCCCAGCTTTCATTCGAGTGCTCTTTCACTTGAGTGAACCGTCTGATTCCACCTTATGAGAAAAGTTATTACTGACATGACAAATGATAAAAGAGTATGGATACAGGATATGTTTGGAAGAGAAATAATATCATAGAAATGATCATCAGAAGGCATGATTGGTACAGCCAGTGATGTTAGACATACTCATACTCACAAATTCACTACCTACTTATTTACATAGTATGTAGGTATGTTTAGTACAGCTTGCAAAATAATAAAAGTATGTTTGTTCATTCAGTTTAGGGTAAGTAAGAGGTTAATTCGTTTGTCTATTGTCAATGATATTAGGGATCTATCGTAAATTTTCTGCTTTGTTTATCAGAATCACTTTTAGCTATACTTTCCTCTCCAATTACAATGCTGCAGGTAAAGCTGTAGTATTTTATTACCCACTTAAGATAAATCAATGTAGCAGCGTGGTCACTGAATTTAAGTTCTACCAGGTACACAGATACTCACCGAAACTATTGGTATCCAGAGGAATAACGGTAAGATCGTCAACGACATACGACTCCTGAACAGTACTGTTTTCAACTGAATTCACAGCTTCTCCGGCGTTATAATAAGCCATAGTTCAGATAGGATCATCGAGTCTAATGCCAATACCGTAAACAGTTCAATACACATGACTAAATGTAATCACAATATTTTGTCCCAATTATAAAGCTAGAAGACCTAATTTTTCGTAAAACATTTCAAACTGAGCAGCCGACCGACCGAGTCTATTTATTTCCGCGAATAAAAAATGGCGGACGGCGGCATTTGACGGCAGGCAATCGGCACAAGAGGTGTGATTATAGGCTAAAAAAAATTGTGTAAAAGTTAGTGTTAAGAAAAAGTAGCATGTTAAAATAAAAGTTAAAATTAAAATGCAACAGGCTGCTCAAACATTTATTTTAGTTTTAATATTGACTGGTAGAAAGCGTATTTGTCAAGTGAAAGGAATGTTGCTTGTTTTTACTTCTTTGGATTTCATTTTCTTTTAATTAATTTTTTATTTTAGCCGATTGAGTATAAACTCAAGCCTATTTAAGTATTTACTGAGGAATCTGTTGAACAGCTGCTGACTCCATCATCAAATCAACGGCCCCACCGAATAAACGTGCAAAGTCAAAACAGTAACTTTACAGGAGAGCCTAAAAACGAATAACTCATTAATGGTTAGATTTACGTCAGTATAATGCTCTACCAAATTAAAGACAAAAAAATAACTTTTATTTCTTCCAAAAAAAAATTACGAAAATATTGATAGTTTACGAGAAATTAATAAAAAACCCCTTTTACACGTTTATTCTTGTAACAAAACATTGCCGGCTGTTCGTTTTCAGTGTTTGCACTATTATTCGTGGGAAAATATGTAATTACCTATAAGTGTATCTTGTTATAATTTTATCAAACATGAAATTATTTTTCGTTTTGAACAAATTAGTTGAAACAAGAACTTATTCCCATTGCAATAAGACTCAAAACTCCATAGATTTTCATCCAATAACTTAGAACTGCTGATTTGAATACTGGTAATAATAATGGTAATAACTGGTAAATCCATACCAGACCCTAAGGCTTCGTTCACACGGCATTGTCCTGCACGTTTTTTTGTAATCGTTTTTTTAACGTATAGTTAACCGGGTGTTCACATGGTAAATTTTCATTCGTGTAAAAACGCAAAGCCGCAGTTTCCACACAGTTATCACAGTGAGTAGACGTCACCAAGAACGATAGAAGGTTCTTGGACGTCACTGATGGGTCCACGCTTGGTTGTAGGTACTTTTATATTGGTTTCGAAGGCGCCAACGGTCTCGCCGCCGACAAAACAGAAGGTTTTGGGTACATCCTATTAATCAAAAATCTGTGCGTACGATCACTTTTGAAAAATTATTCGAAAATCTCAGAAACGATGAAAAAATGTTTTTTAATTACTTTCGAAGGTTTATTGAAAGTTTTGAAAAGTTATTAACTCGACTGGAAAATTCAAGAATGGAAAATTGCTATTCGATAAAAAACGTATGACATCGTGTCGTGTGAAGGAGACAAAGCTATACCATAATGCCACTGCGAACCGAATACGTCAAAGTTCATTCGATTTGCTTGACAAGTCCGTTGAGTATGCGTTTAAACGTATAAGCGGTACACGTTTTTTTGCAGTACAATCGTCGTGTGAATGGATCTATGTACGTTGTATGGTCACTATTTATACGTTAAGACGTGTAGGTACTGCAAAAAAAACGTGCAGGACAATGCCGTGTGAACGAGGTCTAAGTCTTTTGAAATAAGAATTCAAACTCTTTGCACTCATTTCGCGTAACGCGAAGTCTTAGTTCGTGTTGTGTTGCGTCAGTCGCACTCTGAACTACTAATTCATACAGCTAAATGGCGTTTTTAAATCTTTTCTAGCTATTCAACCGAGATTTTAAAATAAATAACTTAACGTTTCATGTATTCCTTGATATTTTTTAAGAAAGTTTAAAGTTAAAAAAAACATGTGTTAAATTAAAAGTTAAAGCAACACCTCACCTCGGCACGGCACGATGAAGTCCGTAATCCATAGACAATGGCGTAATTGGAAACCACAGACTATATATTATATTGCCCAAAAGTTTGTTGTCTACTGCTGGTAGATGAAATAGAATAAAATAAAAAAAAACAGCACAATTTTGTCAGTGATGCCAGATGGGAGGGATTTCCTTCCAATTCGGGGGTAATTCTGGGCTACTGAAGGACGGGGACAAATCATTTAGGGGGATTTCCGCAGTGAAAAATTATGAATGGGAAATGAGAAGGCTAGTGTCTATTGAACTGGGCAACCATAAACGTAATTTTATGGTAGAAAGGTATTGACTTCGGAAGTCTTTCTGCAACGTTTCAACTTTAACGACTTAAGCAAAATACACAGAAGAGTGCTTGATATTAAAGTAAAGGATTGATAACTAAAAGTACAAAGAGGTACATAAAGCAAAAAAAATAAGATGGATGGACTGTGTGAAAGTTGACATGAACTGAGATGATGGAAAAGAAAAGGAAGAAGAATAAAATCATGTTGTGCCAGCCAACCCCTTTCCCACTTAAGTGGCCACCTAAGTGGGAAAAGTGTTCTGCAAAAAAATAGGTAGGTATGTGTAAAACGTGTAGGTACTACCTACTAGCAAAAAACGTGAACCCCCCCCAAAATCAAAGTCTGCGACCACCGTTGCCTTTGCCCAGCTGTGGGACATTGATGGCTGTTATTAAAACTAGTGTCTCTTTGAACTCTAATCCTCGCGAGTCTGTCTTTGCATAATCTTTTAACTAAATGTTCACAATTCTCTCGTTGCGTGATGAGAAGGTGGTCCCAGGTGCCATCAATCTCTACTAAACTGTTAAAGGGTCCACTGGTAGAAATCTAAAAGTGAGCAATTTACTTCATTTTGAAGAACTATTCTGCTCATCATGCTGTAGATCCTCATCAGATCATCACCAAATTTTTATGAGACCATTACATAAATAGTTTTAAACTTGCAAATAAAAACAAAACCATTGAAATCGGATGTCTTAAGTCAGAGATATTCTGTAGCCCCCTTTTTGCCCCTTTTTGGAGGAAGTACCCCTCAATGAAAAATCCCCGACGACAATAAAATTCTTTATTTATCTAATGTACCTGCTCACAACATTTCACGAGAATTAGTTGAGAAATATGACCTGTAGAGGAGAACATACAGACAGACGTCCGACCGACAGACATCCAGACATCCGAACAAACGAAAGCATTTTTGTCCAAGCTGAAGCAGAGACGTTTCGCTCGCTTAGCTCACTCGGTCAATTATTAACAAATGAAACAGGAGGCTATTTATATACTTACGGTTCCAAATAATCTATAATAAATTGAATTTGTAATGACCTAAGCTAGGTTGGGTTTTTTTTACAAAAATCCTGTTTTTTCGGGGAGATTTCACATCAAGTTTGGGGGTAAATTTACTTAGCCATCTGGCAACAGTAACACAACTCTGATGTTTGTTTCATTTATCTGTGGTTTGTTTGCTAAAAAATACAAAACAAACAAAATACAGCGAGACAGTGAAAGAAAGAAAGTAAAAAAAAGTACGCATACTGCAAAAATTAACGAAGAAGATTATTTTAGAAGAATATTACGAAACTGCCTATATTATAATTGTGAAAGAAATAAGTAAGCATAGTTCTCAGTGACATAATTCAAGGTGTTGCATTGCATTTCTGCATTCTTGTCTTGTGTTTGTAGACCTAGAAACCAACACCAACATTAGCAAGTTAGGTACTACTAGTTGAGTCTTGATTATAAAAAAGCGTCGGCCGCGGCCGAGGCGGTGCGTCTCGGTAAAGCAAAGAAGCAAAAATACATTCAAAACATTGGTTGTTCATATTCTGAGCAAAATTGCATCATTTTGTTCTAGTCTTTGGTTTTCTAGAACGTTCATAGAGAAGTATGTGTATGTAAAGTCACAGAATAAATTACAAGGTATAGTTTAGGTAAATCCCCGTCCATAGAAGGTGACTGAACTGGTATTGTGATTCTGATTGCACAATTCATCATTTTGATTGCATTTATTGCATCCAGATACCCCAGAATAGTTCTGTATTCTGAAGCAGGCACACACTGCAGTTTAGAGTATAAATACTCTTGGACTTTGATTACATAGAGACACATAAAGACAGGTATATAATCAAAGCTCTTGGATTGTAAGAGATAAAAAGTGTTTTCTAAATTTATTCATTTTCTTTCTTTTAAATACTACTTGCAAACCTACTGTGTTCAAAAACGGTGAATAAACATCTCACAACTTTCTTCCTTTCAGATAACTGAAGATGGCGAAGGGTAAGTAATTAATTCTTATTAGTTTCTCACAAAATTCTACTTACCTACTTAAACAAAATTAGGGGCTAGAAGTACTATTGAATCTATTGGATGATACTACATTGAGTATGAGATCACTTTAATTACATAAATATAGGATTTCTTTCACGTAGAGGTAATGTCAACAGTCTGTGGTACTTTAGGTTCTCTAGCCAAGGTTATAGCGATAATGCCCGGGTTACACGAGGCTAGTTTTTCAAGCTAGGATAGCAAGCTAGTGTTAGTAAGCTAGCAAGCTAGTACTTCTAGCTTCGTGTAGACACAACTAGCTTCATTTCTAAGCTAGTACACGAAGCTAGAAGTACTAGCTTGCTAGCTTACTAACACTAGCTTGCTATCCTAGCTTGAAAAACTAGCCTCGTGTAACCCGGGCATAATAGAGACGAACTAGTCTATTCTTGTTATGTCATTATCTTTGTTATCATTAACAATTACTTATTTAATAATAATTATTTATTTGTTTATAACTTTTATTAACAATCCTTATAAAACATGTTTAAGCAAGTAAATCTTTTAACTTAAAACAATACTAAACAAATACTTAATCTAAAATCTTAATTATTTACTTAACTAACATCAATGAATTATTTGACACCGGTATGGGATTGTCTTGTGTTTCCGCATAACTCAATTCACACTGAATTACATACTACCTTATTAATAATATTCATCGCCCAATTTAGCAATGAGTTAGAGTATGTTTTGAAGTAGGTATAGGATGCCTAAAATCCCAGCAGGGCTAAAGAGGTCAATATCTATACCATAGCAGATTCACAATATGATTCATAGCGAGATTCTCACACACACAGCAGATTATAAATTGAGAAATATAAATCTTGACAGATCGTGCCTATACAATTTCTATGGAGGACCACACACAGCGAATATAAATTATAAAATATATTTAATTACTGTGTGTGCATATTTGACATTACTCATACATACATACATAAAATAACGCCTATTTCCCGCAAGGGTAGGCAAATACCACGGATTTCCATTTGCTACGATCCTGACACACCTCACATTACTCATATACTAAAAATGACAAATATCTTACAAACAGTAAGCAAAGCCCCAGATAGATAGAATTATTGAAACTGGCCTTTAATCATCAACACTCTACCTATTTGCCTTTTTATCTGTGCATTTGTGCTCGCATATCTCAGAAAGGGCCTAACTTAACCAATTTGGATGCAGTTTTCACTGTTGTATTGTGGTAAATTTTACTGTTTGTTTTATCAAAATCTATTCTCTAATAAAAAGAGATACTTGCAATTTAAGAAAACATAGTGTGCCAACACAACTTATACTTACAACACTTTTATTAGCGGAGCTGACCTTGGACACCGCCAGAATGCTTTACAGGTCTATAAGCCGAAGAGTGGTATAAAGGAGAAGACTATAGGGAACTGGCATAGTCAGTCTCCGAAAAAATTCCCTAAAAATTACATTAAAAAAAATGGTTGTCTGTAAAGTCGGTTTACGGACGATAATTTTACGTAATAATGTCATGAAAACATTGATGAACGATCGTGCCTCTCTATCGCTTGTTCCGCGCTCTCGCTTGCACTCTCGGCTCAGGCGGAACGTGACACTTTCGTGCGTGCAGCCGGCGTTCATCGATTTATAAGACGTAATCACATCAAAAAAAATAATTGCAGGAAAGAAGAAAGGGGGTAGTAAAACTACCGGCTTGGAGGCTGGCGTCAGCTCTCTGAGTGTAGCCGATAGCGGTCCTTCAACATCAGCCTCAACCTCTGCTCCTGTGGAGGAAGAGGAAGAATCTGTTGGACTAACTGGAGGTGGGCGTAAGAAGAAGCCACCAAAGAAGCAGGTGAATATTCCATAATTTTTCTCCCCCTTTATATTTTCAATTTCACCATTGAAACTGATCGCGATTAGCATATCTAAACCGCGATCGAATGCTGTCACTTGCTGGATTTCTGTGATCTGGCCGTAAGGTCACTCATGCAGGGGCCACATGACGGGGATATGGCAAATTATTTCCCTGATTTCTTACAGCGACACCACAGGAATCCGCAAATAATTTTCCATATCCCCGTAGTGTGGCCCCTGCATCATATTCCTATAAAAATTGACTCTTGAACTCTGTTAGGGAGTGTCCACATTGCGTTTTTTGCAGCGCGTTTTTGAGCTGCGCGTTTGTATCGATACAAACGCGCGTTCGCAACGCGTATTTTTCCATACAAAAGCGAACCGGGAGGGGCTGCGCGGGGGGCTGCGCGTTCGCATCGCGTTCGAATCGCGTTTGTATCGATACAAACGCGCTGCAAAAAACGCAATGTGGACACTCCCTTAGTGTCGATCGCGTTCAATTGCAACGGTAAATCGGTCCTTAATCTGCAATCAGCTCTTGAGCCTTAATCAATTGGACATGGTGTGTAAAGTCTTCAATTTTGGGTTTGACTTCTTTGAGTCGTACCAAATACATATCTGAAACCATTCTAGTTTTCCAAACTAAAACTCAAAATGACTCTGTACCTGTTTTGTTTTATTTTTCATATGGTTTGGTGGAGGATTAGTTTATGGATTAGTTTATGCAAATGGTATTAACTAGTAGTTCGCCCCGAACTGAGATCTCGCGCACCGTAGATGGCCAACATTTGGACTTTCTTCTGACTACCCCTATAATTTCAAGTGCTACTACTGCCGGGTATGCCTATTGCGCTAGCTCTTCATGAAAAAATACTAGCATGCATGCAATACATAATGTCGTGTCTAATTTTTCATTTATTTCATATTTATGAATTCTCGTCGTATTTTTAAAAGTATACGTCCTAGAATAAAAATAATAACTATTTTAGAATGTACAAATAAAGACCTTTCATTTGATACCGCACTCAATATAGTTGTTTACTTAAATTTTTTTACCCCATATATTTTCATTTTTTATCAAATTTTTTTTTATCATGAAAATAAATCAAGTAGCATCTAAAATCATTGCAAACCAAACCGCAACGATGCCACTCTCTTTTTAAGACCGACCAGTCAATGAGCTACGAAGACATCGAAACTCTATGAAACGGGAGCTCTTGCAGCTCTGGTTTCGTAGTTTTTGGTCTTTGGTCGTATTTCAAAAACTATACATCCTAGATTAAAAATAAAAACCATTTTGGAATGTACAAAATAAGCCCTTTCGTATGACACCCCACTCAATATATTTGTGTAACTTTCATAATTTTTTACCCCCTTGGGAACCCAATATCTTCACAACCCCTTCATCGATTAAGCTCATATACTCCACCGTAAATTTCCTTACCACAACCTATTGACCTACCAAGTTTCATGCAGATTGGATAAACGGTTCGACAGTTATGCTCGAACAACAATTCGTGAAACATACAAACATACAAACATACAAACATACAAACATACAAACATACAAAGCAAAATCGCCCAACTTACCACTAAGATCTTCGCTCGCTTCGCTCGCTCGATCGATAATTCAATTAAAAAAATAACTAAGTACTTATTTAAATGAAGTTATATATTTATAATTTATTTTCGATAGGCGGAGCCTGTTGCAGAGAAGAAAGATGACAAGCCACCGGAGCCAGTACCAGAAGCTGTTGCTAAACCGGACCCGCCTAAGGAAGAAGAAGAGGAATGTGTGGGTCTTGGATTGACGGGCGGCCCTAAGAAAAGCAGAAGTAGGAAGAAGAAACCTGCGCAAGGGGCTCAGCCAGGCTCTGAGCCAGGTCAACCGGGACCACCTGGTGGACCACAACTAGGACCAGTTGCTGGTCAACCGGGCCCTCCTCTTGGTCAACCAGGTCCTCCTCTTGGTCAACCGGGCCCTCTTGGTCAACCAGGCCCTCCTCTTGGTCAACCGGGCCCTACTCTTGGTCAGCCGGGTCCTCCTGGTCAACCGGGTCCTCCTCGTGGTCAACCTGGTCCTCCTTATGGTCAACAATATCCACCGGCTGGGCCACCACGTCAACCAGGTATTTAATATAATCTAGTTTTAAATCAATACAATAATGACACACGTGTGACGTGACGGGAGATATCTCATATTTAAAAAATATCGCACGCATTTAATTTTCATACAGAGCCATCTGTGTGTCAACTGTGACAACAAAGCTTAGGAAAAAGCGCACGGCATCGAACCCTAGATACCTAGGTACCTAATAATATAATTGTAATTTAATTTTGTGATTGATAAGATAATGCTGTTTCCAACTTTTCAGTTCAGCCGGGTTTTTTTATTTTTGAATGAATTGCTTGTTAATCATTACAATAATGACACACGTGTGATGTGACTTTAACAAGCTAATTTTTGAAAAAACTAAAACCTGAATTAGCTTTTCCAGGGTTCTAAGGGTTAATTATCATTATAATTACTACTCTTGGTCAACCAGGTCCTCCTTATGGTCAACCAGGCCCTCCTCTTGGTCAACCGGGCCCTACTCTTGGTCAGCCGGGTCCTCCTGGTCAACCTGGTCCTCCTCGTGGTCAACCTGGTCCTCCTTATGGTCAACAATATCCACCGGCTGGGCAACCACGTCAACCAGGTTTGTATGATAACCTGGTTTTTAAACATTACAATAATGACACACGTGTAACGTGACTATAACAAGCTAATTTTTGAAAAAACTAAAACCCGAATTTCATTGTTCAAGGTCAAGGCAGACCACGTCAAATCGGCACCGAACCTCACCGCCTCGCCTTGTGCAGTTAGGTATTCTTTCTATGGAATTCTATGGACCAACCAACGCTCACTACATCAACTCCGTAGCGACCACCGTAGCGCAAGCCGTCCACACGGCGAATGGGTCACTCGTTGATAACTCGTTGAACACGCGGCGTTCACCCATAGAGCACCAGTCTACAAAGAGTGAACGCCGAAAGGCGATGCGGTGTCGGGTGTCGAGTTGACGTGGTCAGCTAAGACCTTTATCTTTAAAACAGGCCTTATCTTTAAAACTGCTTAATTGATTTTGATGAAACTTGCAATGTTCTAGTAAATCTGAGCCAATAAAAAAGAAGTCTCAATCTGATTAGTAATTTCGGGGAAATGAATTTCTAGTTCATGTAATGGCGCATTCTTTTTGTCGTACTAGCTCTTGTCAACAATGTTCGGGTCTAAATAGGTAATTTGTTCCATTTTCAAATTAATGTAAAAAGAAATTGCTGGACACTTTCAGACCTGTTACTGCAAGAAGATTTATTCCAATATGGTCGTATATCGTAGCATGATTGAGTTTGAATTCTATTCTAATCTACATATGCCTACAAATAGGTGAATAGATAATGTTTGGTTTTAAGGAGCTGCCCCCGGTTCATCATGGCCAAGACCTGCAACAACGCCTCAAGCCGCGGCCGCGGGTACTAACTTTTTACTAAGTACTTTTATTTTATTTTTGAATTTTCAGTAAACTTACAGCTAGGTACATTTAAAAAGGATAACAAATAAATACATGTATAAGGTACATGTATACAGAAGGCCAATTACAAGTTTACTACTAGGTAAGCGTGCTCCATCTTAGACCACACTGTTGCTTTATATCAGGCAGGGTGTGGTCAAACGCGAACCTATTTTCGCTATTTTGGCTTTGTGAGCTGTAGACCTCGCGAGTCTATCTTTGCATAGCTTAAAACAGAATAAATATTCACAATTCTTAAAGCGAGGGCCATAGATGAGTCACGAGTAAGTGAAGGATTCTAACTTGATTGATCTCGCTACGCTCGTGATTCAATTCTGGTTTACATCAACTACTTTCTTTATCTCGTAGTCATGGTATAAAGTATGCAACTCTTGAATAAAACGTATTTATATCGAGGGCCATGAATCACTCGCGCTGTTCAAGATTTTCACTTAAATCACTCGCTACGCTAATTCAATCAAGTTAGAAGCCTTCACTTGCTCGTTACTCATCTATGGTCCTCGCTTTAAATCTGTTCTGTATTCACTAGTTGCATAATATGCT
Organism: Camptogramma bilineatum; assembly: GCA_958496255.1. Classification (NCBI taxonomy): domain Eukaryota; kingdom Metazoa; phylum Arthropoda; class Insecta; order Lepidoptera; family Geometridae; genus Camptogramma; species Camptogramma bilineatum. The sequence goes on from OY292463.1 coordinate 10,181,785, forward strand.
ATTGTTTTACAGCGCCCGCAAGCCAAGCTACTGGAGCAATTCCCAGACAACCGCAGGTCACACAATCTGCCCCTGCGATGCCTAGTGTGTCAGGGCCGCCAGTAAAATACGCACCGCTGCCAAAGTCACGCAAAGAAATAGCATGCCACCACGTCATCCCAGCCAAAATACTGGGAAAAAGTGTCCAATGTAAAGTAATTCGGGTACAAACGAATTACCTGCCGATGGTTATCAAGCCGACGAAAGTTGTAAGTATTTATTTATCACCGCAAAAGTACATGGTGAAAGATTGTAAGAACTCATTTTAGTTCATATAGTGACTTACAACCTGCTGTACTATATGGAATGCTGACTATAAATAAGATCATGTGCCATAGTATAGTTCGCGTCATGTAAAAAGAACGCTGGAAGAAAGTGGAGGGAGTAACAAAACACAACCGTGCCACTTTCTTCCAGCGTTCTTTTTACATGACGCGAATTATAATAAGACAAAATTCTGACTGTCCCCTTTACACATTCAGTAGATCTTGAATAACATATTTAAGTGGATCTTTACCACGCCACCAGTTTTATTAATCATTGTCTTTGAAAGATTATGATGGAAGATCACTTTGAAAATTATTGTGTAATTTGTTTTCAGCATCGGTACGATTTTGCATTCACTCCTGATAAACCAAAAAAGATGATCCCGGATGTGTACAAAGTGCTCAAAAACCGTTGCTTCCCGAACGAAATCATTGCGTTTGATATGTTTAAAAACGCATACTCCTTAAATCTTCTGAATAAAAATATTGTATCTGAAGCATCAAAGGAAAAACCGAATGAGGTAAGTATTAACACATTTTAAAATGCAAAAGAACCACTTTTTAAGCCCCGACGAAAAAAAAGGGTGTTATAAGTTTGTAGTGTATATCTGTGTGTCTGTCTGAGGCATCTTAGCTTCTGAACGAATGAACCGATTTTAATTATTATTTTTTTGTCTGAATGGTTTCTTTGTCAAGAGTGTTATTAGCTATTTTTCATGAAAATCTGTTCAGTCGTTTGAAGATCATCAGCTCTTTTCTAGTTTATGAAAAGATAATTATGTCGGGGGGTTTTCATAATTTTTTTGAATCAATAATTTTATTAAAATGAGCATTCCTTCAGGTGGAAATCAAGGATCCAAACGGAAGAGTCATGAAGTTCAATATTCTCATCAAATACACCGGCTGTGTCGACTTCACAACACTAATTCGGTAAGAGTGAGCAATACAGTGCCGCTAGAGATAACTGAACTTTGCCGATGTAAAGAGCAAAACATTCAAGCTCATGTGACACTGAGTAGGCCACATAAACTGGATCAAAAATCCAGTCTGGTCCAGGTATCCCCTACTGGTAAGGTTAACTGAATTTATATACATTTATCTCGACTGCGTAGATTGGAAATGATGATGATGATGATGCCAAAACGTGGCAAGCTAGTCAAAGTTAAAGACAAAAGACAGGATATTGACTATCCCCAAGGTACAGAATAGATTCTTTCATATCTTTATTTATTTATTTTATTTTTTTTATTTTTGTTTGTGAGAGAAATAAATAAATGATTTGATTTGATTTGATTTGATTTAGAGTTTAGAAGATTCAAGACCCTTTGAAGATTATAAGGAGGTAGTCAAAGATAAATATTTTGAATCTATACCAATATAATAAAGTGGCAGAGTTTGTTTTCATTGTTTGTTTAAATGCCCTAATCTCTGGAACTACCAGTCGGAATTGAAAAATTATTTCTGCATTTGATAGCTAAATTCTTGAGGATGGTTATTCGCTACTTTTCGTCGTCATCACCACCGTATGCCATCACTACGCTGGTAACGCCGCGTGGGCGTACCTAGTTTTTTTTATTATTACAAAAAAATCTTTACAGACACATGGAAACCCAAGGTAGTTCTCTATCCGTCCCATCTGATGTGATTCAATGCGTGGACGTGATTCTAAGACAAGGGAGTTTGGAGTCATATGTCAAGGTAAATAAGGCTTATGTTGGATCACAAATTCTACTAATTGCAATTACTGAGGCCTTTCTTGCGTTGGCTTTCCACTACTGGAGGTTAGCCGTCAGCTCATTGTACTTTTCTCGTCTTGCTCCAAGCGACGGTCTTCGACGCTGGCGATATTTGTCCACTCTCAGATGTTCTTCAATCATGACTTTTTGCGTCTACCAACGCGTCGTTTACGCATGACTTTGCCTATCATAATTAGTTGGAGCAGTTGGTACCTTTCGAGGCCTTTTGGCGGCCCTAAAGTTGGACACAACACAACCTAAGACTATACATAGGTAGCACTTTATTGTTTACCGCAGATCATAGCACCAGATATAAATTAACTATTGGCAGCTCTATCTTAAGGCGGTCGCTGCCTGACAATCTTTGCTACACAAAATGAAGTTTTTGAACGTTTTGAAAATTTTAGACTTTTACAGAAAAGACTGCTAGGTATTCAAATAACGCGAATGAAGTCTGGGAGTTAGTTAAATTAAATATACATTTTCAGTGTGATGTGGTGCATTATTGTCTACATTTATCATATTTTGTATGTGCACAACAACATAAAAGATATGCACAACATACAAAAGTTATCGCACACCTCGCTTCTATTGACAGTTTTGTATGGATTTCAGTGTGGCCGTAATTTCTTCAAACGCCCCGAGCGGCCCATAGATCTGTCTGGTGGCTTGGAGATATGGACTGGTCTCTTCCAGTCAGCTATATTCACAAGTCGACCGTACATCAACGTTGATGGTTAGTAAAATCATTCTAAAAGGGACCTATACTAGGAGTGTGCCTAATAAAGATAGCCGCACACCTATCCGCGCCGAGCGAATCGACCGAAACGAATTTTAGAATTCTTTCGAGAATCGTCCGATTCAACCGAATCTGGCAGTACTTCGAGAATTCGGCACGGATAGGTGTGCGCTCAGCCTAAAAAAGAAATCAAAGAATTGAAAGTGCGAGCAATTATCGAGAATAATCAAAACTCTAACAATAACCCCAAAAGACTACTTAATATTTTAAATGCGAAACTTTATGAGGATGTATGTATGTTAATCTTTCACGCATAAACTACTGAACGGATTTTAATTAAACTAGGAATATACATATAGGCTACTTTTTATCCGGGTAGGTATCACGCGAGCGAAGCTGTGCCGTAGCCTATGTCCTATTCCCGGTCATATCTATCTATATTTTAAATATCAGGCAGAACGGTCCAGGGGTTGTCGAGTTATAGAGGATCAAGCATACATTCAAACATCCAGTGTGATGTGATATTAAGGCGTAAACACACGCTGGCCCAGGCTCGCCGAGTGAACGCGAGTGTCAACGTGTGGGCAGCACCACTCGCCTCACCTCGCCATCGCTCGCCTAGCTGGCCGAGTGAATACGAGCGCCAACATACATTGGTTTGAATAGACTCGCCAAGCGGTGGACGGTAGTAGTCGCCTTGCGTCGACTCGCCTTCGCTCGCGCTGGCTTAGGCTGAGACTCCACCAAAGCGGAGATGTGTGAGATGTGTTTTAAACAACTAATATAATTTCGTTATTCAAACATGTCATCTCGTCTTTTGAAATTCTATTGGTTGTTTAAAACACATTTCACACATCTCCGCTTTGGTGGAGTCTCAGCCTTAGGCTGGCCCAGCGTGTGTTTGAGCCTTTACAAGTAAGATGACGAACGAACCGGACTCAGCTAGTTAAATAATGATGTACGTTTTACTTTCAGTTGCTCACAAAGGTTTTCCGATACACCAACCTATGCTGGACGCGATGAAGTCGATAGGGTTGGACCTGAATCGAGACGTGGAACAACAGCGCGGCAGGGCTGCAGAGACTTTCAAGGACTTTGTTAAAGGATTGAGGGTTTGAACAATAAATTTTTCCTTACGGTTGGTTTGGACTGAATGTCAAAATGTACTGATCTGCATAATGTATTTATTCCAAAAAGAACTTTTCCCAAAATGACTGATTTTCTATAGGTCTTCATTATAAAATGTCGGAAATGAAACTGTCAAATGTATGTACAGTCGGCATTAGTCACTCTCTTTATTTTTAAAATAAGTAATAAAATAAAATCACATTCTATAGATGCAAACGAAATAAAAAAACATATCCTTAAACCAAGGAAGTTATATAATACATACGTAACTGGAAAACGCGGTCCGCTTGAGAGATAAAACTTGGGCGGTGTGTCTCTTTCTAAAGGGTGACCATAATTTATAAACTAAACATTCCTAGTCCATAGGGGGTCTTTTACATCATTTTCTGATTTACATGACACGTGATTTCAGGGCATGATTTTTCAATTAAAATACTGATGCAATTTTGATCCTTAATTTTGATCCTTGGTTTCGATCCTTGAATTCGATCCTTGATTTCGATCCTTGATTTCGATCCTCGGTTTCGATCCTTGATTTAGATCCTTGATTCTTGAATCTTGAATCTGAAAACTAAAGTCTTGAATATTTGAAGTGACAGCTGTCAAACTTCAAACGGCCATATCTCGGGAACTACTCGTCCTAGACTCCCCGTTCCCAGTTCAAATGAAAGCTATGGCCAAGATCTTCATTTGAAGTGACAGCTGTCAAACTTCAAACGGCCATATCTCGGGAACTACTCGTCCTAGACTCCCCGTTCTCAGTTCAAATGAAAGCTATGGCCAAGATCTTCATTTGAAGTGACAGCTGTCAAACTTCAAACGGCCATATCTCGGAAACTACTCGTCCTAGACTCCCCGTTCCCAGTTTAAATGAAAGCTATGGCCAAGATCTTCATTTGAAGTGACAGCTGTCAAACTTCAAACAGCCATATCTCGGAAACTACTCGTCCTAGACTCCCCGTTCCCAGTTCAAATGAAAGCTATGACCAAGATCTTCATTTGAAGTGACAGCTGTCAAACTTCAAACGGCCATATCTCGGAAACTACTCGTCCTAGACTCTCCGTTCTTAGTTCAAATGAAAGCTATGACTAAGATCTACATTTCAGATGACAGATGTCATTTTGACAGCTGTCACTTTAAATGTAGATCTTGGCCATAGCTTTCATTTGAACTGAGAACGGGGAGTCTAGGACGAGTAGTTCCCGAGATATGGCCGTTTGAAGTTTGACAGCTGTCACTTCAAATGAAGATCTTGGTCATAGCTTTCATTTGAACTGAGAACGGGGAGTCTAGGACGAGTAGTTTCCGAGATATGGCTGTTTGAAGTTTGACAGCTGTCACTTCAAATGAAGATCTTGGCCATAGCTTTCATTTGAACTGAGAACGGGGAGTCTAGGACGAGTAGTTCCCGAGATATGGCCGTTTGAAGTTTGACAGCTGTCACTTCAAATGAAGATCTTGGCCATAGCTTTCATTTGAACTGGGAACGGGGAGTCTAGGACGAGTAGTTCTCGAGATATGGCCGTTTGAAGTTTGACAGCTGTCACTTCAAATGAAGATCTTGGTCATAGCTTTCAGTTGAACTGGGAACGGGGAGTCTAGGACGAGTAGTTTCCGAGATATGGCCGTTTGAAGTTTGACAGCTGTCACTTCAAATGAAGATCTTGGCCATAGCTTTCATTTGAACTGAGAACGGGGAGTCTAGGACGAGTAGTTCCCGAGATATGGCGGTTTTAAGTTTGACAGCTGTCACTTTAAATGTCAATTTGACATAATCTGTCATTTTGACATGATCTGTCAATTTGACAGCTGCTATTATTTATTATTTATTTATTTATACAGAAATTTTGATTGTATAATTTTTTTTTTATTTTGTACTTAATTGCACTAAGGTCACGGTAGGAGCATAAGGACATATTGGTCCTCGTGCTCCTACCAGTAGGAGAACCAAGTAGGAGTAAGAGGAAACGTATGATCGTTGTAATGTAGCTGAATGTACCTTTTGTGTCAGACTTTACGGATTTCCGACATTTCAAAATGAAGGCATAGAGAAAATCAGTCATTTTGGGAAAAGTTCTTTTTGGAATAAATACATTATGCAGATCAGTACATTTTGACATTCAGTCCAAACCAACCGTAAGGAAATTTTTTTAAACTTTTTTTTTTCACCACCTGCGGACTTAAAAAGGTCGTTAAAGCTGAATCACAATATGAAATGAACTATAATGCCGTCTCTTTTCACTCTCAGTCAATGAATAGAGATGGCAATAGTTCAATTCCTTTATTGCGATTCTGCAATAGCGACATTTTTAAGCCCGCTGAGCATGGATACGGTAAAGCCAGCCATATTACCAAACTTTTAATTGTAAACTGAAGCGCTCGTGGAGTAGCTTGCTTGGACGTTCTTGATTGATCGTTGAAGTTAAGCAGCGTTGTGCGCGGTCACTTTTAGGATGGGTGACCGCAAGTGGTATTACGAGCTGAGCGCTTCCGTGCTTCGGAGGGCACGTTAATTGTCGGTCCCGGCTTTTAAGTCGTTAAGCTAGGCGGCCTAAAAACTCCGTCACCAGAGTTGGCCACTTGCTCATACGAAAGAAGAAGACTGTAAACTAACTTGAATATTCTGACAGGTTATATGCAAGCAAGTGGGTGGTCCCAGCCAGGGGCAAAACCGCGAGTTCATCTGCAATATGGCCAAAGATCGACCCAACGCTTTGACTTTCAACAGAGAAAGCGACGGTGGGCGACCAATAACTGTCTACGATTACTACATGAAAGAATACAAATACAAGTAAGATTATTTCACTTTCAAATAATGTGGGTTGTACCATAGAATACTAGAGAAGGCGCACTCCGCACTTTAGCCTCGGCCATTTTAGCCTCCCTGAATTGAACTTTGTTGCATCGGCATCGTAGCAAGAGTAGCTATTTAAATAAACCTTTTCGCTAAATCAGCCTTTTGTGCTTGTTCTGTGGTTGTATGTACTTATATTATAATGTACGAGTATGTATTATAAATAATGTATGAAATAAAAGCGTGTTGGCCGAGTGGCATTTTGCTTCGGCTATCGATCCGAAGGTTGTGAGTTAGAATCCTGGGTGCAACTTTTGGGCTGCATTTTAAAAATCTCCAAGAGCTCTAAGTATGAGGTTAGCAATAAAATAAAAAAAACCCAATTGTAGTATGTATTTAATTAGAATTTTTCCTTTAAAGGATCAGATATCCCCATCTGCCTTGTCTCTGGGTAGGCGCCAGAGACAAGACTATCTACTATCCTGTAGAGCTTTGCACGGTTGCATACGGACAGGTATTTATACACTAGTTTTTTTATTAATCGACCATCTACGCACAAAACAGAAACAGCCGACAGTCGATTCACGGACCAGTCGAATTTGTAGACTACTAAATTCAAATGTCCAGTAGGCCTAACATGTGCAACGTCGAGAGTCGAGAAAAGAGACTTCTCGATCGGTTAAGGGACCGGCGAACGTACCTACGTACCTAGGAACGTAATACCGCAATAATTTGAAATTTGAGCATATTTTTATCACTTTATGTTATTATTTGGATAAAGGCAGTATTTATCTAGGTTCCTGTTACACTTTTGTTCCAAAAAACTTACTATAGAACATGAAAAGAAAAAATGCCATTTTTGGTGTAAGTACCTACAAAGATTTCAATTCAATTTGCTTACATATTTTTTAGGTAAGTTTTTCGGAACAAAAGTTTAACAGGAACCTAGATAAATACCTACTCTCTTAGTCTAACAACATAAACTGATAAAAATATGCTTAAATTTTAAATGATTTCGGTATGACGTTTTTATAGAAATTCGCCTGTCGCAGGCCTCTTAAACTGCTCTGACGTATGCGTTAGAGCAGTTCGACCGATGGAGATATCTCTCTCGATGTTGCACATGTTAGGCCGGCTGGGCGTTCATATCGAGGCCTCCGTCATGGCTTAAAGACTTAAACGTCCCGGCTTTTAAGATTTTTTATTGGAGAAGTTCCTTTCCACTATGATTTTTATTTATTCACGAATGTATGTATTCACACATTCATTTATTATTTCACAGTTTGAGTTAAACGCTCTAAACCTTGAAAAAAAATATCTGAGATTTGAGAGAACTCGAAACTTTGTCATCGCCACTTGTCTTGACCACACGTAGGTATGAAGCTGAATAAAAAATTTAAAAGAACCGACTTCAATGTTATAACCTGAGCAATTTTCTGCACTCTCGAGATGCATTTTTGTTCATAACTCCGAAGATCCTTGACAGATCCTCAACAATTTTCTGTGGCACCAATCAGAAAGTATACCAAACAACAAAAAAAGAATTTTCCGAATCGATCCAGGCGTCTTCGAGTAGTCGGTGAACATACATAAAAAAAACCACAAAAAAAAGATTCCGACGAATTGAGAACTTCCTCCTTTTTTTTTTTAAGTTCGGTTTAAAATTAAGATTACATTATTATATTACCAGGCGTTGAGGAAACAACTGAATGAATTCCAACTGTCAACCATGGTTCGAGAGGCTGCGACTCCACCTGATGAACGTAAACGGAAAATTGAAGAAGTTGCTAGCAGTGTAAGTAAATACTTCTCAAGGAACACTTAAAAACGTGTGCAATGTGCAAGGTACTGAAAATGCAACGAATGAGCATCCTACTAATATTATAAACTTGAAATTTTGTGAGGATGGATGTTTGTTATTCTTTCACCCAAAACTACTGAACGGATTCGGCTGAAACTTGGAATATACATAGTTTATGACCTGGAATAACATAGGCTAACAATGGTATGTAATAGAAAATTAAAAAACCCCAATAACCCTAAAAACGACCAGTGTCAACGTAAGGGTCAAAAAAAGATTGTACGGCTGTAGTAAAAATAGATAATTGTAAATCAATGTTTGATCATTTTCTCAAATATTGACTATGACAATGATCGTTCTTCCCCTGTACCCTTTGATTACCCTCAAAATACAGTAATAGTAGAGGAAGGTTGAAGAAGAAGTGGTTGGATTGTGTGAAAGAGGATATGAATGTGAGAGGAGTGGATTCAGAGTTGACGAATGATAGAGGTGAGTGGAAGAGAAAAACATGTTATGCCGACCCCACTTAGCGTGGGATAAGGGCAGGAGAATGATGATGATGAAACACAAAAACTCCGGCCGCTGCTCTGTTATAAACGTTCTAACTTATATTATTATAGTATAGATCACAAGCTCTGTTATGTTTCCAGATGAACTACAGCCAGAACATTTTATTCAAGAAGTTTGGACTGGAGATATCCAACCAGTTCTTGGAGGTAGAAGCTAAGGTGCTCCAACCTCCGACATTGAACTGCGGGGACGGCAAACCGACATACCCCTCGTAAGTGTACTTATAACACTTTAATCGGGGTAGTGTAAATTGCTAAACGGCCGGTTACAATGGTTAAAATCTATATTTTTTGCTCATTTTGAAGATATTGTGGTAGCAAAAGTGCGTGAGTTCTGTGTATTATCCATAGTATCCATACCACAGAAACAACAAAGATGTAACGATGATAACGAAAACCAGTGTCGCCAAAATAAACTTCTGAATATATTTACATAAGATTCTAGTATGTTTAGTAGTATTTCGATGATGATGAAACTACTAAATTCTGATATAGGTAAGCCGATGCCTATAGATATAGAAGGTGCTTGACAAAACGTCGTCTATACTGGGATTTTTTTTGTTACAGGAGGGGTCAATGGAACTCGCAAAGGCTGCTGAAACCAGAGGCTCTAGCTTCTTGGGGCTTCATCGGAGTAGAGCTTTCGCCTAACGCGTGCAACTTTGAAGGAATCAGTTCCTTGGTGAGATATTAAAATCTTAGACCCATCTACCCAGATAAAGATTCTCTGGATAATGTTGTAACCATAGACCTAGTATAATAGACTGCTGGACACGTTCCTTCCCACTAACACAAAACAAATAAGGATATATAATTATATTGTCTTTTTATGTATTTTTGCGGGTCCAAAAGTGCTTGAAATAAACATTTTTTTTTTATATAGGTATGTATAAAATTCTTGTGAAAAAAAGAGACGAAGCGCAATATCTCATGTCCCTTACTGCGTGCCGCTTATTCATTGGTCGGAACTTATGAGTTCCAAATTATGAACTACGAAACAATAGATTCACGTCATATTTAGTTTCTTTCGGCGGCATGCTAACAGGTAGTCTATTGATATACTAAGTCTATGGTTGTAACATAACGGACATGTTGGTATCCAAATCACAGAACAGATAATAATACTACTTATAGAATGGACACTGAGTTTGAGCTGACGAGGAGCTGATTTTGAGCACGGAACGCGCCACACGCGCAGACGCATAGACGAGACCGAGACCACAGTGTACATTATTCATACGGTGACAACCTTACTGTGTACAAAACTGACATTGTGTAGTGTAAATATAGGTAGTTAGACGCTGCTTTTGCATAGAGATTTCGTCGCGTGTCTAAATCTAAATTTTTATTGCAGCTTCTGCAAGCTGGTCAACAGATGGGCATGGAAGTTTCAAAGCCGAAGATGTGTCAATTCAATGTGACGATGTTCGACTTGCGCGCCTTATTGTTCAAGGCTTTGGAGCAAGAAATAAGATTCCTCTTCATAATCGTGCCTATGCGATCCAAGGATTGCTATCACAAGGTATAAATAAAATGATTTCATTACGCGATTACGTCCCGAGGCGCGATTCAAACCTCGGAATGCATTCCACACTCGGAAAGTGACGTTTATTCGCTAAAAAAAAAAGTCAATCTTCCGACTGAAATCATCAAATCGGATGCTAATTCTGAATCACACTGCTGATCAATAATAAGTCACCATTCTCTGTCCCAGAGGATAAAGGCAAATATGACTTGACTCAATTTTTCGCTGCAGTTTGAGTCAAAACTAAAAACTCCGTCACCAGTGTTGGACACTTGCTCATACAAACTAACATTATAAATACACTAACTAACTATAAAAGGAATTGCTCTAACGGCCATTTTAGCCTCCCTGAACTGACTAACTTATTTAAGTATACTAAATTGGCTATTGTTATAGGTAAAGCAATTTGCTGAGACCGATGTGGGAATACTTACACAATGCATCAAGGAGCAGACAGCTACGCGCCGAATGAACCATCAGACAATCAAAAATATTCTGCTAAAGGTAAGATAAACTGTATAACTTATAACTGTATAACTGTATACTTATAATATTTATTTATTTAATTAGGAACATCAACATTACATGCTTATAGGCTTACAGTTAGAGGCTTGTATGATAAAATGTACATAGAATTTCGATTAAAAATGAACACAGCTTGCAAAAAAACTATAAAAAAAAACAGCTAAAAAACTATCATGCATGTCCGATCCGTGAAGGGCGTGAAGGCCTAAAGATTTGGTTCAATTTTTTCGTGTCTTCGTTTAAAGAAATAAGTTAGTATAGTCGGATGAGCCATTGCCAAAACATGTTACACTTGCTGTCCTGCCCTCTGTGCCCAAACAACTGCACCCGCGAAGATCTTGTTGCGGCCTCAGATAGGGCCATAGAGGTGGCGTCGTATTGGAGCAAGCGAATTTAAACACCGCATATTAGTATGAGCAAATTGACACGACGAATGAATGAATAGTCGGATTGCTCATTATACGGACTAAAATTGAAGGAAAAAAATGACATTTTTCATATGTTTTTAGTCCGTATAATGAGCAATACGACTATAGATATGATTATTCAATGATTTTGGTATTACGTTTGTATGGACATTCCGTCTGTCGCCGTCCCCTTAGCACTTTGTAAAACTCTTCAATTTTATATCTCAAAAGGTGAACTCGAAACTGATGGGTATAAACCAGAGCCTGGACAATCGCAGTATACCACGCTGCATCGCCAACGGCGGCGTGATGATAGTCGGCGCTGACGTCACACATCCTTCGCCTGACCAGGTACTATGACAATAAACTCTAAGGCAATATACTCGAGTTTATTAATAAATAAACTCGGCTCAACTTCTGTCAAAGTTGCACCACGGATCAAAAAATTATTGCTTCTATTGCCATCCTTTTTTTGTTAGACTGTGACAAATAAAGATGGCAATAGCAATGACGATGAACAGTAGCAATAAATCCGTGGTGCAACTTTGACAGAAGTTGAGTCGAGTTTATTAATTGAGGACTAAAGGCCCGGCGCCTATTGACGGCACGGCATGACAAGGCATTTTTAGGCGACGAATAAAAATTATAACCAAATTGTATAGAAATAAAGTTGAAACTGCCGACACGGTACTGAAAACGTCAGATTGGTCTTTAAAATATTTTGGACAAAACCGTACTTATTTGAACAGTATAGATCATAGGTTCTCAACGTGGGCGATAACGCCCCCCTGTGGGCGTTTGAGACTTTCAGGGGGGCAGTAGAAGACCTAGAGAAAATTGGGGGGCGTTTAGATGAAGCAGAGGGGCGATAATGTAATCTAAAATAGGCAAAAAAAAAACACCCTAATCCAGTGGTCGTCAAAGTGTGTTTGTCTTAAAAAATTTGGCTCGCTGCGCTCGCATTTAACTTTATAAATCCTTATTTATAAAGTTATATTGTGAATATAGTGAGTTAAGTCTAACCACAGAATATGAACCGATAAGCAGCGAGTTTTTCCTTTGAACACCGCAAACAAAATCAAGTGTTACATGTTGCATTTGTTTTAAAAAAAATTCGGCTCGCTTCGCTCGCATTTAACTTCATGGGTAAGGTATATTGTGAGTAAAGTGAGTTAAGTCTAACCACAGAATAAGCACCGATAAGCAGCGAGATTTTTTTTTGATCACCGCAAACAAAATCAAGTGTCACAATGTTGCATTTGTGTTAAAAAATTGGGCTCACTTCGCTCGCATTTCACTTCATAAGTAAGGTATATTGCGAGAAAAGTGAGTAAAGTCTAACCACAGAATATGAACCGATAAGCTAGCTTTTCTTAGAAAACTGCAAAAAAAATCAAATGTTACGTAGGTATTGTATTTGACTTACAAAAATTCGGCTCGCTTCGCTCGCTTGGTTTGAAGCTCAATTCACTCGCATTTTAACTTCATAAGTAGTTATATTGCAAGCAAAGTGAGTTATGTCAGACCGCAGAATAGGAACTGATAAGCAGCTAGTCTTCGAGCCCCGTAAACTTATGATAAGTTTCAAGTTAGTTGGTACCTTGGATTTTAACCCCTTTAGGAATTTCGAAAAATCGTCAACTAAATAATTCAAGAATGTGCGGCCCGCAGTGATACCTCACAATGTCCTATGCGGCCCTTAACCCGAAAAGTGTGAAAAATTCGCCACAGTTGGTAAGAAAAATAAAAAGTAGGTAAGATAGCGGGGGGGGGGCTCTAGAAAAAAAAATATTTTCAAAGTGGGCGGTGGGGAAAATAAGGTTGAGAATCTATGGTATAGATAAATCCATTAACAATAAACTTTTGTATTTATTTTTGTAGCAAAATATTCCCAGTATTGCTGCTGTCACCGCTTCGATGGATCCCAAATGTTTCGTTTACAACATTGAACTGAGCATTCAATCGCCAAAGGTGAGATTAATACAATTTTTAAGGGTAGATTTTTCAATGAAATGAAATGAATATTTATTCAGAAAGGTTTTACCAAATGTTACTATGTTTCTTTATAAGGTTAAACTAGAGAAGAGACTTAGAAGTATTCTATAGCAAAATGTTATTGCTGTTATTATCCTTAAGCAACAATGGTGTAGAGACAATCAATGGTCAATAACTCCAATCTAAAGAATAAATAAGAACAAACCACAATGTTAATTCCTCAAAAAAATGTTATCATAGTAAAGACAAAGTCAATCTAATATGCACATTACCATAGGCGTACGTGAAGTTAGCCGTTTCGATGCGCAGTAGAAAATTTAGTATGAAAAAGCTGCACTGCGCATCGAAAATCGGCTCCTTCCCGATCCATCGTGAGTACTGCGGGCTTAAAAAGGTCGCTCTAGCAGAATCACAATAGGATTTGAACTATATCGTCACCGGAAGTATCAATTAACGTAAGGGACAAGCCCCGGGTTTACAGGAGAGCCGAAATAAGATTTTTTTTTAGTAAATGTGTCTGTATTTTTTTTCCTGTGGTCCTATTAAAATACTTTCAAGGGCAAAGTTTCTTAGAATTTTGTCATCTTTCGAATTGTTAATTCAAAATTAAAATAAACCTTATGGTTTCGGAGATAGCCTGTCCCTTACCTTAAAATTCAATGTAAAGCCGTCCCTTACGTTATTCAAAAGTTTAAAACAGTAGGTAAGTAACAAGTGAAAAAATAAATGTCATGGGTCATTTTAACGTAAGGGACGTACTTTGTACTAGAGAAAAAGAAATTCTGTCGTTATTTTTTAAGATATCATAATTCTGAGTATGCCAGTCGATAGAGCGCAAAATTTTAGATCGAACTGCATATTTAACTCATTTTCGACAAAATGTCCCTTACGTTAATTGATACTTCCGGTGACGATATGCCATCTCTTTTCACTCTGAGTGAACTCCTATACACGTGAATTCCAATTGTGATTCTGCTAGAGCGACCTTTTTAAGCCCACAGTACTTTAGTGTTAAGAGTGTAAAAAGGGGTGGTTATTTGTCTTTATGGTGGTGGTTTTAACCCCCTTTTTAGCGAGAATATATTGTTTTGGTTTGGAAAGAAAATCACTTGCTTTAGCAATTAACTGAATGTAATAAATGTCACAATAGTAAAATTAATGGTAAAACTAATGGTCTATAGTGCGTAAAAATGGTAATGGTTTATGGTTGGTAAAATGGTTTGAGCACGCGATGTGTCAAAGACTAGTGAACGCGAACTGAACGCAATCGTCAGTTTTGGTAAAATAGCTGCGCGGTGAAATGCACAGCGATGCACAAATGCATAAATCGCTGATGTTTCGGTTTACTCCGAACAAAGAAATTCAAATATGAATTTTGGTTTCAACTTATTGAGCGAAAACATACAAAATTTCACTTGTTAAAATTGTAATGATAAGCAATATTGTTTACCAACAGGTGGAAGTGATCGGCCAATTCGAAGAGATGATGTACGACCATTTGAAGTTGTTCATACAGAAGAATGGACGGCCGCCTAAGAAGATATATGTGTTCCGAGACGGCGTTTCCGAGGGGCAATTCAAAGCGGTAATATATTTAAAAGTTTTTGTTGAGAAAATGTTTTCCAAGACAAGCTTTTATTGAATAAGGATGAGCTGATTCAAATGAGCCCAAACACGAATAGAAAGAAGTTCTACTGTTCTTCACTGAGAAGTTCCATTAAACAGATCCATCATCAGAACACCTCGCTGTCACTATTATTATTACGTTGTAGTAAGAACTTGACAGATATGCCGAGTTTCAACTCAATCGGCCTATTTACTGAGGAGTTCTGTTGAACAGCTCCTGACTCAATCATCAGATCAGCTCTTGTAAGACCAAATTTCAGCTCAATCGGACTCGGAAGTGGGTCAAATTTTAATTCAAGATTTGGTTCAGGTAAAGTTTCTATTCTTCAAATTGTATGTTTAAATGTTTACATAAAATTCCAAGTAAAATAAAAGCTTGTAAAAATACTATAAGTACTAAAATATAAATACGTCTTTACCAGACTGTGTTAGACAGTTCAGCTGGGATATTTTGTTTCACACGTAAAGTCGCTAACTCGGAATCGTTCCAACAAAAATTGTTTTTTTTACGATGAATACATTGAAATGGTAGAAGATGGTTGAAAAAAGTGATAGACATGTTTGTCGTGTAAAATATGTAAAGTAATTTTGCACTTAATAACTTTAATGTTGTTCGTAAAAAATCAATAACCAAATAGATGTAGCATTCGCACCACGCAGAAATTAAGTGATGGCTTTCTGCTACTCTGGGAGGACCTGGATGAGAGGTCTGACGAGTCACACTATATAAAATGAGAGGTTCACACTTTGATCTAGGCAGCCAACAGTAAAGATATATGCAAAGTACGTACCTCGGACGGCAAGCTGACACTCGTTGAATTTCCACCTTTCGATTGTCCATAAGCTGATGCTGGAGAGTTAGGGTTCACAAACACACAAGAGATACGAGATGAGGATCACAGGCAAAGTCGGTTAGATTTGAAAAAGCTTAGCTCAGCGCGTTTTTGAGCTGCGCGTTCGTATAGCGTTTGTATCGATACAAACGCGCGAACGGGGAGTGAGGCAGCGCGTTTGCATCGCGTTCGAAAAACGCAGTGTGCCCACTCCATAAGACAGTTTAAACAGTAAAGCTATATGTAAGTACTTAAATATTTGTTTCCAGGTAATAAATAGTGAGCTGACGGGAATGCTTAACGCTTACGCGCGCTTCTCCAAAGAGAAACCCGAAGTGTTATTCCTGCTTGTACAGAAACGTCATCACACGAGGTAATTACTTCTGTATTTAATACTAGTTTTCGCCCGCGGCTTCGTTCGCTAAGTACCTACCCGGATAAAAAGTAGCCTATGTGTTATTCCAGGTAATAAACAATGTATATTCCAAGTTTAGTTAATCACCCATATGCCGGATACAAAAGGCTCACTTCGCAAAAAAAAAAAAAAGCTACTTTATCGCATAATAGGTAATAGCGTGCAAGCCGAATGGCAAGTGGGAACCCACTGCCATAAGAGCCTGTCCAGATGGAGGCGTTTTACGCGCGTAAACTATTGCCATCCTTATTTTTGACTGTTTAACAAAAGAGGATGGCAATAGTTTACGCGCGTGAAACGCCCTCCTTCTGGACAGGCTCTAAGCCTGCCCGAAGAGGCGCGCGGTCGGAAGTACATTAACTGCGGAGTGAGACCCCCAGGGGGGTCCCCACCCCAGGTTTTAGTTTCAAGAGAAGACGCAGCTGAATCTCTCCCCTTGGTACCATCGTCTAACTCAGGGTTGGGCAAACTTTTTTCTTCGGGGGCCAAACAAAACCAATGAAATGTAATGGGGGGCCAGATTTTTGAACTGGTTTTTACTATTACTTACAAAACACTAAAAATATTGTAACAATTTTGAAAGTGTTTACATTTAATTGAGATGAATAGTACGGATTGAGTAAGAATGCTGGCGCGGCGGGCCGGATTAAGAAGGTTCGCGGGCCGGAGTTGGCCCGCGGGCCGTAGTTTGCCCACCACTTGTCTAAAGTGCTATATGGAGCAGAACTGAAAAAAGTTATGCAATAAATGCAAGTGAGTTATCTATTTCAGATTATTCGGGACTGATCAGAGGACTCGTAAGATAGTGAACGTTGAACCGGGAACTGTTGTGGACACTCACATAGTTCATCCTAAGGAGTTGGATTTCTATTTGGTAACTATGCAAACTTTTAATGTAGAAATATAGAAAGTGACAGTAAAACCAGAAAAAGAATGCGTTTCGGAAAAAATCGTAAACAATCGCATAAAATTACAAAAACGATTGACAAAAAGTCATTTGGAAATGAAAATTACTCATAATTTCAACTTTATCGCAAAGAAATAAATATCAATGCCATTTTCAAGATAAGCAAAATAGTTGCAAGCCGTGCAAGCTGGGCAGCTAACGACGTGCACTTCTGTCACATTCTGTTTTGTGGAATCATACACTGCTGTCGGACATATTCGGAAAACACGAAAAAATTGATGTCTCTTAACTGAAGTACTTATTGTATAGGCTTTTGTTTTATTCAGTTCAAAAAAATCTGTTGTATTACAATTTTTTGTTAGATCCCTTGCGTTAATATCCTACATTCTGTAGAATAAAGCTAATTTCATGTATGTTTTAGAGAGTATGGTTAAAAATTAACAATAAAAACTCACAGACACTTTCCGCCGGTCGGCGGTTACTTTTCCCGGACGCTTTATATTATACTAGCTGCTGCCCGCGGCTTCGCTCGCGTGGTACCCGGATAAAAAGTAGCTTATGTTACTCTCCAGCCCTCCAACTATCTCCACACAAAGAATCACGTCAATCCGTTGCTCCGTTTTGACGTGAAAGCCGGACAAATAAACAAACAAATAAACACACTTTGACATTTATAATATGGGTACGGATATAAATTGCTGGTGATATAAATTCCGCCTTGTTTCAACATCATTCGTTTCCAGGTATCCCACGCCGCTATAAAGGGCACCGCCCGTCCTACCCGCTACCACAGCGTGTGCAATGACGGAGGCATTCCTCAAGACGAAGTGGAACAGCTGACGTATTACCTCTGCCATCTATATTCACGCTGCATGAGGTATAGTACAACACATCTTTTTAAACAGGCACGATAGAAAAGATCATGTTGTGCCGACCCCACCTAGTGGGAAAAGAGCAAGGAGATGATGTTGATGGTAGAAAAGATCATCAGTCATGAACAGAAAAGGACGTTTAACATTAGACCATAGGTCATTCATTATATGATTTAAAAAATAATGATGCAAAAAGCTAATGGTACAGGCCTTGATTTATACTTATTCCAAGTTTAATTCAAATCGGTTCACTGACAATAACCAAATAATACAAATAACCAAACGTACTCAACTTCCAGATTTATAATATTACACTGAACCATAATGTACCCCTAATTTATGATTTATTGTTGACAAATTCTTTATGTAGAATAACTTTGACTACAATATTTTAAGTCCTAAAGTAAGCCTTTGTGAGAGAAATAAATGATTATGATTTATTTATTTATTTACTTGGTATTTACCAGCGATATATTTACGTCAAAAAATCTCGTGCATAAAAATGTCTTCAATTTACAAAAACTATTTGTTCACAGGTCTGTTTCTTACCCCACACCGACATACTACGCACATCTTGCCTGCTTTCGCGCCAGATCTCTAACACAGTAAGTCATTTTTACGCTTTTAAATCGAATACCGCGTTTACACGCTCGCGAGCAAACAGGCATCCAACGAGACAGATATATAATCAGAGCTAGCACGAAGTAGCTCTATAATCTATAACTTAGAATAGTACAGATGGTAAAAACTAATTAATAAGGTGCATAAAAATAAGTACCTTAATTAAACCTAACAATACGTATTAATAAAACTTAATCTAGGTCACACGTGTCGCCTGTGTGTCGCTTTTGTCACGTTCGCTCTCGTTGAGATGAGAGTAACAGAGCTACTTGCGTGGTCGCTCAACTATCATATTTGAGAGTTTGAGACCAATTTTAATCGCTATCAAAGATAGACAATCAAGCTCTTTTCGAGGACAAGTGAATTGTCATGGTGGAGTTCAATAAAATGTTTAATGGTCATGACTCGGCGCTTACGCTGGACTCACATTAGAAGTTACATAGACGATGAATCCTAGTAATATTGGTAATATTATAAAGGCGAAAGTCCGTTTGTGTGTGTGTTTGTGAATGTTTGTTACCACGTATCTGCATAACTACTAAACCGATTTTGATGAAATTTGGAATTTAGATAGTTTAGGTTCTGGAATAACACATCTTATCTCGGAAAAATGTATGGTTCCCGTGGGATAAAAAAAGTTGTCCACGCGGGCGAAGCCGCGGGCGTTCACTAGTGTTTTCATAAATATACCATAGGCTACTGAACTAATAAAATAGAAAAATCTAATGCAAACGTTTGTTCACAGTGGCACTGTTTTCAACAACAACGAGTTGGAGACCCAAGGGCCAAAGCGTTTACGCGTTCTGGACAGAATGCTTCGCAGCAGCATTATGTTCTTCGTCTAATCATTAGGCTCCAACAGGCTCTTACCCAATAAAAGCTTGCCTTTAAAAACATGTTTAACAAAAAATACTTATCACTATTAGCCCTCCATCTCATGTCATCTCATTTGTATTTCCTTCTGAAATGTCATGGTTTAAAAAAAATCAAGTAGGTAAGTATTCATCACATAAAAATAAGAAAACTATGTAACCAAGTTTATCATAATATTTTTTTTAAATAAGAATCATCTGAGTATCATTAGTCTCATTATTTAATTATTTTGCTACAAAATCAATCTATGATAAATCTTGAATATTATAAAAATGTTGTATCACAAAAAAATAAAAAAAAACAATGTAACCGAGTTTATCATAATATTTTTTAAAATAATGAATCTTCTATCATCATTATTTTGCTACTAATCTATGATAAATCCTGAATATTATAAAAATGTTTCTTGTTTTCTATTTACAGTGTAAGAAAATCGTTTGAAATTATTATGTAAGGTGTTACTATCGTTTTTTCTAAAATGTAGAGATCTGGGAATTTTATATTCATGGGAATTTCATATTTTTATGTATTATTTGGTTTAAGAAAGGATTTCTTTTCGCTAAATTGCATTTATGTATTTTTTAAAGTATGTATTGTGTATTGTATAGGTATATGCAATATATGCATGTATGTATTTTTTTAAATCTGATTTGAAAATATTGTACCTAGGTAATTTGTTTTTCCTTACTATCTTAGATCGATACTATTCGGCTGTCTAAATTATTTAATCATTAGTGTGCTTGTATTCTGTATTTTTAAAATTTAATAAATTAGAAACCAAAATGTTATTTTATTTTGCCACCGGCTTTTTACCATAAATCTAAACAATGATACAACATTCAACATTAATTGATAAACTCTTCAGTTTCCTTGTCTTACGATCCTAACTCCTAAGTGATGGATGAGTATTGATATTCCCGCGGGCCGTTTGCCCATTACTGGTTCAGAATTTAGAAGAATTCGTGAATGAAATACAGCTTCATACGGTTTCACCAGCGACGCTGTCAGCTGAACAGATAGTCTGGTAATACTACACTGTTTTACACAAACCAAGGTCTATGTGGATTTTTGTTACGTGGAGGTTGTCACGTAAGCAAAGTTCTTTAGTTTCAATATTTGCAAAACTTTCTCAAGAAATATTTTCGTAGCCTCGAGGAAAATAGCACACGTGCTTAGGTTATCCAATGATGGTGGTAATTTTCAAACTGGAAATTAGATCTACCTACTCTACGCTATTTACTTAGGTAGGTACTTATAAAAATCACAATATCGATCGACTTATAGAGCCGCGGGCTCCATTCATGTGGGATGAAATACCTACCAATCATTAAATTTTAAAAATTCATATCGAGTTCACATTTCACGGTCGGTCGAAATTGAATGACAATAATTGAATGTAGTTACTAGTTAGGTAGGTACCTATTAAGTAATAGGTATTACTGTGGTATTAAGTAGGTACCTACTTAAATCAAATGGAGCAACAAAATATACTTAATACCAGCCTATCTATTACACAGTAAATTATTTCTTTGTTGTACTTAACTACAACATAATAGTTAAGTAGGTAGGTAGGATTAAATTTAACCTCGTGATTATCTATCGCTTACGGAAAAGACTGCCTGACAGTTGATCTGTGGCTGCCTGCCTGTGGTTGCAGGATTAGTAGAACTAAGGCAATTCTATTGGGAGTATCCGCTTGCATTATACTTAATTTATTAAGTAGGTACCTATCTAATACACAATATAGTTAGGTACCTAGGTACTGTTTTTATTAGAATTTTTTAATGTTGAAAAATATAGGTAGGTACCTAAGTATGTACTTACTTAAGTACTTACCTACATTCCTACTTACATTTTGTGATTGAACATTTTGTGTATTACAAACGTAGGTAATACACAAAATGTTGAATCGGCTTAGAGCGTTTCCACATTATCCGATCCGATATCGGTATCGGATGCCGATACGATATCGGGGCAAGTAAAATGTATGAAATATGTAGGTACCTGCCTTTCACATTGTCCGTTCCGATATCGGATATCGGAGCGGACATCTTTCATACATTTTACTTGCCCCGATATCGTATCGGCGTCCGATACCGATATCGGATCGGATAATGTGGAAACGCTCTTACTCTAGCTTCTTTCTCTATTTTTAACCGTGAGAAACAGACTTCAAGAATGTATTAGTCGAGGTCTACCTTGACAAGCTAGACCGGAAGCAACTGCATGATGATACTAAAATGAATATATAAATACCTACCTATTTATTGCACAAATCGACATAATTTACATAGCCATTTCGGTATATACTTAGGTAGGTACCTATTTAAAAAAATTAAAATCTTTATTGACATCTTCAATGTAATAATTGGAATCAAAATGTCTCTAGCTAGCTAGGCACTTTAGTCTATTTACGAAGTTATGTTTAACTAAGTATTACCTACTTACTTAATTATTACAAAAAAGTTCTCGCTAGGTAAGGTTAAGATTCCTTGGTAAATGCCTACATACATAATAATGAGCAAGTAGATCTTCAATTGCTTACTATTTTTTACTAAATTCTTGCTTACTTATTTAATACTTATACTTATCTAGATGTAGAGTTGTTTTGTTTGTTAGATTTACCTGTACCTACCTATTTGGCACAACTGATTCGAATTTAAAAATTCTTTTTAACTAAGTAGGTATAGAAAGCCACACAGATCCTGAATTTTATTAATTTTATGAAATTCACTAAGTAGGTACATACCTACCTGTAGATATTTTATCCCAGAAATATAAGTAGGTACCTAGGTACCTGGAGATCTGTGGTCTCTGCCTACCCCTATGATGGGAAACAGGCGTGAGTTTATGTATGTATGTATGTAAATTTAAGTACCAACTGCGGGAATTTTGATGTAGGAAACCGCAAGAAAAAGCTAGCAAGTAATAAACTAAGACCTATTTACATGCTTAGCTGATATTGTATCTTTTCCGATTAAAGGAAGTGGCAACAAGGTCTGCATCCTTCCTTCCGTTACGAGTTATCCAATCTAAATAAGTGTGGGTATTGGATTAATCGGTAATTTGATAGTAACTTGTACTTTACTATGCATGAGTTAAGTGTACCTATTTCCGTATTTATTGACGAGGTGCAGTCAACATTAATAAAATTATGTTGAAATACTTAGTACTTACCTACTTATTATATTTATAGCTACAGGCTTATACCCAGCGCTGGCAAAGATCGAGTATTTATACAGTAACTAGTAGCGCCCTCGCGGCGTTGGCCCTGTACTGTAGTGATGGTTTATGGTGATGATTATGATGAAAAGTAACTTATAACCTTCCTCAAGAGTTTAGCTATCACATTTAGAAATATTTTTTCTAATCCGACTGGTAGTTCCTGCGATTAGCGCGTTCAAACAAACAAACTCTTCCGCTTTTGTTATATTAGTATAGATAGGTACACACCTACAGGATCGAAAAAAGTGGAGTAAAAATGAGAGGCCTAACTTGATCGGATGTGGTAGAGTTCCAGATAAAGAAAAACAGTAGGTAAGTACCTACTTAAAAAAAAAATTAACTACCTATAGGTAGTTAAATTATGTAAGTAATGAGTTTGTAAGGGCATAAATACCAATCTACTATTTTATTTTAATTTCGCTAATCAAACTTCCTACGCAAATCTAAGGAAATGTTTACTGAAATAGTAATAAATCCAATAGGTAATTCATGTATTGGCATTTGAAGATAACATTACTTACCTACATCAAATGCCTTCTTAATGTAACCTAACATACCTACAAACTACTAACCAGGTCATTACCTAGGTCGACCAACACTCCGTATAAGGTTATTGTATTCAATTAGCTACATGTCTGGTAATTCGATTAAAGCATTTAGTGCCTAACGACGGAAATATGCAAATAGTTTTCATTGTTTATATCTTACAGCTTAAGTAATAACTGGCACCGCTCTCACGCGAGGGTCTACGGTGATGATGATGATGATGAAAAGTAGCATATGACCTTTACTAATATCAAATGTAGAAAAAATACACCTAAACCTATAATATCGTAGCAGATTCTCGTAGCTCGAAGAACGCGTTCATGTCTTTTCTACTGGAGATTCCTAGCTCGAGTTTTTTTTGTCTAATCTCCAAATTAAATAGATGATGTTATAATAAGTAACAGCTACTTTTATTTTTTAAGATTAATTAAAGTTTTGAGCAAAAAAATAAACAAAATAAGAAGAAATTGACACGGACGAAGACGCGGGTGGCCGCTAGTTGAAGTAGGTATCTGACTAAGCGAATTTTTATATAAAATCTTAAAGATTTATAAACATATTTTACTTGTTCACATATTTTATTAATAATCTGACAGAACGCTATCTAGCCTCAAACCAACTTGTACCTAATATGAAAACCAGTGAACTAATAAGCACGAATTTACCGTATTTAATTTTGGTTTACAAACAAAAAATATTTAACGGTAATTAATTACTTAACAGTGGATAATGCTGGGGCCACACTACCGTGATATGCCAATAATTATTGCCATAACTTAAACAACACCTAGGTGTACCCACGATTTATGGCCATAATTTTACAATGCCAATCAATATGGCAAATGGCGGTAGACAATAGCTCCGGCGGCGGTATTTTTTCGCACATCAAAGAAGATTACCGCAGTAATTAATGCGTTTGTGGCCACACTACCGTTTGTCCAGTGTGCAATATGTGCTCACCGGCTACGCACGTATCGTATCGACCGACATGGAGTGGTCAAATAAAAAAGCGCTCGAGTTTTTGGAATTCTAATCCGAACCGTCTCTTTGGGATACCCGACTGAAGAATCATAAAAATCGTAGTGTACAAAATGATGCCTGGCGTCGGATCAAACAAAATTTATCATTTCCAAGTACGATAGATGATTTGAAAAAGAAAAAAGAATCCTTGATGAATTAGGTATTACCGAAACCATCTAAATAAATATCTAATAAATAATATCTCTATTATTAATCATCATTTTTATCATCCACCATCTTCTTTTTTTTTGTCTTCTTTTAGCTTTGTTGAAATTTAAAAGAGTCATGTAAAAATAATTGGCATTCATAAAACACAACACCGCTGCAGCTTCAACCTCCATCTTGAAAAGTGATATTTTTACCGCCTAATTTATTGACATATCTAGGTAAACTCTAGTGTAACCACACCAGTTCATGCAGTAATTTAAACGGTAATTTAATGTCATAATTATTGCGGTAACAGCCCGGTAGACGGTAAGGTAGTGTGGCCCCAGCATAAGAGGGTGTCGAGAGATTGAGAAAAAAATGTTTTAGAGGCAAAATTCACAAGGGCATACGGACCTGAGATTGTTCTGTTGCTACGGGAAGATATTTTAAGGACAACCGGCCTAGAAAGGTGTAAACAGGGCTATACTATACGTCATCGACGGGCGGATGGAGTGATGGGGAGTCTTTGACTGTCAATGGAGAAAAAAAAACATTTATGCTGGGGCCACACTACCGTGATATGCCAATAATTATTGCCATAACTTCAACAACACCTAGGTGTAACCACGATTTATGGCCATAATTTTACAATGCCAATCAATATGGCAAATGGCGGTAGGCAATAGCTCCGGCGGCGGTATTTTTCGCACATCAAAGAAGATTACCGCAGTAATTAATGCGTTTGTGGCCACACTACCGTTTGTCCAGTGTGCAATATGAGCTCACCGGCGACGCACGTATCGACCCACATGGAGTGGTCAAATGAAAAAGCGCTCTAGTTTTTGGAATTATTCCAATCCGAACCGTCTCTTTGGGATACCCGACAGACGAACCATAAAAATCGCAGTGTACAAAATGATGCCTGGCGTCGGATCAAACAAAATTTATCATTTCCAAGTACGATAGATGATTTGAAAAAAAAAAAAGAATCCTCGATGAATTATTACCGAAACAATCTAAATAAATATAAAAAATATTAAATAAAAATAAAGATTAATATAGGTATAAATTAATTTATAATAAGTATATAAAAATAAAGATTCATGTAAAAATAATTGACACTCATAAAACACAACACCGCTGCAGCTTCAACCTCCATCTTGAAAAGTGATATTTTTACCGCCTAATTTATTGACATATCTAGGTAAACTCTAGTGTAACCACATCATGCAGTAATTTAAACGGTAATTTAATGTCATAATTATTGCGGTAACAGCCCGGTAGACGGTAAGGTAGTGTGGCCCCAGCATTAGTGCCACATGTGAAACATAAAAAAAAAGAAAGAAGCTATGGATGAAGAGACTTCACTGCGTTAGTGGCAGTAATTTCGTCATCAGGGTCACAAATAACTTGTCTTGGTCGACCGCGGGAAACGAATAAACAACCGATCGACCCACCCATCGACTAATGTGAAGAAGATCTAGCCAGACTAATGACGTTAGGTAAGCTAACAACAAAGTAAAAAACCTTCACCTTGCAGTCTATTGGAATCAGCCGTGACGGTGAAAAACGTTACTTAATTCAATAATTGGGGCCAAGTTCATTGGTCGAACAAACGATTTGTGCGATAATTGGATTGTCACAATGTTAGATAATAGGTCTTCGGAAAATTTCGTTATATAATTGGTAAAGCTAGTTTTATTTATTCAATTTTCTCATGTTCTGTAAGAGAAGCTAACCAAGCTAACTTCGAAGGCACTAGCCCACTCAGCCAACACTGCTCTCTCTACTCCTATTCTTACTAACTCATTGGTCGTTTTTTCACTTGATGGCACGGCAACGGCAACGGCAACGGCAAATTACAAGTTTCATTCAAATCGTCCAATCGATAGAGACGAGACATGGCCAAATAAATACATACGAGTATGAGTTAGGGTAAGATGACAGATTATTGATAATTTTGTTGAAAAACAAAGTTTATTCAGAAACTGAATAATATCGTAAATAATTTAAATAAATTAATTGATCTTCTTAGAACCATCTTCTAAGGCTAGGATCAATGAACCATGGATGCGGTAACTGGGTCAGTGTCAATGTAAATTTCCTAGGCCATCATTCTTCGAAAACCACTAAATTTTGTAATATCTTTGAATAATCACATAACCTACCTACTTATCATAAATGAGATGCTTAAAGAGCTATCACAAAAAAAAATATTTAAAATAATTATTTGGTTTTGAATAGTAAAATGTTAAGTAATGCAACATAATTTGACTTGATTATTATAAAAATGCAGTTTGTTTTAAAAATGCATTATGAAAATCGCGGTTCAGTTTTTATCGGTGCGCTATGAACTGAATTATTGCCGACATAGACCGAACCATGATAATTTATAAGTAACCACACATACATACAATATAAAGTTAACCTACGCATACATACATCCTAGGGGACACTTTTGTGGCCTAATATACTAAAAACTAGACCCGGAGAGTGTCTGGTTTGTGGTAAATTAGACTTTTCTTGCTTTTATTTACTTATTCTCGGAACATAGTCAGATCACGTAAAATCCTTTCACAATATAACTGGATCTGAGTTAGAGCTCTGTTATGATGGTTTTCCTTTACCTCAGACAATGCTTCATACGAGCAAATTCCTCAAAATCGCATTTTTGCCGATAGCGTATGAAGCCAGCGAGTATTTGCAAAAGAAACAATTAGGTTTAATTCAAGGTACTTGCTCACTTCCTTGACATAAAATACCTAACCGTCTTATCAGATGCGGAAGATTGCGAATGAATATGTATGGCCATGACCGATACCAATGAACTGCCATTAGGTACCTACATAAGTATCATAGCTTATTAGGTATGCATGTAATATTGTAAGGCATAGTAAGGCATTTACAGAGTTATAATAGATGATTTATGCAGCGTTAGAAAGCAACTTTCATCTACACTCATAACTACATAGCCCAGGCACTAATGCCTAGCCTAGGGAGGGACATTGTTGAGATTGAAATAGTCTTATCCAACACAGAACAATCTCACAAATTTCTACCATATTCAGGAAACACGATGTTTAATTTGTGTGGAGTTGTCTAAGCCGCGGGTTCCCTCACGATGTTTCCTCACCATCATAGGGCTCGTACGCATGTAGATTTTACGATTCACATCCGGAATTCAAACTAATGATTTCAGGTTGAAAGTCGAGGTAGGTAAGGTACTCGGTTAAAACGGCATTTTTTTTAAATTGATAGTGTTGGGCCAACACTAGGTACCCATTTAAAAAAAAATGCTGTTAAAAAACAACAATGTTGGCTGATTATTATAGGTATGCTCGTACATTTTAACTTTTGGGTCACAGTTAAATAGAGGTTTTACAATAACAATCGACCACCCGAATCTAGCTTACTTATAGACAAACCAGTACCATTGTTTCAAGTGTCCGCAAGTGCCTTTGTGATTAATGATTAGATTACCTATTTTCGATAAACAGGAAGCATGCTGCCGCTGTTTGAGTTTTCGGAAGTAGAATTTAGAATTGTCAAAGTGATAATGATTATAGAACTTCCGACCGCAAATTACGATTTTCAAGTGCAATCGAATACCTACAGTTCGAAAATACCTAAAGGACTTTTAAAAGTGCCATTCACTGACATTGCCCTGTATTGGGCCCGAGGGCAATCACCTTCGGTGGAACGACGCGGAAGTCTGCTATCCAGTTATATTGCTCTGGTTTTTGACTTTGCGAATTGGGATCAATAATTACAAATGATATTGATTTTTATCCGATTGCGTTTGCGAAGGAGTTAATGTTTTCTGGGTTTTTGTGTGAGTTAATTTTCACTACCTATCGATGAGCACACGGCTGGATGGCTTTTGATAAATAAGATAGCATTGGATTTACTAGGAAGATCACTAGCTTTGAATGATTAGACGAGTCAAACCAAAGAATAAAACGGAATGCAAACATTCGAACTTTAAAAAAAAAACCAGTTACTATGGTGTAACTTTTATCTATTTTTAACATCCTCATTTGTAAGCGCTTATTTTAAGTCTACAAAAGTCTCGATACTCACTCCCACTTTATTAAAAAAAAACCCTTAACTGAATTAAGTAACTGTATTGTTTTGTTGTACCTACCTACTACAAGGGCAAGTTAACTTCAGACTGTTTGAAATTAAAGTAGTGTAGTGGTTATTGGTTTGATATGAATTTATGTTTTGTGACATTGCATGACCATGTACGTGGTTCATGAGGTTATTGATTTTTGAGTACCTACCTACCTACCTATAATGATTTGATTTAGCTAGATGATACTCTGAAATCTAGAAAAACTGAAAGTGCTTTTTTTGTGGGATTTTTGTATAAACTAGAGTCTCTTTATTGCCCATTTGTACATATTTTTATAATACCGTTTTTCAGTAGTGGTATAGATAGGCTTTAATAATCGACAATTGAAAAAGTCGTCCCTTTTGCTGAAAAAAAAAACACTGTTCTGTTTCAAAAACACGCTAGGTGGTGCTGCTAGAGTAGTTTGGTTTTGTTTATTGTACATCAAATTGTGCATCAAAATTAGGAATGGGTAGTCAGTGATTCTAACTGCAAATCTTTACAATCATAAGTCTTTACTAGCGTGCACTAGTTGTATCCAACTTACTTTGCTTGGGTACAATGAAAGGTACATTTCGACATTAGAAGTGAGCAGGCAATAAACCTTTTCGAACTTTTCGAATACCAAAGTTGTAAAAATAATCGTTAAACTTAATTGTTAAATTCAAAATTACTGCATTTCTATACACAATAGCTGGTTGATATTTTTGGTAATTAAATGAGTAGGTAATAGGTAGGTAAAAGTAATAACAGACGATAGAATATGGTGCGCTTTGAACCGCGAACTTGGTGCGGAGCGCACCGTTCGATCGTCAGTTAATACTTTAAAAATCGACTCGCTTTTAATTATTTTTTACGACCTCATAAATTTATTCTCTAGAACCTAAAAGCCAAATAAATTATCAATCAAGAACTACTCGTATTTACTTGATTACCATGCATCACGTTGAAGAAAAACTTCGCGAGGAAACCCGTTGCTGAGTCAGCTCTACCTATTGATCAATGATCAATGATCAATAGGTAGAGCTGACTATTGATCAATGGTACCTAATGATCAATGATCATGTCTTTCCTGGGTACTAGGACGATTATGGTTTTAAATGTTGGGTAAGCCTACTTGAATTTCAACAATGTCCTAGGCACGTGTTGAATGTAAGTAGAGATTGCCTCCTGCCTAAGTTTAAATGTATAAACTTACAGCAAGCCGCTGATTGTGCGAGTTTTAATGTGCTTGGTCAAATGTGACAACGCTGTAGTCCCCCCTACTATAGTCGCCTACCTCTAACTTAGTTACTAAGTTTAACTTTTAACATAATGGTTGTAATAAGTCTGAATTAAAGCATTTTTAGTGTATTTTTAATGACTATTTACTGTATTTATCTCGAAAAATGTTAAAATCTAGTAACTTTTAGGTAAATGACGTTGGTAATTGTATTTCACCTGTATGAAGTCATCTACAAGTAAAGGTATGAGAATACAGTATGTACTTTAGTATTGGCAAAGAGTTAGTTTAAGGAATTCGACCTAAGGCTATCTTAACATGCAAAACTTGATCAAAGATAGCTAGTTAAATGGCGAGTTTGAACAAACTAAATTGAAATAAAACAAGTTGGTCCCTAAGTTTCACGAAATTTACATTTGAATTCAAAACAGATTAAAAATTAAGAAAACAGGATTATCTACCGATAAAAATAAATTACTAAGATCTTAATCCTTAAAAAAAATCAATCTTCAATATTTTCAGGTAGTTATATTATATTATATTATATTCGAAAGTTAAAAAAAATTATGTCATTAATTCATTAAAGTTCATCATAATCATCATTACCTACCGAGGGTCGTCCTACAGTAGCTAGCTTATTTCTGCTTTACTCCTAAGATACCCTCGTCGAGATTCCGATGCTAATTTAGACTTCTAAGCAATGAGATTTTACAAATAGAGACGTTATACTCATAATAAAAAGCTCTAAAACGTGGCGAAATTATGTTATGCTACTTAGGTAGAATAAACGCAGGTTTGTTTAATTTTCAATCAAGAAAACTAAAAGTAAGCAGAGATATATAAATTCTCCGAAAGATTTCCCGTTCTCAGAAAGAGATAAGTTATGTGCGAGCTGCATGTAAATGCGTGTAACATCGGAGCAAGACAGAGTGCGACTGAGTTGACTCAAGCTAATTAGCTTGACTTTTGTTTGCCACGCAGAGCGGAGTACAACGCATCTACCTCAGTTTATAAGTATAGAAGATAATTGCCTCTAAGTGGCTCCGAAAAAGCATTAAAGATACAAAACAAGCTTACCTACTTACTCCATCTTAAAAATGTCTCGTTTAGATAAAAGTTGCTACCTGTGGGCCATTACGCACTGTCAACTAGTCGCTGGCAACTCCGTCGACATCGACCGTGACTGCCGGTTGTTTATTTAGGAGAACGCGATGTGTAGCGCACGAGAAAGCTGCCCGCATGAGCGACTTGGCTTATTTTAGTCGCATTCAAGCGTGTCGCCGGCAACAAGTTGTCAGTGCGTAATGGCTTATAAGGTATCCGAAATCTATTCTGAATAAGATAAATACCCATATATTAATATTTACGTGACTGTATAGAATGTTGTAAGTATTCAATTAAAAAATATTTTTAATTTAATAATATCTCTACCTTCATCGCTATTTGCATTTGTTTCGATTTTAAAAAGATTATGACTTAGCCTCCAAACTATACTGACCCAGATTTTTTTCAGGAAAAAAAAAAAATATACCTACTTAATTTTTTTTGCATGTTTGCTTCAAATATTTTTGACCTCGAATTTGTTATAATTCTGCGTTGAGTTATGTTTATTTTTTGAATAAATTCATGTGCTAATTTTTAGACGTACCACTATGTAATTATATCATAATTTACGGAAACAATTTGCGGACCAGGTAAAAAATAGTCAAGGGTGTGTAAGACCGACCTCGTAGGGTTTCGTATCTAAATTAATAATTAACAGCAGATTTGAATTGTCGCAACCGGCTCTTAAATTTCAGGTCATTACAGTTAAGAATGCAAGGATGTTAGGTTGTCATATTATCTAATCTATCTTAAATAAATAATAATAACATTTACTTATTATTAGATCACTACAATAATAAGCAGGATGAACATGATGGGTAAGTCCTCTCGCACACTGCAACTTTTCTATTGGCTGAGAGTTTGGTCGGGCTACAGAACAAATGAAAAGAAAACATGTCATTTACCTCCCTTGAAATCCGTACTTACCCAACCCATATTATAAATGTGAAAGTGTGTTTATTTGTTTGTTTATTTGTCCTGCTTTCACGTCAAAACAGAGCGACGGATTGATGTGATTTTTTATGTAAAGATAGTTTGAGGGCTGGAGAGTAACATAGGCTACTTTTTATCCAGGTACCACGCGAGCGAAGCCGCGGGCAGCAGCTATAATTAAAAAACCTAATACAAAATTGAAATGATTGGCTACCCCGGCTCTGCCACTGCAGCAGGACCTGCACCCGGACCACAAGTGCATCATGGGCACTGCACGCGTTAAGGCGTGCAAGCATAGGTTTTAGTATTAGATTTCTACTTTTTGTATACAACAAAGTTACATTCCATTATGTTAAAAGAACTCTAAAAATGTATTTGAATCCGGAAATTTATACAATATTATAATATTATGGCCATGTAATTTTGGCAATTTATTAATCATCTGTATTAAATTTGTTTAATTTTAAGATGATTTGCAAAATTTCCGTTAAAAAAACTGATATTTAATTTATTAAGTAGATAATATTATATTAGTTTTACACTAATATTATAATGAAAACATTGAAACTTATCAAATTCACATTTTAAAAATCTCATGTACTTACGTATCTAATGTTTTAGCTCAAACTTTACTGCATTTATCATTTACCTACACTTCATTGCAGATTGTAGTTAACAAAACTTGTGATGTACTAATACATAAGGAACTCTAATCTACCTACTCTACTCGTTCACAAGACGTTCCATCAGATCAAAAATAAAATTATAAAGAACCAAGATCATCTGTCATTCCATAAAATTCAAACGTATCTTATAATCACGTAATGGTGTGAATTGTTATAAACTTTAATTTATTGCAATATGAATTCACAAGTTTAGCGATTGTGGTCTACATCTTTTACTACTTTTATGCAAATTTTTTTTTTTGCATATTATTGAGGATTTTTTTACTGCTAAAACGCTAAATTGTATTTAAAATAAAAATTCTAACCCCATTTATATAAAAAACCTAAACCTAAATATACTTATAGAAAAGAAAGGTCCCGGTAGAAGGGGTAGACCCAAGAAGTGCTGGCTTGACGTCGTAGTGGATGACATGCGTGCAAACGGACTCACAAAAAGGGATGCAGAAGACCGTCCGAAGTGGAGGCAAAAAAGTAGGAAAGCGGACCCCGGGCCCCGAAAGGACGCAACCGGGAAGGCGCTAGGATGATGATGATGACTTATAGAAAAGAAAGGAACAGACAAAAAATTATTATGAAAAAACCAACACGGATGTTTATACTTACACAAAAATGAGAGTTTAGCCTAACTGACTGTTTGAGTCATCAATTCAGTGATCGGAGTAGGTAGAGCTATTTTATGTACTTGCCATATGATAGAATAATATGGATATTCCCCGAATCCTGGGATTCGGTTTTAGTTAGAAAAATAATAAAAAGCTTTTCGCTTTTTGCTATATACGGGTTTAAGGATTGTATAATAAATAGATAGAAACTTGATTCATGAACACACATATATTTTTAGGGTTCCGTACCTTAAAAGGTAAAAAAAGGAACCCTTATAAGATCACTTTCTTGTCCGTCTGTCCGTCTGTCCGTCTGTCCGTCTGTCCGTCTGTCCGTCTGTCCGTCTGTCCGTCTGTCCGTCTGTCCGTCTGTCCGTCTGTCTGTCCGTGTGTCACCATCGATTATCTCAGGAACGGGTAGAGCTAGCAAGTTGAAATTTATACCATATACTAAGGTCTATAGTCCCTATTGTGAGTATAAAAATCAAGGTCCTGAGTCAACACTATAAAAAGATATAGGCAAATTTAGGTTTTCGTGAAAACTTGTGAGTACCAAAACTTACCTTAATTATCATTTTTTTTTATTTTTCAGAATTTTTCCTTTACTTGTGCTAGAAGACCTTGCTTGTAACCAAAATTGACAATTCTAGGTCAACCGGAAGTACCCTAGAGGTTTTGGGTCGAAAACCTAAATGGTAGTTCCCGTTGACCTAGAATAACGAAATTTGGCAAAAAGCAAGGTCTTACAGCACAAATAAAGGAAAAATTCCAAAAAGTTAAAAAAGTTGAAAATTAAAGGGTGTTCCCATACATAGTTGACGCCAATTAAAATTGTGCTCCAAGTTGTATGGGCGCTCATACAATTAAGCGGACTAGCTTAATTGGCACCATGGCTAGGTACGGAACCCTCGGCGTACGAGTTCGACTCGCACTTGACCGGTTTTTTTTATGGAACAATTTCTTATATTTATACAAGAATCAACAATCATTTAACATTTTCATTCTGAAGTTGTACAAGAACATACCATACAAATTATTAGTTCCTCAAAAATCGAAACATGATTGAAAAGAACAAACTATTTGTATAATCGAATCCCGGAGTATTAGTCGGAATCCTGTGGAATATCTATATTAACATCAATGTTTGCGGTTAATGAACCTAAATAGCTCTACCTACTCCGATCAGTGCATCATTGAAAAGGGTTTGTAAGAGAACTTTATAACCCATCCTGCAATTTTTTTTCTCTCTAAAAATTTAACTAAAAAAGCATAAACATCAAACTTTGCATTGCTTGAAACTTGATTTGGCTATTAAAAGGCAACATACCTAATTATAAACACTCTTCCAGGTTTTTCAAAGTGGTGTTTTCAAATTTTGTACGGCAACTTTTTAAAATAACATCGATACTTAGTTATATTTGATAACAAGATCATTCATTTCAAAACTTTGATTTTACAGCAAGAAAATAAAAAAAATATCTTGTAAGTAAGTAGGTAAGTATTTGTATATTTTATCATCTTCCGTTGATTTTTGACTCGAAAATGTTGCAGGTAAGTTATATCTAAGTACTTATCTAATATTTTAATAAAAATAACAAGCTGTTTTAATGGTTTATTAAATTAAAATTACTTAAGTACCAACACTTTCTATGTTGTTATATGAATTTAATTTTGCCTGCAAAGCGACTTGAAGAACTGTATAGAGGGAATATAAGGGCTACAATTATTTTATGTAGAATACTATTTGAAAAATATTTTAAATAAATCTATATAAATATTTTTGCAATATATTAAGATACTTAGTATACAATTATTTGAACTAAAAAAATCGAACAAAAATATTGTCCGGTGTTATACGTGTGCTTCCCGCGTCACGGAGGTCGCACGCTGTCCTATATAACCTGCACACAAAGTTACACCGTTTACAACTAGCGTCGCCCGCTCGCCGTCACCATCCTACATACAGCCTTCAGTACGTAAAAAACAATTAAAAAAAAAATACTCCGAGGCCGATTGTGAAATTCATTTTTCATTAAACGTGATCTAATCGAATTTTAAATACGCGCGGCATTGTTTACCACCACTGCTTGTTGCAGACCTCCTGAGTCCAGTCAGTCTGCGCACGCATCAGTGCTTAGTGCGCGCGCAACCTCCCGGCAACACTACTGTGATACAGTGACAGTGACCGTACCAAAACACGCAACAATATGCATCACTACGTCAAAATCGTAAGTATTTTGCATAAATCTCTTAAACATAAATCTATTATCAAAATGATCAGAATTATTGATAATTATTACATCAGTAATTTATCTAGTCGAAAACTTAAATTTAATAAAAACATTATTTTTTTACTTAACTTGCATGTAACGTTTAAAAATTAACGTCAATTATATAAAGTCAAAGCATCAATGGGATGAAAAACCACAATGAATGTGCAAATATTAGCGTTACATAAGTAATAAATACGTTACGCACACGTAATCGTTAGGCAGAATAAGTTGCGTGCAGAGAAATAAATGTTAATATATTTTCTGAGTGCAAACAATATAATGTGTTTGAAATTACTTACATATTAAGTATTATTTTTGTACCTACCTACTAAAATATTATAAGTAGGTACACAAATAACTGAAGAACCACATTATGAGTTACGACTATCATGTATAATATATTAAAAATACGCCATTTATGTCAAATGTTAAAGAATATAAATGGGCAATAATATTTTAAAGTGGAATAATTCTTTATTAAGTTCTAGCAGAGCATTAATTACCATAATAAACTTCCTAAAATAGAGCTGTAGGTACACGATGCTCAAATATTCTTAAAACTATTTAGCTCGCAATTCGGGACCATCTGAAAAAGATTCCAGATTAATCTAATATTTAGTCATGGCACGATTATTGTTGATAATATCAACACGTATCAATATTGGTTCAGCTAATATTCCAGTTTGAGTCTTAAAATAAAGAGGTCAAAATCTTCTTTCCTTCAACATCTCCAAATTTTAAATAGTGAGGTATTACTCAAACAACTTGTACCTATTCGTTAATTCTTTGTTTATTCGCCAACACTAGTCCGTTTCACTTCGGTGGGCCGAAGCTGTCGAAATTGCACGATAAACTAATCTGAACAATGAACTATTCGACAGTTCTTTAGGTAAGTCTACCTAATTAATGAAATAGCTACGTCGTGGCTAGACGGATTTCCTAAATGGTATCATAATATCTGCTTGCTTTGCATGTCCGGGTTTAATAAAAGTTATAGCCTGAAGTTATGAGTGAAATGATTGAAGAGAAGCAATGACAGTTACCACAAATACTATACCACATAAATTGTCGAAATTAGTTCATCGAAAATGTCTGAGAGGATAAGCAAAATTAAAGAAAGGTGATAAAGGTTACTCAAACAATAAATAAAAGAGGGAATAAATGAGGTACTCTATCGTGTATTCCTTACTTCGATAGTACCAATGTGTCATAGTTAAAAAATACTTAGGAAGCATTGGTAGATTCATCAATCATCATAGATGACTTGAAAACAATTAATTGCTCGGCACGATATGTAAAGCCTAATACATTTTCATGCTTTGTCTTTAGAAAAAAAAAATAATTCATTATGCAGTGCAATAAACATTTTTTATTACAGCGCATTTTATGATATGATTCGTAAAAGTAAAATCGCATTTTAATTTTTACATAAAAGTATTTTTGATGGTTTTGATACAAAGTCCGCAGTGGGTCACTTAAAATATAGTTTGATGGGTCTTGATAAAGCAGATCATTATCTTATTATTCAGATAAGTTCAAAGGTTAATTATATTGTGCAGTAGGTAGGTACCTGATAATTATATCCAATAAAGCGACTTAAGATTAAAAATGTTATCGACGTTTCACAGTACCTAATTATTAAATATTATGCAATGTTAAAAAAAATATCAGTTGGTTATATACTTACATAAAAAACTTCCTGGCATACAATAAAAAACTGTAAGATTTATATCGCCTCGTCCAATGATATTTAAAAATAATAGATTTATGTTTCTAGCTCGTGCAAAATGAAGACTCGACAACGTCCCAATTGGGTCGTTTTGTCTTTAGAAGTGTTTGTCACGTGTAGTGAATTGCAAAAACAATAAAAATGCTATTGTGTTATAATATGAATGTACGGGTAGGTACCTACTTAAATTTTTTTCATAAGTTTCATTTGCGGAACTTTTTAACATAGTGTGCACTATAACGGTGTGTATACCAGTGCGACCATATTTTAAACGTTGATAAGTATGAACGTAACATATCTAGGGTATAATATCATTGGCCTCATCATAAATATCATTTTAAATCACGGAAATTCAATCGGCTATGATTTGAATGAATTGCAGCTGTCGAAAGTTATTTGGTAAACGTTGGTCATATGTAACTCAAAGCTGATGTTTGAGGACACATTTTAAACTTAAATTACGCGATAAAGTCCCGTGTTTGATAAGATGGAGAACGCTAGTCCAGCACCGAAACTAATATCACGTGTGAGTCTATCCGTAACCACGAGAGCTGTAACGCACTCGAAACGTCGGGAAATAATAAACAAAAGTAATCACGCGATAAAGTCCCATTAGTTTGTTTAAATTATGTCTACAGATCGCGAAAGTTTAAAATGTGCTAATATCATGTGTTTAATCGGCTTTATTCATAAGAAAGGCCTGCATAAACCACTGATTCCGGCAAAGCGTTTTTCTTCACTGTTTTAAAGTGTTCACAGCCACCCTTTTACAGACATAAATCAACGAAAGCTCGGTCTGGATTCAAACTCACGACCAGACCGACCTTCATATTGAAAGTGCCAACAAAAGCTACAAAGCTAGTGAG
This sequence comes from Camptogramma bilineatum, assembly GCA_958496255.1. NCBI lineage: Eukaryota > Metazoa > Arthropoda > Insecta > Lepidoptera > Geometridae > Camptogramma > Camptogramma bilineatum. The sequence continues at coordinate 10,219,924 of OY292463.1, forward strand.
AAATTGTTACCGTTGTAGTACCGTTTAAAGTAAACTATAGTATAATACTATCTACAATCGCAGATAACTATTCATTTAGATTTCAAAGCCGCATAAAATAAATCGCACTGAGCGGTGCTGGCGAAGGCCTGGTTTTCGAAAAACTGCGTTTGTTTTAACGAACCTAAGAGAACGGTGATCATGCAATTTAGATAAAATTAATTGTATTTCTCAATTTTGAAGCTGTAAGAACTGCTACTTCAGTTTGTGATCTAATTTAATTTCAAATTTTAACAAATGTTAGCCATTACTTTGGTATTTGCCAGATGTACATATTTTTAACATGCCTTTCCTCTAGATACTCGTATCTTCAAAAAGATTTTGTATATCTTAAGATACGTGTCGTATGTCTAAGGTTTCTCGAGATTCTATCGAGAGCCTATTTACGTTTTTGGGGCATCATTAAAACTTTAGTTTTCATTTTATCGAAAGAATGTTATGCATGAGGCTAATGTGTCCGTTCTTGTACTAAGTCGCGGAAATCGGCTTAGATTCTGAACGCGTCAGAGCCAATTGTTCACGGTAATTGAAGCCGCGTATTATCTGCTCAAATGAGCCACAAATTGGTTCAATATCAGGTGTCAATCTACATTACCCTTATTATATAAATGAGTTACGTCCATGACTTGTAATTTTAGAGCAGCTGAGTTTAATTTAAAAAGCTAATATTTTTGTTGAATATATCAGATTAGAATGATTTTTCACTTTCAAAACTTTCGTGAGTTGTACTAGACATTATACCACATTACCCAGATGAAGATTCTCCGGATGAATCGAAACATTGTCGGTATCTAAATCGTCGATATTTTTACGTGAGTAATTCCCGTGTGTTAAATAATGTCTAAAATGATTTTGGTCAATAACGTACCATTTTGACTTCACAGATATTGTTACTGAATGTTCTTTAGAAGTTTGATAATTTTAATATCAACAACATACAATGTCTTATTTTTGTAAGTTTCTAAGTTATCGTCTCCTCAGCGGGCTTTAAAAGGTCGCTATAGCAGAATCAAAATTGGAATTGAATTAAATGCCGTCACTTTTCATTGATTGAGAGTGAAAAGAGACGGCGTATAGTTCAATTCTTATTGTGATTCTGCTATTGCGACCTTTTTAAGCCCGCAGATCTCTGTTCCAGACGGTAGTGGTTTATAAAAATGTTTCTCATATCTGTAACTACTAGAGTGGTATTGCTCATTATACGGACTAAAATCGGACTAAAATTGAAGGAACAAATGTCATTTTTCATATATTTTTAGTCCGTATAATAAGCAATACGACTATAAGAACTACCAGTCAGGCTTCTTTTAGACTTGGCTATGTAATGATATTGAATGGTATAAATGCCTTTTGATACGAAATAGTCCATTTCATATAATTTCAAGTAATAGGTGCAGCGCACTACCATTTCGTAAAATGGCCAATTTTATGAGTTGTATGTGTATTATACTTTTATTTCGATATAGGTTTATCGGTCAATGCAATTTAAAGTTCCTATTCAAAAATAATTCATACATTATTTAACACACGGGAATTACTCACGTAAAATTATCGTCGATTTAGATACCGACAATGTTTCGATTCATCCGGAGAATCTTCATCTGTTAAATAATGTCTAGTAAGTACAACTCACGAAAGTTTTGAAAGTGAAATAATTCATACCTCCAATATCAGTCCTATGAACTAACTATTCTCTTTAACTTCAATTTATTTATTTAATTGGCTTATTAGGTCATACTCTTCCTATTTTTCCTTATAATGGTCTGGTCCCGGCCCCAATTCTACTAATTTACAACGTCAACCATTCCAGTATTATTATATCATTACCGCTGCGTTTTGTTTCGTTCTCCAAAATGACAGTAATTTGTTTAAAAACGTCGCCACAAAAGATTAAACTAACCTCATTGGAGTCATTGGTCATTAGTAGATTATGTAACAAATCGAAATCTAAGGTTATAGGTTGATGTTTTGGTTTGGTTGATAAAAAGTTTGTTAGTAGAATCGGCCTAGTAATGGTCTCGAAGAAATTGTCATGTCATATAAGATTGGCATTTATCCTCTTCTTTTCTTAACAACTTTGGTTAGTGCTCTCTCGTCTTTAAGAACCTTATGAAAAACAAAAATCCTACTAATATTATAAAGGCGAAAGTCCGTGTGTGTGTGTGTGTGTGTGAATGTTTGTTGTCCATGTCCATGAGACCACGTGTCTCCATAAGTACTATACCGATTTTGATGAAATTTGGAATGTACTGATTTTATTAGAATAGTAACTACTAGTGAACGCCCGCGTCTTCGCCCGCGTGGACTACTTTTTTATCCCACAGGAACCATACATTTTTTCGGGATAAAAAGTAGTCTACGCGGGTGAAGCCGCAGATGTTCACTAGTAGTTACTATTCTAATAAAAGGTAATATCAAGTGCATTGTGATTGAAATCTCGTAAATGTATTCGTGAAATTTACTTTGTGTATGTTTAATCGCGGCCAAGGGTGCGGTGATGGATTCTCATGATAATCGCAAGTTTTTTGCGGTTATGCACTTCAGCTGATGAGCATCGGTGCCTCGTGACCGAGATATGCAAAAACCGACCTTCACGACTCGGGTTCTGTTCTATAGTGGGTTGTTGACCTATTTTGCAATTGCTAGTCTTTGTTCCTTAAAAAGTGGCGATTGTGAACAACTACTACTGATGAATGAAATTGTTTCTTTCTAAGTCAATAGGTATTCAGTAGGATCGCTGGGATCTGACTGAATAATCTTAAAAGCTACGACCAATATCGAGATGAACCATGGCCACATATGGGTGGTTTTGACATTGAAACCATAATTGCGTGAGGTTCCTCGATTTATAAAAAAATCAGCCGGGACAAACAGACATAGTCTAGAGTCGTGACTAAAAAAGCATAATAAAGTAAATAAAACAATTAGTTCCCGCTTTTGCCGTAGGACTTGAGTGCTGGCGCGGACTCTAGACTATGTCTGTTTGTCCCGGCTGATTTTTTTAACGACCGTGGTCGTTCAGTTGTTCTGGTGTGTAGAATTAACGAACGTACAAACTTGCATAACTATTCTTGTTCAAGCCTTATTTAGACAATTAGTATTTTTTTACCTAACCTAGTTCTGTGATAGCAGCGCCGCGTCTATCGGACTTTAGTGGTGGCGCATACTCTATGTCTAGTTGTCTCGGCTGAGTTTTATATAGATGTCGCAGCCAACTGGTTGAATTAGCCATTCAATTAAATGCCTAGCCATTTCGTTGAGTGCCGCCATTCAACTAAATGCCTAGGCGGATAGTTGAATCATTGAAGCGTTTGAAACGTTCAACACTCTGCCTGATTGAAAGGCCGCGATCTCATTGAATTAGTATGTTTTTCTGCCACCGCGGCGCTACTTTCGCTTTGCTCACAAAATGGCGTCTACAGCTGGTGTTTCTTGAATGTTGTGTGTTGTTTTGTTGTGAAAAATAAACAAAATCAGTTCCCAGTGTTATTCGTATGCCACAAAATAATGGATTTACCTTCGAGCAGCTTTTCTGCGTGGGTGTGTGATACGCGTGCTATAAAAAAAAAAAACCAAAACCTACTTACTTTTTCTGTGTGCAAGTGAACCGCCTAGTCATTTCATTGAGCGCCGCCATTCAATTAAATGGCTGACCTTCGTTTAGCCGTAGTGTGGAACGTTGTGTTCAACACTCCGCCTAAACGAAGGTCAGCCATTCAATTGAATGGCGGCGCTCAATGAAATGCCTAGGCATTTAATTGAATGGCTAATTCAACCAGTTGCCTGCGACATAGACATAGACATAAACACATCGTTTATTTGCCACTAAGCACACAAATTACATATAGTGAAACATAACAATTACAATAAAAGTTACAAAAAGGTACAAAACACAATCAACAAAAGTAAATGAAATAGGTTGTTTGTGTGCTACAGCAGTGTTCCGCAAACTTTTTATGTTCAAGGTACATTTAGGAAATCGGAAAATTTTGGAGGTTCACAATAAATGAAAAATCATTTTTTTATGCGAAACATGAGCTTATTTATACACCGTTAATTCTGGGTCAGTTTAAAGCCAGCACCCACTGCTTGTATTGCTTAATCGTATTCGTGTCGTTGGTTTAGTTTTTGAATTTGATAAGTATTTCATACGAAACTAAATAGTTGAAAAGATTAACAAAAGTGAGGAAAACACTTGGTAAGGTGTCGTAGGCGCGCAGAGCTAATGACCTAGGTATGTATGTATGACTACGACGTAGCATAGACTCTACGCCATAGCAACAGCTGAGCACAGAGCACGTATCTCCGTGATTTATCCTGCCTATGTTTCGTGATATTATTAATTGCAAAAAAATAGATCTCATTTTTATTATTATTTTTGAGTAAGGTTATCGATATAGATTACGTAGGCGCCGGCTTTAAACTGACCAAAAATAAACGGTGTATAGTTGAGCTTATGCGGTCCAAACTTGCTGTAGCTTAACTGTGATAGGTAACCTCATTTTTTCGAGGCACACCAACTTGACCACGGTACACCAGTGTGCCGCGGCACACCCTTTGCGAAACACAGTAACTAGGTGAATTATACTTTTTTTTATTCGTTGACTCTTTCGTCGTAGAGTTGATGTCAATAGAGTTGCTTGGCAAATTCATATCGATCGTGAGAATCTCGATGAACCAGTTACAGTTGCCAATTAATGTGATGTTTGTAATTTTTTTTAGGTGGCACTGTTATGATCTGTCATTCAGAATAGTTGACCTAATCCATAAAGTTACGTTTTATTATGTTTTCCTAATAATCCAATAGCATATCTATACTTCTATACTAATTATATAAAGCGGTAGAGCTTTTTTGTTTGAACGCGCTAATCTCAGGAACTACCAGTTTAATTTGAAAAATTCTTTCCGCATTTGATAGCTAAATTCTTGAGGTTATAGTTACTTTTCATCATCATCATCATCACCATATACCATCACTACGGGGGCAAGGCCGCGAGGGCGCTGCTAGTATTAATATAATGGTGACTAATTTGACGAGACCTGGTCTTAAGTTGAAACCGCTTTTTGTTTAAGTTCCGGATTATGACAAATTGACGCGTAGTTTTGGCCTTGTGCTCTTATGTTTTATGGTAATTTGCTCACTTACAAATTCGCAAGTTAAAAGTTATACAATACGTTCAATACAAAAAACAACAAAAAGTTTAATTACTTACATAAAAATGAAGAGGCAAAAAACAAATAACACTCTAATAAGAAGATAAAATTATCTGTTTTGTTATAAGATAAAAACAAGCTAATTTTATAAAAAAAAAACGTAAAAAATTGACGAAAGTGAAGCATAGGTTTAGTTTTTGCATTGCATGTGTCCAAAAAATAAAAATATCAAGTGTATGTATTTAATGATAGCTCAGAAGTAATGTTCAGGATGTTACAAAACAGAAAGTGCATTTTATATATTTTTTATAGAAAGTAAGATCTGTTGATCACATTCTTTGATAAATACTACACTTACTGAGTAACTGCATTGACATTATTTTAAGTAATCAGAGATTGTACGATTTGTATTTATACAAAACACATTTTTTTTGCATTACTTACATTTTTCAACAAATTCCTATTAAAAATCCTATTATAAAGGGGTCAAAAGCACGTCAAAATATATTATATTTGGCACCTGCCTACTAAATATATCATTATTTTATATTAAGGTTATAGACCTTAAAGTTAAGGCTATAATTATAGTTTCCGATCCGATAGGGGCATGTAAGTTCTTCTGTTCCTATGCATAATCTATACAAGTGGAAATTACTCGTATAATAAATTGAACTAAATATACTATCTCAATCAGAATCATTGCAACTTACGCTTTCATTTAAGTGGAATATATGCCGCACTCAACGTCGTCGTACTCACGTATAAAATAACTCAGATATTGAGTAGAGAGCAGATTTAAGTAGTATCATAATATTTTATACACACGTTTACGATGTTCGGTCATGTAGAGAGGATGAATGGAAGAAGATTGACGAAACAGGTCCATATGGCGAGTGTGAATGGGACCGTCGGAAGGGGAAGACCTAGGCGCACATTCCTGGACCAAATTGGCGAATTATTGGAAAAAGGCCAGGTCAAGAGTCCCATAAACCGACGAGCTTGCATGAAGAATGCGATGAGAGTGAATGAAGCGAAAGACGTGTGTCAGGATCGTAGCAAGTGGAGATCTGTGATCTCTGCCTACCCCTATGATGGGAAACAGGCGTGAGTTTATATATGTACCTACTTTCATTAACTAAGTAGGTTCTGAAGTTCAATAGCTCTGGTTTTTGCACCGTAGGGCTTTCCACAAGCTTAACTTTTGATTGTGTTTTGTTTAAGGGGAAATCCTAGACTCTTTTGAGTAAGAGAAGGAAATGTCATCAGGTTTTAACAAAAAACTGACTCTTAAACTTTCTACGAACATATTATTTTTAGAATAATTGAAGCAATTCTTTTTAGGGTTCCGTACCTTAAAAGGTAAAAAAAGGAACCCTTATAATATCACTTTCTTGTCTGTCTGTCCGTCTGTCCGTCTGTCCGTCTGTCCGTCTGTCCGTCTGTCCGTCTGTCCGTCTGTCCGTCTGTCCGTCTGTCTGTCCGTGTGTCACCATCGATTATCTCAGGAACGGGTAGAGCTAGCAAGTTGAAATTTATACCATATACTAAAGTCTATAGTCCCTATTGTGAGTATAAAAATCAAGGTCCTGAGTAAACACTATAAAAAGATATAGGCAAATTTAGGTTTTCGTGAAAACTTGTGAGTACCAAAACTTACCTTAATTATCAACTTTTTTTATTTTTCGGAATTTTTCCTTTACTTGTTGTTGTGCTGTAAGACCTTGCTTGTAACCAAAATTGACAATTCTAGGTCAACCGGAAGTACCCTAGAGGTTTTGGGTCGAAAACCTAAATGGTAGTTCCCGTTGACCTAGAATAACGAAATTTGGCAAAAAGCAAGGTCTTATAGCACAAATAAAGGAAAAATTCTAAAAAGTTAAAAAAGTTAAAAATTAAAGGGTGTTCCCATACATACATAGTTGACGCCAGTTAAAATTGTCCTCCGAGTTGTATGGGTGCTCATACAATTAAGCGGACTAGCTTAATTGGCACCATGGCTAGTTACGGAACCCTCGGCGTACGAGTTCGACTCGCACTTGACCGGTTTTATTTTAGTATGTTTATTGTAATATTGGTGTGTTTGTAACAAGTATTAACTACAAAAAAAAAAACCATCGCTTTGTTTGTAATTATGTAGGTGCTAGAACAGTATGCTATTATGAGTTCAAAATTGTATAATCTAGCTATTATCTCCTCAAATTACATATACAATGTTACCTTCGCACGGGTTGTTGTGCCACTAACTAGGTTAAGACCTTGGTGACAGGCCTCTAATTGTGAATACCCAAAATTCTAACGGATGAACTTCCTGAGGCCATCAAGGTGAATCTTGTGCACTCGAAGTGTCTGTACCGATTGAGGCCTTGTCTTTGTGTGCTTTACATAATTGCCGGCCTTGTTTTGCAGTTTCTATTTAATTGGTATCAATATTGTTTTTTTTGCGTGTGATAAAGTGCATGTTTGCGAGATTATAGGGCTGGGCATTATTCGGACGCGTTTGCTAAATCTTATGCATCATCATTAATTACGCGTAAAGATATGCAAATTACTAATGCGGATTGCCTTACCCCAGTTTTTATCCCTCAAAAGTAAAACAGATATAATTGCACAATAACAATCGATATTAAATATGCGTCTCAAATAATAAATTTTATCGAACTAACGGACTTTGAGATGCACTAAAATGTGATCGAGTAGAATTCCACTTTTCACTTGCATTTTCGTGTAATATCTGATGGCATAACAGAGAGAGTTGTCTGGTAGCGATAAAGCTGTATTTCTTGATAAATACGCGTATCGTAAATTTATACCATACAGATTAACGAATGCTTTCATTGCAATTTCACCTACTTAATGAGTCTGTTTGGATTTTTATTAGGCAGTTACGAAGTTGCGACTGCCACCGGATCCACAAAAAATTTTAAACATTTTTACGGTAATTCTAAACCAATAAAATTCCTCTGAGTAAAGAACATCAAACCATTTGGTAACTATCATAACCTTAATTTTTCTTTGAAAACTTAACTTCAAAATAGGAAGGAAGTATTACAAATATTTTTTTTAAGTATTTATTTTTCTATCGTTGTCACCAACCAGGATTAAAAATGTTAGTGGGGAAAATGCCAAACCTTTTTTGAAAAATGTTATAATTCCCACTGGTGGGGACAGCTTAGTGGGGACTATGAGAATAAACCAAACTCACTGGTATCACTCTCAGAGATCTAGATAAATTAGAGCAATCAACCACGGATTTATCGCTCACCACATCCTGATTCACAAATAGTCCCGCCGCATTCCATTGAGAGACAATTAGGTGGTTTTCCGTCACTTAAAGGTCTTAACCTCCTTTTAATAAAAAACTGAATGCGATATTTTACGATAGTAGATGACAGTTGTAGTCGGAAGGCGGAAATAGACCGGTCTCGTAGGCATGTTTGGCGCGTGTTGCCAGATCACGATAAATATTATACAGTATCACAACTTTGGATAATCTGATGTCAACGCAAGTTTATTAATTGGATGGTATTTTAGTTGTGCCAGTATTTTTGTGCGAATTTGCAAGATAAACATCGTTAAAAACACACACGTAATAATGTTTTTAATAAAACGATATAGGTTAATTTGGCCAATGTCTTTCTTGCAATCTACCTCTTCGGAATGTAACAAAAAGTGTTACATTTCAAATGAAGAATTTTTCATGATTAATTTTACGAATTTTATTTAACAAATAATAATAATAAATAAATAAATAAACCAAATTACAAATATTTTCTACAAAAATTACACACATTATAAAAAGTTGTTTTACTGCTAACGTGTTATCGTGTTCTAGTTGTGTAGGCATGGTAATGCGCCGGCGCAGCCTCTAAGCCTTCCCGGTGTCTGACGTGCATGCCCATTCATGGCGAGCGTGTGTGATGTAAGTGTCGGTACATTTGAGTTATGGCAGGTATGAAGTATGGAAGCGAAGAAGCTGCAGTAACTTGTTTTTTTATGTATAAGGACTGAAAGGAACTATAAATGTTAAATATGACAGTTTTTTATGTAATGATAATTATTATTACGGGATTTTATCACGTACCTTTCATTTATTTTGTTTCCCGAAGTTATGTTAACAAATCGCGAAAGTCATTTGTTTGGAAAATGTTCAGTGAATGGATTAATTTATTGTAGTGAAGAAGCAAGATTTACTTTTATAGTACGTGGACTGAAGAAGCTGAGTTACTGTTTTAATGGTTTCATAAATAATGTTGATTTTTTTTGGAAAATTTTCAGGTGGTTGGAATGAAAATTAAAATGTTCATTGGACATAGAAACAATTCAAAAAAATTATAACAGCTTTGTTTTAGCAGCATTCGATTCTAAGGTCGTTGGGTGTGCATCAATAAGTTTTTAATTTTGATGAAAATTTGTGAATTGGCACGAGCTCTACCTACACGGTGAAGGAAAACATCATGAGAAAATTAGTTAGTATTGTAAGAGGGCTTGTCAAGTGGCATGCTTATTACTTGCAAATTAGTTTACTACAGTTGTAAGCCTAATGTTGTTTTACACCAGCTTTAAAAAAGGAGTAGGTTCAATGTTCGACGTTATGTATGTTTTTTTATGTACGAGTATGTTCACTCATGTTGACTTTCTTTGCTTGAAAGGTTATACTCTCCTGGTGGTCCCATCAAGAAATTGAAGTTGGTTTTTAGTTTTTTCAAAAATTTCTTGTATTTCAGTAAGTCAGGTATTAAAATATTAAATCATTGTTTGTTTCCAAAGCATTATTACCTAAGTATGTATTTTTTGCGTTGTCATCATTACTCGACAGTAATTTGGCTTAACACGTAAAGACAACAATAGAGTTTCTCATTGCAATATCACTTTCGCTCAACATTTACATGATTACAGTTTTATTTAATTTTGAACATCTTAAAAAAAGGAGACTCCTCCTAAGAATTGTCAGATATTTCATAAGATTTTCATGCACTTACGTTGCGAGCAAAAGTCAAGCTAATTAGCTTGAGTCAACTTAGTCGCACTTTGTCTTGCTCCGTTGTTACACACATGTACACGCAAAACGCAAATAATTTATCTCTTTTTGACAAGGGGGTTTTATAAATCTCTGCTATTTTTTAGGATTCTTGATTGATATTTAACAAAACTGCTTATATTCCACGTTTAAGTAGCTCTAACTAAACTTCGCCGCGTTTTATAGCTTTTTCTAATGAGTATAACGTCTCTATTGGTAGAATCTCATTGTTTCAAGGTTAATATTATCTAAATCAATGGATTTGTGCCACCATTAATTCCTTTCACAGATTCAAAATGGCAAAGATAAATCATTTTATCTCACTATCAGTGGTCATTGAGCGTGTTGATGTAACTTGAACGTACAATCGTGAACGTTTAAGAGCCTTATATTTTAGAATGTAAATACTGTGTAACGTTCCTCTGAATACCCTTAGAGCGATGCCACACGGATGCGTTACGTCAGCGTTGCGACGACGGAGCGGTGACACTGCGTTGTTTTCCATACAAATCAGAACAATAAGCCACACGGTGCGTTAAGCCGACGCGCTTTGACAGAACACTTTGTCATAGCACTGCGACGACACGCAACGGATCGGCAACGCCCGTGTGGCATCGCTGTTAAGGATTGATGTGATCTTTTATTTACGAGCATCCATTACGTAGACTATATACCAGCAGACTGGTACCAAAAGGCAGACGTGGCCTCAGTAATGAAATTAAAAAAAAACCTTGATCTTTACAACCACCGATCTAACTGTAGCTAAGACTATCCTGGTGTTATGTACAAAAATCACCAAGCCGTTTAGGTGGAGAATTAGGAATAAATGCACTGTAATTTACTACAAAGATAGACATTAAAAGCTGGCATATAGGCCTTATTTTGTTCTCCCTAATATTTACTCTAGTTTAATTAAATAGTTTTCGTCAAAAAACGTTCCATTTTACGCGGGGTCAGCGCAGCCTCGGTTTCGGTACTTACAGTCAATTTTATAATCGAACGCAGCAATGCATAAATTGCTTTATTACATTGTAGTTTAAATAACTTTAAATATGTAGGCGCGGCGTCACTGAAGCTAGGTACGTATACGTTATACTGCAGTTTGTTGTGAGTACTGTTTATAAGCAAACAACCTTCGCTAACTGGGTGACACAGATACAATTTAAAATAAGCCTTCCTAGAGATAAAGCTACTTTTGTTGCATATCTTGCATAAACGCCGATTGAGTTTACATCCGATCAGATCATGTCTTAACATTACTGTTCTAACGCGCTTGAATACAATATTCAAAGAGTGTTCTTTACCATCATCATTATCTCAGCTCGCGCCCACTGCTGGGTAGGTATACCCAACCCAGCAAGTAGCGTAGAGTGGCGCAAAGAGAAGACCTATAGGTCTCCTCTTTACGCCACTCGTACAGTCGGTTCTGTGACTCTCCCACGCTATTCCGGCGATATTCACGATGTCGTCTAACCATTGGGCTGGTGATCTGCTTCTTGGTCATGGTCGCTATTCCATAATCGCTGTAGTCCATCTTCCGTCTTTTCGTCTAGCTAAGTGCCCTTCTCATCTCCACTTGAGACTTAGTCTTGTGATGCGCATAATGTTACTGTTTTTAATAATTATTACAAGAGTGTGAGATACGCGACCACGACCATTTTTGACCGGCATTGACCGTACCAAGAGGCCCTGTTGCACGCTAATCTATTAAACAAATCCATGCCCCACCCTCATACCCAGATGAAGATTCTCCGGATGAATCAAAACATTTTCTGTATCTAAATCGACAATATTTTTAAGTGAGTAATTACCTTGTGTTATGTACTCGTATTAAGTAATGCTGATAAGCGATTTTTTTTAATTAAGTAGTTGAGCTGTGGGTTTCAAGGAATTTTATCTGCAATTAATTTTAATTTGGTGAAGTTTTTTAAATCAAAGTGAGTTGATGATTTTGATAAAATTTTTTTGGGTTATTTTTACGTTCCTAAGACCGCGGTCCCAGTTTCGGAGCGGTCCCAGTCCCAATTATACTCTGAGGTACTCTCCTAAATAAGGACTTTGTAAGAAAATTTCTACACCAAATAAACTTAAATCATTAAATAATAAAATGATTTCAGTACTTATGTGTATGTTTTGCAAGAAGAACCTTAACTTACATACCCAGATCGCATTAATCTAAAGTAAATAAATATCTATTAGTTTCGCAAACTTACAAAACAAGATTGGTATCTGCGCTAATTAGAACTGTTCGCTATTGTAACAATTATTTTCAAGTACGAGCATTATGTTGGCGTTGTAGCAGTTAGGCCCCACATCACATGGCACAACCTTTTGATAATAAATAAGAGTAATTCTTATATACATGTCGCAGCCAACTGGTTGAATTAGCCATTCAATTGAATGGCTGACCTTCGTTTAGCCTTAGTGTGGAACGTTGTGTTCAACACTACGACTAAACGAAGGTCAGCCATTCAATTGAATGGCGGCGCTCAATGAAATGGCTAGGCATGTAATTGAATGGCTAATTCAACCAGTTGGCTGCGACATACATACAGTGAGCCACAAAAATCTATGAACATTTTACGTCCCTAAATAAAAAAAGAAAAGGCTTTGGAACTTGTTCATGAAGAACCTAGACTCCTAAGTGATTCAAAACCAAAATGTTTTCTTGTAGATGTATTATATTAAAATACTGTAATTCTATATTTTTTCCAAAAGTGCATATGAACAAAGCTTGTAATATGTACTTAGGTATATTTAGTTTTAGCAATGCACTCAATTTGTTGATGATTCAAATAGTCCCATTAGTTTTACTCATAATTGCCAAATAATTGGCGAAAAATCATGTTTATATAATCATACTTTGTACAGCATGTTGAACCGTTTATTTTTGAAGGCTATATACCTACCTATTAGGCTATGTACCTACCTATTTGCGTGATGAAAATCATCTGCGTAGGTAGGCACTAGCTCACGCAATGTTAGTATATTATATTACCATGGCACTTAAACGCAGTAATTGCTCATCTTTCTGGTAATAAACTTAAAATTACAGGCTAAAAATACTACCGAATATGCTACTAGGTATGTTTAAATGAAATAATACGTGGTTAGCCTGCTTATGACAAGCGACGTTTTATGACGTTGTGTGACTGACTGGTGAGTTTCTTTACTAGGCTGATTTTAGTCTCACGCTCACCGTCAGCGCTGATAGGCGAGTGATCTTTATTACAATGAAATAAGGATACTGATTGTTTAGCAGAAATGGCTACGCTGATTGTTCTCGTCAGTGCTTCCCTTAATTTAATTAAATAAATAGATTGAAAAAAAAACAAAGACAAAAATATTTCAACATTATTAGCACGAAAGGCATTCCCGAAATAAATATAAAATTGAAAAGGTTATGCAAACAAATCTTAAAGTAGGTAAGTATATTAATGTCCAAAGTGACCGGGTTCGTTATCCAGTAACTAGGTACGCGATCTCGGTACAAAATCGTCCTGCGTTGTGTCACGATGTCGCAAGCGTTCACACTTGATTTGGTTTCACCGCGGTACGCATGCGCGTGATTTGTGAATTGTTCAGCTAGGGCCAGCAGGGTGTCAATTATACTACGACGGTTACATCCTCAAGATCATAATATTTTTGACCATGTAGTTTCACTTCTCAATGTACTAGGGCATCACATAATTTTAGAGCACTGTAAAATCTGTAAAATTAAAGCATTAGTAACAAAATAATGACACTCTGGCATCTGACATCTGGCAACCCCACCCGCTCGGCTCGCGCCAACTTCATTCGTTTCTTATGTGCGGGCATCGCAACATCGCAATAATTACGAAATTATTTTTTTTTTTTGCAAGAAAGTTATAATTAAAAGTTTATAATTGGTAAAATAACGTAAACGAAGTGGTGATTATAAAATAAGAAAGAAGATTAAACTTTTGGAAAGGAGTTTATGGAAATCATCATCGTCTACGAGAGATGAAGGGAGGTAACAGTCTTTTGTTTACTCAATTTCACCCAATAATCAAAAAATATTACCTATAGATGCATACGACAAATAATACCGTAAATTATTTACGACAAATAATTTTTACATGTCGACAATTCACATTAAAAAATATGTGACTACCTTCATTTTATTTTTGTCTCGTGTTTATTGTTGCATTGTTTATCGTTGCATTGTGATATTTATCCATTATGATAAACGATTTAGATTACGTCTTAGTAATAACAATTTTGTCAAAGTGCCAAAAACGGCCGGTGTTTTTTTCTTTGCATGCAGGTCACCAACGATATTGAAATACCTACCTGCGATATATTACGCGACGAGCTCGCGTTTGATAATTATCGCTCAATCTCGTGTCGTCACATTATGACGACCAATGACTTTAAGACAATAAAAAGGGCAGACTGCAGATTGGATGGATATGTCTACCTGCCAACACAGGTCAAGGGTGTAAAAAACCTAGGTCCCCAGCGTTATACTGCGTGACGCGATCACGTTTGATATCGCTTAGTCCGGAATGACTTTAAAATAACAACAACTGCAAACTGCAGATTGTAAGTATGTCTACCTGTGCATACAAGTCAAGGAGGTGGAAAACCTACCTGCGTTATACTGCGTGACGCGATCACGTTTGATATCGCCCAAATGACTTTAAAACAATAAAAACGGCAGACTGCGGATTGGATGTATATGTTTACCTGCCCACACAGGTTAAGGGTGTAAAAAACCTAGGTCCCCAGCGTTATACTGCGTGACGCGATCACGTTTGATATCGCTTAGTCTGGAATGACTTTAAAAAAACAACAACTGCAAACTGCAGATTGTAAGTATGTCTACCTGTGCATACAATTCAAGGAGGTGAAAAACCTACCTGTGTGACGCGATCATGTTTGATATCGCTTAGTCCGTAATGACTTTAAAATAACAACAACTGTAAACTACAGATTGTAAGTACCTGTGCATACAAGTCAAGGAGGGGGAAAATCTACCTATACTGGGTGACGCGATCACGTTCAATATCGCTCAGTCTCGTGTCGTCGTGTGATGACGACCAATGACTTTAAAACAATAAAACTGCAAACTGCAGATCGTAAGTATATGTCTATATGTGCATAAAGGTCAAGGGTGATATAATATCTACCCAGCGTTATAGGGCGATGCGATCACGTTTGATTTCGCTTAGTTTCGTGTCGTCACGTGATGACGACCAATGATTTTAAAATAATAAAAACTGCAAACTGCAGATAGTAAGTATTATTATGTATACCTGCCCAATACCTACCTACGTGATATTGTGTGACGCGATCACGTTTGATATCGTTCAGTCTTGTTTTATTACGTGATGACGATCAATGGTTTTAAAATAATAAAAACTGCAAACTGCAGATTGTAAGTATGTTTACCTGGAAGTATTGCGTCATACTGCGTGACGCGAACAAGTTTCTATCGCTCAGTCTCATGTCGTCACGTGACGACGACCAATGACTTTAAATCCAATAACAACTACAGACTGCACATTGTACTGTACAGGTTATATTACCTGACTTTTGTAACTTTGATGAAAGCGTAGTATGTCTTCTACCACTCTCAGAGCGTGGCTATTACAATACCCGACTCCATCACCGGGAGCTCTACTTTATTTGTCATAGTCAGACCCTGACAATCGGTTCATGCATTATGTCTGAACAAAGAAATATATTATTATTATAATTATCTATCTTTATAGGAACTCTCTAAACGTTGGGGTCGGATTCTGGTGGAAGGTGACCGAGACCAAGAAAACCAAAGAGACCTTGTAAAAAATACTTTAATATTTAAATATTCTATAAACATAAAGGCCTTCAGATTAAAAGGTATGACCTTAGCTTACTCTCTAGATCGAAGCAGGAGCAGGCAAACTGGAAGGCCATTCCAGAACTAAACCACCCAGACCATTCAAGTGGGGTGGACCGAAGAACAGATGCCAAATCTGAGGTAATCGTCTCAAAATGGGTACCCGTTCCA
Source organism: Camptogramma bilineatum (assembly GCA_958496255.1). Classification (NCBI taxonomy): domain Eukaryota; kingdom Metazoa; phylum Arthropoda; class Insecta; order Lepidoptera; family Geometridae; genus Camptogramma; species Camptogramma bilineatum. The sequence goes on from OY292463.1 coordinate 10,236,150, forward strand.
AGGGCGGAGACCACCACCTGCCGCGAGTTCTTCCTGCACCAAGACTGAGTTCAGGACCCGCAAAACGCATAAGAGGTAAGTAATACTACTTCATGCTAACAATTTGCGCTATTTTATGAATAATTACTGCGCACTCTGCTGTACCCAATGATCTTCTACTATATCTTATAAACTGAGGTAGATGTGTTGTGTTGTGCCCCGCTCCGCGTGGCGAACTAACTTCGGGCTGGATAGCTTGAGTCAACTCGGTCGCTCGTCACTGGCTGTCATTTGCGACTTGCTGCTCACGTAATTGTGAAAATTGTATTTATCTCGTTCTGACAACGAGGTTTTGTATTTCTCTGCTATCTTTTGGTTTCTTGAGTGATGTAATGTATATGAAGCTGCAAATATTCTACCTACTTAGCTGTAAAACAATTTCGCCGCGTTTGAAATCTTTTATAATGAGTTTAATATAACGTCTCTGTTGGAAAAATATCATTAGCTGTACCTAGCTATATGAATGGATTTAAAATCCCGTTTAATAGTAGGCCTCCTGTACAAATGTTGGAACAAGCAAACCAAAAGTTTAGCAATACGGAGTTACTCGTAGAGCAGTTATGTTCAGCTACTCATAAGTTATAGTTATCAGAATCTGTGATGCTTCAAACATCAAACATATTCCGGACAATTTTTATCTAAAACTTTTTTGACAAATTGTTCGTGAAGGCACTTCTAGATTTAGTGTTAAATCGATTTATCTTTAAGTCAATATTTTAAATTAGTAGATACTTGCATCGCTGCTAAATTACTTATAAAAGCCAGCTTCATGGCTACGATAGACTTGCAAGATGCATATGTTTTTTAGTACCCGGTCCATAAGGGCCTGTCATTTCCTATCTAAGAAATACGGACTGATTCTAGTCCTTTATTAAAATGAAATTCAGTGCATAAAATGATACTTATAATTGCCACGACAGAGTCAAGGAAACCTTTAAGATTGGGTTTTATTATTATTAACAAAAAAAAAAAAAAAAAAAACTTTTTTAAGTTCGACTCTCGTACCTAACAGGTGCCTGAATTTGTCAGAATTTTAACACAAATAGAACACTTATCTTGTTAAAATTCGTTCACTAACCCTAAGGGATTTCACGAAATTTTTTCGTGTTACTTTGCTCAGCTTGTCCTGCAGTTGCCCGTGGACGGCTGTAGGTTCGCTTCGGATTGACTCGAAATTAAGAAATTTCTAGCTTCTTTGATTTAACGATTATGACTTCTACATGGTACACAACACACATATACCTACGAGTAGCTTATATCCAGATTTGTCTTTGTGGCGAAATTATATTTTAATTTCAAATAATCCTATTTATGGTATTAGATTTTTATGGATGCGCCTTTAAAGGATTGGGGCGTTTTAATTTTATCGGAGAACATGTAAACGGTTTCTGGGACTGCCGAGCCAGATACACTATCAACCTTTTAGAACTAAAAGCCGCTTCTATAGAATTACAGTGTTTCGCTGGCAAATCGATACAAAATAAATTTTGATCCGTAGCGATAACACGAACGCTAAATGTAATTATGATGAAGAGGTGTCCAGTTTAAGCATTTAAACAATTTAAGTAGTAAGATCTAGTAGCGGCGTTATAGTGTAGCATATTCGAAAAAGCCAAAATTAAAAAAGAAGCTGGCTGGACCAGGGATCCAGATGTTTTAAAATTATTATCGATACAATATGGAGTATATCTCAAACAAGTTTGAATGATTTATGAAAATGATTTATTTGCCACTAGAATAAATATGTAAATGTCATAAGTTCGTCTCTTGAAACGAGATCCGTCCGCATTCGATTTCGATGCGTTTACTCTAGACTGGAGTGTTTATTTCTTTCTACACATTCCCTCCATTTTTCATTAATTTTAATATACTTAAGTAAACTAAGCACTAATCGTGCTACTGGAATTGGTCGTCCCTTATTGGTACTTGGTACCATGGTACTCATTGTTCATTAAATATATATATATCTCAAGGCAAACTAGTTTACATAATACCACATTAGGTACTCTTTTCAACTTTCAGACTCTGGCAGCGACACCCTAGTGTCATCGCTGTTATTGAACAAGCCTACTCAAGACTAGCACTGTAAGCAAGTGCTATAAAATTGATATACCTATCATCTTTTTCTAAAAGTTCTTTAAAACAATAACAACTGTGATTCCACAAAATGGTGGCAATTTTTGCACCAAACTTTGAATTGACCTTTTAGAAGATATATTCTATTTGTAATCGATTTTCTAGTTAGCGAATATAAATCTGGTTCAAACTATTCGACTTTGAATACTTGTCATTCAGCGCTTGCTCTGATATTTTGTAAACGGATGAGTCAAGATGATAGAATAGAACTAAACTTTGTTTTTTCCAAGAATGAAAATAATCTGAAATCTGAATCTTGTAGGTGCTTGATCATCTTTCGAAATTCTTTCTTAAACAGATAAATTTTTCTTACAAACCGCTATTTAATGCGAGTGTCTCGACAATAAGCCGATGGATAATGCAGATTCTGTCAGTCAGATAGTGGCGTCGACAAGAATGTTTTTTCCGCATAAGACATGAGTTCACATCGGGTTACGCATAGGCGTAACGGAGTCCCAATAGATATCTTATATATAACGAACCGACTCGTTTGGTCAGAAGTTCTACATTTGATCCAAAATGATGAGCGTGATGTTTTTTTTTTGTAAAATATTTTAAGTATTCTATCGGTTTCACCAATATTTAAATAATTGAATATTTTGAATTGAATATTTATTTATTTGCAGATTCCATTTTTTGTCAAAACATACAATCGTAAGTTGATTGTAAGACAACATTATGTATTAATGTACCTACCTGCTTTTGCGTTAACCGCTTATGTCGTTAAAGGTCGCTAAACATCTACATGGTCAAAAATATTATGATCTTGAGGATGTAACCGTCGTAGTATAATTGATGGTTAAACAAACTTACCAAGTGAAGTTTGGCCATAATTATACGAGACGGTTACATCCGAAGAGATCAAGAAGGTCCCACCCGAACCCATAAAGGCCCTTGCTATTTTAACGACATAAGTGTCTCTGAAGAAATGAAGTTGGCGCGAGCCGAGCGGGTGGGGTTGCCAGATGTCAGATGCCAGAGTGTCATTATTTTGTTACTAATGCTTTAATTTTACAGATTTTACAGTGCTCTAAAATTATGTGATGCCCTAGTACATTGAGAAGTGAAACTACATGGTCAAAAATATTATGATCTCTTCGGATGTAACCGTCTCGTATAATTATGGCCAAACTTCACTTGGTAAGTTTGTTTAACCATCAATTCTAGTACAAAACTTTTTATGAACCACAAGCAAAACCTCAACTAAACCTTAGATTTTTGACTGTTTCCTATTCTATTCTACTAATGACAAACGACTCAGTTGAGGTGAAGTTTTAGCTAAGGTTTGAACTTTGGCAGAACAAATTTTTAAAAAGCTATTCTAATATTCACCAAATGGCTGACATTTAAGAGATCGAACCAAAACGCAGCGGAATGATTGACGTTGTCATCTAGTAGAATTGCCCTGCTGGAAACCTTCTGGGAAGCGCGAAAGCCAAAAGTAAAGCCAAAAATAATTTATTCGGTCTTCAGGGATCATACAGAATTGTCGCTAGGTGATTGACAAAACCTATGAAGAACCAGGGCAACAATCATATTCTTAAATCAAATAAAAGGAATTGGAAACAGGGCCTTTAAATCGATCATCGATAATGTGGTTCAACGGGGTTCAACTTATATTGGTGATGATAAGCTCAGAGTTTTTTTACCAATATGTAATAAAGTCGACCTACGAAAATTATCAGGATACATTGTTTTTAGTTTTCAAAGTTTAGGGGATATTAGACGACGCCTATTCACCATAGCTACAATAATAGCATCTTAGCATGCACAAGCTATCTGCACGTCTAATAAATGTATTGAGTAAACTAATTATCAGATCTTGGCTGTTGTACAAATTAATTAATACTAATTTTAGCAGAACACTCAGTTGGTCGACTCAATACATTTTAAATGTTTGATTGCTGAACACATTTTAATTGACATTATTAACTTGCTTATATTTTACTAGCTGATGCACGCATCTTCGTTTGCGTAAAATTGGTTCTTTCATCCCCTATATAGGTACCTTAATACCCTATAAACCCCCTTCAAATTTTCTTTTCGCAACAAAAAGTAACCTATGCCCTTTTCCTAAGACCAATCTATACCAAAACTCATCAAAATTGGTTTAGTGGTTTATGCGTGAAAAGGTAACATACTCGTACAGGCAGAGTATTTCGCATTTATAGTATGTACGTAAAATAATTTTAGGGGACACTAAAATGCTGTTTTGTTTTGCTTATAACAATGAATTCCTTAAAGTATTTCACAATAGCCCTACGGCATAACGACAGCCCTACAAAGCCACAAATATGCAGTACACTCGGTCAGTCAAGTGGTCAGTTGACCGTGCCTGTCAGTTGTAATTGTGTATCGTATTCCATCCACGTAGAGTCTATTATGAATTGATAGCTGATGCGTTTTATCAAGGCTTGCAATGTTTCTTAGTGGAAATCAAGGTATTTTGTTGTACAGTCTACGCGGGTACATGATGCAATGGACCTTGCTAGGATGTGGAAATGATGGTACACCAGATAGTCCTTTGTGAGTAGATTAGCAGCATACCTAAGTTCAGAAGTCTGGGTCTCATTTGAATTTATTTCTAAAGTACTTATATCTTTACATTTTTATTTGAGTTCTGTTTAGTTTTGGGTTTGTAGTTACATTTTTTAATACCTGCGGACCTAAAAAGGTAGCTAAAACTGAATCATAATATGAAATGAACTATAATGCCGTCTCTTTTCACTCTCAGTCAATGTAAAGAGATAGAATAGTTCAATTCCTATATTGTGATTTTTCAATAGCGACCTCCTTTATAGGCCCGCTGGCTGGTTAGATTTCGATTTGTTTATCAGGCAACTCTTGAAAATTCAGAAGACTTTGATTCCTCTGTTAATAAAAAGTTGACTTATATTATTTCCGGATACGCTTTCTATAAGATTCTACTAATATAAAACTATTAGTTCCTAAGATTTTTTATATTTTTCGAAAATCAAGTTTATTTCATGTTTTTGCAATATCACGTGTGGACGTACATGATTTTTCCACAAGCCTTAGTCCATTTTTACAGCTGCCATTTAATATAGAAGCCTTAAACTGTATAGACGAAAAGGGAACCACCGTCTTACTTAAGCGTTTTCAAATTATTATTCAATTCAAGAAGTCGAGCAAGAGAAAGGGTTGTTTAGTGCCAGTAGGTCATTTCGATGGCAGCAAAGTAGATGCGGACATCTACAAAAACGCTACTTTACAGGAGAGCACATTTAGTAAAAACATGTTGCCTTTTTGAGAGTTAGGAACCGATTAACATGAAATTTTCTGAGGTGCATTAAAATAACCTTCTTTATTTATTGTATAACAGATTTTTTTGATATATCACTGTTTTACTGAAATAATGTAGATGTACTTTTATACTCTGAAAAAACTTCGACGTAGAAGAAGACATCTGCCTGATATCCGTTTATACGTTGTGATAAAAAAAGCGTTCATTCCACCTTAAATATCTAATAAACTAAGATAATGAGCATCCGGTAATATTTCTAATGATATTTAAAGAAAATCTAAGTACCATGCAAACAGTATTCTCCTTTTTTTGACCAAATTTTGTAGATGTCTTCATTTACTTTGCATTTAACATTTCACTAAACTTCATCTACGTCTATCAGTTAAACTCATTTAGTTCCCAAAACTCACAAATTAGTAAAGGTATTTATACCTTTTTTTAAGAAAACATCATGAAATTTATTATTCAGTAGGTATTACACTAGATACCAGTAACTATCAACTAAAACAAAAAAAAATCAAATACCCATCAACTTCTAACGTCTCTCTTTCTTAAAAAATCAGTCTTAGAAAGTTAGTTAGTCAATTAATTATAGGCCTCATTGGCCAATAGGTACATGGGAATTTATTAGTAATTCCCATTATTTATCATCATTACCCAAACCTTAAAAATAAATCAAATACCTACTTACCTACTTCGTGTTACGTCGCCACTAATTTTTACAGTTTTCGCATGAAAGCTGCACATCTTTTTATTTTTTTATCAATATTAAGAAAAAAAATCTTCTTCTATCGATCGAATTCTCTTTTCTGCATTTTCTGCTTTACTTCCTAACGTCAACTGTAAATTTACATCGTTTTCTCCGAAGGAGAAAAGCTTTCAGTAGAAGCACCATTGCTGATGATGTTGCACTAGAATCAGTAATTAAAATGTATGGTAAAGTGTTGTGGATTGAAAGAACGTAAATGATCATCCTCAGCAATAAGTTCCAGCAAATGCGATTCTGTTTCAAATGAAATAAACCCATGAGGTATAGGTGTTATTGCGCGTGATTGAGGGCAAACAGTTAAATTGGCTAGACTAGCATTTGGCTTAGAATGTATTTTAGCAGAGGTTGTAAGTGATAACGCTCTTTATCATCAATCAAACGATGTTCAAGTGTGTCATTTCCTAAGATCAGTAAGCTGTAAATAATATTAACTTATGTACCTAGTCATATTGAAAATTTTATGGACACGGGATTTTATCGCGTAAATAAGGTAAATTACGCGATAAAATCCCGTGTCCATAAAATTTTCAATATGAATGAATAGTGATCGCGAAAGTTTAAGAAAGACTATTAAGTACCTAGTGGTTTGATGTAGAGGAAATATGTGAAAATATTAAGGGAGGACCTAAAAAACGCCACATACGATGGTGTAAAGATGGCAAGGTTCTACACGAATTTAATTTATTTGTTGTAAACCTGAAGATGTAGTTGAAGAACATTCTAAATATTTTTTAAAGTAGTTTTAATAAATGGCATTAACCTGCTTTTATGAAAAGACCCTCTAAACATATAGGTATCTTGATTGCCGTAAGTGTCTGCTTGTAGATCAATTAGCTGAATTAATTCATTTTTTGCATCTTAATTTGAAAATAAAACAAAGAATTTGATAAAACCAATGTGTAAAATAGTGTATCTACAGAAAAATTAATGAATTTCCTTATAAAACACAGAATAGTAAATTAATTAGATTGGGATATATGCAAAAAGTACGACGGATAAACGGATAAGTGGCAGATGTCCGTGCTTACGTCGTACACATTTTTGGGCCACCTGTCGAAGCTCCGAAGTAAAGGCGGTCATATGTAAATGTCCGTTTCTACTGCGACGTTTTTTAAAATTCGTGTGTAGATGTCTTTTTATACGTGCCAGATTTTCTTCATTATTTTGAAATTCGAAATTATTTTGATGCAGACTTGTAGATAAGGTTAAAATAAGCTCATTTTTGTAAAAAAAGCATTTTCGCAAAAATGCAGATGTCCGTTTCTACTTTGCTGCCATCGATTTGTGTTGCCTGTTACTAGGTCCATTGGTCCATTGAGTCTGTGGATTGAATATCTTCTAGCTTGAGCTGTGTTGGCCAAGTGGGATGGTGCCTCGACTTCGATCCGATGGTCGTTGGTTGAAATCCTGGCCGTACACCAATGAAGTTTTCGTTTGAAAAAAATGTACCTATATGCATTTAGACTCGAAAACGGTGAAAGAAAGCATTGTGAGAATACCCTCGGCTTAGTCAACCCCACACGTAATAACAAAGATATAGTCACCACAGTACAGGAAAATTTCGTGAGGCAACATTTAGTGATATCCATCAAATCTAGTACTGCGATTACACTTATGATGTGAAACGTGATCGATATGATTCACCATTAGATAGATAAGTTTTATTAGCATGACAAGTTTCAAACCATCGTATTTGCATTTATAACACCAAAACTCTCTTGTGCGTAAACAAGAGGTCTATGTAGATAAGAACCTCAGAAGATAATATTGTTGGTGATTCCAAACTGTCCGAGGCTTATTTCACTATTTAGATTTATAGATCTACACAAATCAGCATTCCTTGCGAAAACTAGGCAGGTATATCTATCAACCGATAGGTAAGTGGGAATTCGACCACAAGATTAGGTTACCTACTTGAAAGTAGGCTTGGTGATAAATTTCGTAGCCATTTATAGTATGGCATAAATATAGTTGTTTTATAACTATATCTTACTCATACTGTTAATCGGGAAGTTTGTTATTCGTTGATTAGCATGTAACTTAAAAACGGCTAAACTGATTTTGTTAATTCTTTTTTCTTAATGTTCATTAAGAACATTAAGAAAAAAGAATTAACTTAGAAAATGTTTTTTTTTTGTTTTATATTTTTTCTAAATTTGGGTAGGACGACAAGAAAACGTCTGTTTATTCAGCTAGTTATAAATAAATGTTGATCGTTAGCCAATAAATAACTTTAAAACATAAATCATATAAACCACTTTAAAGGTTATAGCTGACCAGTCGCCTCTGCACCGCCTTTTCGACGTTCACTTGTTCCTTCACTTTTGGATTGCGATGCGACGATCCGGTGACGTTTCGAAGTTGATGTAGTGAGCGTTGGTCCATTGAATTCTTTACAATGAATACCGAGGCGATGCGGTGAGGTTCGGGTGTGGAGGTGACTGGTCAGCTATAACCTTTAATGTTGAAAGCCCAAGAGCTAAGCCGTGGGTAGAATTTATTATTAACGATGAAGACATGTTTTTATGGTCTAGTAAGTGCATCCGTTAACTGAAATTAGATTGACGAAATATTTGTATAGTGTGACGAGTGCCATAATAATTTTTCGTATGACAGCCAGAGCAACATAATCCTCATCAACTTCCCGATTAACTATTAAATTAATATTTAAAAGGATTTCCATAGAAGGCATGAATCAGTTGTCGTGAGGCAAACTGTATCTTATAAGTAATTGTGTAATTATTTTATTTCATTGTGATATTATTTTATTTGTTGCCATTAATATTATTATTTTCTTTAGTTCTTATATATAACTTGTATACCTACAGAATACTTATGGTAAAACCTAATGTAATGTCCTAGTTGCCTGTAAAGTTACAAACTTTTTAAATAAATAAGTTAATAATAACTTACTCTGTTCCAATAACTTAAACGTTACTTGTGGAATAGTTTAGAAATGTGTTAATCCTTGCATAATAACCGTCTCTAGGGCCACACAATCTAGGTAGGTACAGTCGATTGCAGAAATCATAAACTATTTAAAGTATTCCCCTGTCAATTTTGTGAGGCGTAAGAGAATGTTTTTTCTTGGCACTCTCACTTGAATAAAAAAAGATGACTGAATAACAGAGAATCTTTTTCTTCTCTAGTCAAAGTCTACTGTATCACTTTGCCTTTTTTGTATTAACCATTTAACAGTTTCATCATATAATAATAGTATGTCGGTAGGCGATGTCATCAAACTTTAAAAAAATTGAAAAATGTTTCTAAAGACCTTTTTTGTAAATTCTTTTGTTTTTCAACATTGTGACTGTACCGTCTAGGTATAGTCTTTGTGAGCGTTGCCAGCTAAATGTTGCAAGGTATCTAGCTTCGACTTGATTACCATATCCAGATTTGCAATATGCTCCTTAAATGGACGCAATGACGTCATGTATAGTTTAGTTAGTCGGGCGTCAGTACCGCTGCTGTGGCCAAATTTAAAACTTACTTTGATAAAAAAAATGGTAATTTTAGGAAAATTGACATTTATCTTGTTATTGAACTAGTTGATTTATAAGTTTATAAATAAATACTGTTTCAAGAAGAGTATAAAATTAGCATACCACATCATTTATAACCTTGTTTAAAATGCATTGAAATGTTTTTATTAATGAACATGTCAATTTTGGCATTTTCATACAACGTGTATTCATAATGTATTAAAATTGCGGTTTTTATAAATTGTGATCAAATCATTTACACATTTTGAACTTGAAATAAATTTGTTTAAGAAACACGTCGACTATAACAAACGCACGAACTTACATTACGAAACTGCTCTACATAACTCACAACCCCATTTTGAAATATGGAAGTGTCAATCATAGGCTTTTGTTGACAATATCCGTTGTCTTGTACTCTACATTCCTCCGCGTCAAAGCTTTCAATACCCTTGAGCGGGCAAAACGCGCGTCAAGACTGCGGCAAATACGCGTCTTTTCCACTCGTCTGTACAATTCGCACGTGTTGCATACTCGGGTTCACGCACGCTCAGACCTCACCTGAGGTCACATATCAAGTTCATACACTTGTTTCGGAGCAGAACCAGTTGCCCAGCTCAGTATATAGTGCATTACATAACACGATACCTACCGTTTCCGCGTTTTCCCTTCCTAGTTAGCTGATATGATAGCTGCTAATTGTTTAGATAGTTACAGGTGGTTTTTAATGATGTAGTAGCTTATATATCACATATTTTATATATTTTCTTAAGTATTGGTACCTATCACATAATCTTTGACTCGTCATAATAACTGTGTCTATGGGTCATTGACAATTTGTTTACAATAAAGAATAATAGAAAATTTATTCTAAACTGGGGCAAAGATTTAATTGTTTCAGAAAATTTCACTAATAATGAAACTGGTAGATGAAAAAAGAACCAATAATGAAGCAAACGAAACGTATGTAGAGCACATAGTATTAGAAAGCTTCAAGGTCGCGGAAGACCACCGCTGTGCAATTCATTTACGAGAGCAGATCGATCGATAGCTCTTTGCAGTCGATATAATAAATTACATATTATTAGGCCTATATTTACCAAAATTTAACGGGCGGTTAAAGAAACACGGACGGTTAATTTTAAAATTCCTAAAAGACATGGTCACGTCATCGGTTAAAAGATTCATAGAAAAAATAGGGCGATATAGACGTTAATAGTAAATCGATTGTAATAAGCATAAAAATTATATTCATCTATACACATGCCAATGTGATGAAAGCCTGTTGAAAAGTAGGTACATACATAAAAAAGAGCTACTTCCAAAACTCATTATTGGCTTCGTCAAAACTACGATGACTTTACTAAACAGCAGTTGCTCAAACGTCTGATTATGTTTTGGTGTAAAGTGGGCTCAATCTCACCCACGTAATTTGATTAAAAGGTTCTTTGTACAGCAGATAAAATTTGATTGGTACATATTTTTGAGCCAATCTGGGTGCGTTTTTGCTGATTTGTAGATATTATCTAAACATAATTAGATACATATCTTATGTATTTACAACATTGTTCGAAGAAAAACTTTGCAACATCACTTACCTGACCTACTTATGATCACTAAAATATCTTAGTTCTACTGGTGCTTTTATTATTTTTTCTATATTAAGGAAGTTGTATCATCTTCATCTAGTATCATAATAACTGACAACTGTATTAAGTTTCATCTGTCAAATTCTTGTCACGATTGAACACTTATTCGGAGAAAACTTAGCAGTTAAAACCGTTTACTATTTTAGTCAGACAAGGCTGCCGGTAGCTACTTGCTTATTATTATGTACTCGGTGTTCCACTATTGCACATTCATTGCGTAAAGTAGTTCAAAATGGACGAAACTCTCTGGTGTAGTTTGACATTGACATTGACACATTCTACGCAATAAAACAATCTAAGGTCATGATCAATTTTAGGCCTCAAGTTGCGTGTTGATGAAAAAATACTTGAGTCACGAACGTGCAAGGAATTTCTATACTACGTACCCGGAACGCTGACTGAGACAGAAAACAAGGTCCGCTTGAAATAAAACTTGGGCGGTGTGTCTCTTTCTTTTTGCAACTGTGTGAAAGAGACAAAGCACCCAAGAAAGCCTCTCAACAAGACCAACAATCCTTATAACCAAGATTAAATGATAATAGATCGTTGCCCAGTCGCGATAAGGTTCAAAATCCTTTGTACATTAAATGTCAGTTCGCACTCCAGTTACGTAGTTTAAAATCTTCTTGCGAACGTGTCACACGAATAACTTTAGATAGACAATAGCGGCCTCCACACGTAAAGTTCGGAACGCGGGAAACAGCACGCGCGCGCCCGCCGTTCCATCCCTCGCTCCGAAACGTAATGTAGATGCGCGGGGCTGACAGTTCGATCTGCCATCAAAAAACTTTTAAAATTAATACCATTCCACGGGCCAGTTTAAACTGCGGTCAAAACTGTTGAAAATTAATTTAGGCTGGATTGGACCAAACTGTCAACTTACTCCCAGAGTAGTTATTCCGATAGCCGACAGAATTTGAAATACATTTGTTTAGAAAGTGCAGCCGAACATTATTAGGTGTATTCAAATTATCCTGGTTATAAGGTGTCAACCTTACAATGTCAAAATATTCAAACAAACAGCAGTTTAATCTATGGTTTAATCTCCAGATAAAACTTAATCCAGTTTGGTAAAATCCAGCCTTACACGCACAGTTTGGATTGTTTTGCTTAAATGTCAGATTGGCCCGCGTTCCAATCCGTGGACACATTTTTTATCGTAATTAGCACGACAGTTTGATCCGCAGTTTAAACTGCACAAATCCATCCGTGGTTTGGAACGCAGTCCCAGATGCGCGGTCCAAACTTTACCGTGTAGAGCCGCTTATTATGTTTGTTGAGTTTTTTACATTTCGATATTCTTTACCATTTTTGTTAAAAATGAATTATAGTAAATAATTCAAGCTGATGAATTTCTTATCTATGTATTTTATGTTTTATTGTCACTCCCATTTGTAGTAGGTAATTCTACTTTCTGACGTCTAACGTTTCAAAAGAAAAATATCGTTTTTAATAGTTGTTTAAATGATCATTACCATATTAATAATATTCTACAATCAGTTTTGTTTATGGTAAAAAAAATTGATATTTCTTTACTTACCTACCTTTTTTAACCGACTTCAAAAAAGGAGGAGGTTCTCAAGTCGACTGTATGTTTTTTTTTAATTAAAAAAAACCATAATTTTTGTTCTGCTACAAATCGATCAAGTCATGCTTATAACCAATTGTTCTGCTTGTCCACAGTCCTTAGTACTATGTGCCTGCCTAGCACTAACGACAGCTCAGTTCGGGCACTACGGTTTCTCTGATTTCGCGACCAGCTTCGGAGGACCCACCTACAGCAACTTCGCGGCTGCAGCGAGAGACCCTAGAGCGAACACAGGTGAACTACTTCTGGTTTATTTCTAACTAGCTGACACCCGCGGCTTGTGTGGACTACTATTTTGTTTATTCCACGGGAACCGTGCATTTTTTTGGTATAAAATGTAGCCTATGTCCTATCCCGGTCATTATCTATCTATATTTTAAATTTCAGCAAAATCGGTTTAGTGGTTGTCGAGTTATAGAGGAACAAATATACATCCAAACATCCTTACATCCAAACTTTCACATTTATAAAATTAGTGCGATTCCTGGTAAAGATAATAACTAACTTTGATTTTTAATTAGACTACAAGATGTGGACATATTTTACTACAAATATTATTACTACCGCCATAGTCATCTTAAAAAGATTTAAGGTCGTGATCGTGACATGATCTCGCAAATAAAACGTGTTTGAAACATACTTTTTCCTGTTTAATAACTTAATCTTTAACGCTTGTGTAGATGATGTATTTATCATCAGGAAGTAGCTATATTGCCATATATCTACTTAGGACGCTATTATGTTGCGACCCGTTGAGATGAATATTGAATAGGCTTACCTGGTACTTTTACCATCGATAGCTTAGTCGTTCAAATTGGATTAACATGTCCAATATTCGTGAAGTTGACTAAGCCGGCTTTCCTTTGCCGTTTAGAGCTCATGTCTCGTATATGAGCTCTACGATACCTGTGACGATACTCTGTTAGAATTCGAACCCAAAACCCGAATTTAAAACCTTAGTAGCATTAACCCTACTCTTCAAACCTTTCTAATAGGCCCATATACGAAGCAGCAAATTACTAAGACAATGATGAATGTTGAAATTGCTACTGTGTTTGTTTAAAATCACATTATAGTCTGATATTAATTTCAAGGGTGTCAATTTTTTAAGAACTATTTACTTGGCTATTACCCGATAATAGCACCTTTGTTCATTGCCACTAACAATGTCACATGGGCCACAATTGGACATGAATGGACACAATGCCGAATGTTACGATTCTTTCTTGTTATAACAATTGCGATGTTATCACAGTGAGAGTTACGAAATCACTGCTTTTTGGGATTATTTGTTAGTAAGTTAGGAGCATTTGCGTGACAAAAATATAAAGACAATAGTTCATTCCACTGTACCCACATTCAGTCTTGAGATACTTAGATGAAAGTATTTGGTCATCCAATCATAAAAATCCCTCATAACTTCCATAGTTGCATGAGAAACAATTTGTAACTATTGATAACCGGAGGAAAAAAAAATCATTGCATGCATTCCTTCTGTTCAATACAATCTTATAAAGGGTATCTATTTAGTTCAAGTTTGGTAGTTGCTTTACAATTTGGAACATCCAAATTGGTAAAGCTGTTTTGACTTCAGTAAGGGAGTGTCCACATTGCGTTTTTTGCAGCGCGTTTGTATCGATACAAACGCGATTCGAACGCGATGCGAACGCGCAGCCCCCCGCGCAGCCCCTCCCGGTTCGCTTTTGTATGGAAAAATACGCGTTGCGAACGCGCTCAAAAACGCGCTGCAGAAAACGCAATGTGGACACTCCCTAAAAAGTATAATATATCATATAATTTCCAAAATCATGGAGCGCAATCTTTCGCAAACGTTTGTCGTGAGCTTATAAGCTTTATCTTGTTAAACAAGTTTGAACTTAAATACCCTTTAGACATTAGTGTTATAGCTGTTATTTAATTCAGAAATTGAATTAGATTAAACTGCGTATAATTTGAAACGTGCTATGCACACTTTGTATTACCTTATCAATATTGTCTTGCAATGAGTCAATCCGAGGTTACAACTTATCGCTGCTATTTATTAAGTCCTGTGGGCTAGCTATGTCTACTAGATTAAAAGCCATTGTGTATGCAGACTCTCAATCTTGTTTGAACATTTGACTGTACAAACATTTGTTTTGTACCTACACGATTCATTGCATCCATTTATATTTATAGTATTTTGGCAACATTATTTTGTACTAAATTTTTAACATTTAGGGTACTAAATGTCATCATCATCATCTCAGCCGTTGGACGTCCACTGTTGGACGTAGGCCTCCCTCAAAAATAAGAACATAATTTCTTTGGGTTAGAAATTACAAATGCTTTGTTTTCTTCGTTTTTAGGTAATTCTTAGCAGATATTAGTGAGGGACATAAGCGTAAGGAATTGCTCTATAATTTCCGTGGGTGCGGCTGCGTCTAATAGCAGAAGAAATTAAAGGAAATGATCCCACTAGTGATGTGATATCGATTCATAAATATATCGATGAATATTTATATATTTGCTCAAAGGTAGTCTATGATGATCATCTATCACGCGAGTTTAATTTGGAGCTATTTAAACACAGTAATTTATAGCGCAATTTTATTGCTCATAAACGAAGCATAAAACGATTACTTACTTAGTATTTAATTTTATTGTATCATGAAGTTATCAGTGTAGATTTTCAAGTTCAATATCTATTGAAACTACTACAGTTGGTAGAGTCAAAGCCTTATCACTTATTTATAAAGTCCATTAGGTTTTAAAAAATCGAAATCTGAAATAGTGCATTATTCAAAGAAACAAAATAGTTTTATTTCAAAGTACTTATGTCCAAATTGTCAATGAATGACTCAAGTCCAAAAACAAAAGCCAATCAATGACTCAACTGAAGAGGTTTCATTCAGAGGCTGAGATTTTATATGCCTGAAAAAGTTATCAAAATGTTTAATTTTAACGATGTGAATCGAAGAATAACATGATTAGCAGTGTGATTCAGACCTTCTCGGAATGTATTCAGAATTTAGAAGTGACGTTTCTTCGTTGAAAAAACGTCAACTTTCCGAAGAAAATCATCGAATTGTATGCATTTTCAGAAGTCTGAATCACACTGCTGAAACTCCTTTTTTTAAGTTGTTATATCCAGTATAGATCCCAATGGATGGTGTAGCGTCAAAAATGTTATTATTATTATTATTTTTATTATTGCTATTAATTAATGCTTGACATAAAATGCTAGATTTGAAAAAAAAAAAATTCAATTTCACATTATAAAAAAAGACGCGGTTTCAATAAGTGAAGTAGAGCAGACGTGTCGCATCACTATACATTGCGATAGAATTAATTGCATGTTGCAAGCATTATGCCCATGTATCCCACGACAATGATCATAGTGTGCTTTTGTACTGCCGGTTCAAGGGCTGCGTAAACAGGGCCTTTTACTTCATACGAATGTTCATAGGTGGACGTAATCAGGGGTTGGTATCTATTGGTCTTCGTTTCAATATGACTAGACGGTTCGTAGACGGACTTCGTCTTATGAGGTAGTACCTAGTGAGGGAGTAGTATTTGTTCATTTATCGGAAAAAAATGGTTTTAGCGTTAGAAGAAACAAATGTTTTATATTGTTTGACCATTGTTAGAGTCTTCTTTCGCCCCTATATGGTAATTTTATTATTTTATGTAAAAGTAAATAATTACCTACAATATTGAATTATTTTTTTCTTCTACCTCACATTTAACATCTGTCAGGCAAAATCAAAATAGTAAAATGGCTTTTTTTGTCATTATTACAATAAAATATGAATTTTTACTGAAAAAAGATAAGCAGTTCTGACTTTGAAAAAAAAAATAAAGGTTAAGTTGTTGAATTTCAATAAATGTCAAATGTGATCTAATTGTGATTAGTAATTGGTAATTGTGATGTGATTGGCCCTACTTTAAAGGTCCTGAGTCAGTGTCTACGCAACATTTCTTGTTAGCCCACTCGCTTAGTCTTATGAAAGTTTATTAAATAGCGTTTATTTATTACTCCAGTGTAGAGCAAACTTATCGACAGATTGAGATTACTACACTCGATGTTTAAACGTTGTTATTACAAATGGGTTGGGAGCTTAGGAAACCTTTACGCCCGAGACCAAGACAGGAGACCGAGACCAGAGACCGAGACAGGAGACCGTGTCATATAAACTGACGGTACTCTGTCTCGTTGGTCTCGTGTCACTTTCGGGCGCCCCTAGGTGCTGGACACACAGAAAAGACGTAAGACGCAGACGGGGCGCGGATAATTGTCTCTCCCGCGTCCCTTTCATACAAAATGTATAGAAGCGTCGCGACGCAAAACATACAGAAGAGACGGAGCGCGGGCGCAACGCTGTTCGCTGGCGCCCTGTCCGCGACGCGTCCTCGTCTTACGTCTCTTGTCTGGCCCGCACCCTACAAAGCCTGTCTCTGGTCGCCGTCTCCTGTCTCGGTCGCGGGCGCGAACCGCCACCTTAAAAGTAATAGCAACATTGGAATAGTAGCGGAAGCCGAGACGAAAGAGGTGCGAGTTTGATTCTGCGGTGGGACAAATGCTTGCACGATCTGCAAATGATTGTTTTAGATTGGGTGTAGTTTTTGACATTTACGATACAGATATTCCTGGAATCAGGATGTACTAAAGTTTTCTATACAACTACCTAAGTATATTTTAGTTTTTCTAAACTAGGTTTTGCGTCAGCATTCTTTCATTATAAATCAAGAAGTGTTTTAGTATTTGATAAATTTTATCTAATTTTAGCGACAAATATGATGATTGCCTAATTTCAATCACCGTCGGGCCCTTGTTTGTCAAAAATGTCCTAGTCTTCAATGTTAATCAATTTCTGTCAACATTTGTTTAATTATATAATTACTTGATTATCCCCTACTTCTGTATGCATTGCTTTATTAAATTATGTTTCTTTAAATCTAACGAATAACGTGGACCGGCAATATTGAGTATTAACTTGGCTATTTTAATTTGGATTTGGCCCATAAGGATTATTAATCTTCATCTTTTAGTATATTAATAGAATTTTCAATTAATTTTAAGCTTAGTCTTGAGCGAAGGAGTCATTGGCATGAATAAAGCATTACTTTAGTATTTTATAATGAAAAATATCATCTTTTAGAAACAAAGATTTGTCTGCTTGTTGTGGCACCACGTATCTCATAGAATCTGATCCTTAAAACACAGATAAATGTAGTGTTGGATCAGCCCCCTGATTGTCTATCTTTGATAGCGAACAAAATCGGTCTAAAACTCTTCAGTGACCACGCAAGTAGCTCTGTCACACTCGTCTCGAGACCGAACGCGATAAAAGATACCCACGCGACTGTTTTAACAGTTTGAGACCAATTTGAGGTTTGAGACAAGTTAGACAATCAGCTTGCTGAACTGTGAATCTGATTGCTCGATGTCCTCGTACCTGTAGAAAATGGCATTTATTCATATCGCGACTTATGTCCAAATATTAAAACACTTCTTAAATATTTGAGACGTACTTATCCATTTGAGACGTTCCTCTTCAGAATCGTATGCAAAAATGACAGTTACTGTCAATGATAAACACCACTTAAACTAAGTAGCGTTTCAATGTTCGGGTGCAAGTTCCTCTACGCAGCTGATCAGTCCTCCGCACCGCATCGTCTTTTCGGCGATCACTTGTTCCTTCACTTTTGGATTGCGATGCGGAGATCCGATGACGTCACGAAGTTGATGTAGTGAGCGTTGGTCCATAGAATTCCATACAAAGAATGCGGTGAGGTTCGGGTGCGGAGGCGACTTATCAGCTATGATCTTTAGGCACAAAGATTTAAACTAATTCCATCGGATCTCGGATGGTCAGTGAAGGCGTCACAAAAGTATTTGTCAGGACGGTCAAGGCCCAGAAGTGACCCAGACGCCGTAATAATGATGAGTTATAATTAAATGCAATATATCCCTTGACCAAAAGTCAAGCATCTTTAGAAGGGTCCAAACTCGAGTCTAATGACAGTATGCTTCGCCAAGCAAAAAGGCCGAGCTTGCGTAAAACACTTGATGATTGCATCCCTCAATCATCTAAATTAATTATAATTACTGACTTCTGGTGCTGCCCTTTGCGGTTATATGCTGAAGTATCAATATAAATTATATAAAATATTTTACCCCACGTACTATTTTTATGAATTTGGAATGTATGATTAACTAGCTGACGCCCGCGGCTTCGCCCGCGTGGACTACTATTTTGTTTATCCCACGGGAACTGTGCATTTTTTCGGGATAAAAAGTAGTCTATGTCTTATTCCCGGTCATTATCTATCTATGTTTCAAATTTTAGCCAAATCAGTTCAGTAGTTATGGAGATACGTGGTAACAAACATTTACACACACACACGGACTTTCGCCTTTATTAGTAGGATAGTAGGATGTATCTTGTTTGTGAGTCAGAGTAGAATAGAATATACGTAGAGTACTCTTTTCTAAGCCAGCGAAGCAAATTCCAGATTATGTTTAGGATAAAGTTATCAATTAATTTCAAAGTAATATATTAAAAAGCCGCGTGGGTTAGCTATTTTAAGGGGTACATTTTTATTAAAACAGCAACCAATAACTTAAACTTTAGCATTTACTAACAAAATCCAAGAATAGAACACAAAACAACTAACAACTAGGTAGTTACATTAAGATAATCCGTTCACTTCGTGTCTGGTTCTAAAGCATTATGTATTATTATAGAATATCAATATTATGTCACAAAAAAGACCGCAAAAACGGTACTTAGACCATTCACTTGATGGACAGCCATCACAAGGTTACTAAAGATTATGATTTCAAATGATGTAAAAAGTGAAAGATATGAAGTAATTGGTAGGTAATACACATACGCTTCCTATTGGTACGCATCTGGATCAAACGAATTATGTATGTACGAGTACAATATCGTGTGTGTCCGTGTGTGTGTGTGTGTGTGTGTGTGTGTGTGTGTGTGTGTGTGTGTGTGTGTGTGTGTGTGTGAATGTTTGTTGCTACGTATCTCCATAACTACTAAACCGATTTTGATGAAATTTGGAATGTAGATAGATAATAACCGGGAATAGGACGTAAACTACTTTTTATCCTGAAAAATTGCAGAGTTACCGTGAGATAAGAAAAATAGTAGTCCACGCGGGCGAAGCCGCGGGCGTCCGCTAGTAAGCCTTTATATATTAGTTTCAAATTATTATGCTATGGTCTTTATTTTGCTCATAATCTTAGACATTCTTAGGGCATTAGTAAGGTATAGTTTTTTAGTTTCGATAATTATATTAGTTTCGATAAATAATATTATTTGTGCAACTAAAAAAACTAGGTACTTCATTTATTGACACGAAAGAACAGATAAAAAATAGAGAATTGGAAACGCTTTACATATCCATAAAGGTATTATTATTTTAATTTCAATATTAATAGCCATAAATTATGTCTGGGCCTCCACTGCTTTAGACGTTACGATCCCTTGCTCTATCTTTCAAATCCGTCAAAAATTGTTTCAATAGTTATTTCCTTTTACGTAAAATTGAGTTACTTGGAGTGAGTATAATTATAGTCATTTCGGTGATAAAATCTCTAATGAATAAATTCTGGTTGAGAGTGTAAAGATATTGCGGATGCGATTCTCATTTTGACCAAAGAGTAGGTGATAGTTTGTATAAGAAGTTATAGATTAATGTGAAGTGTGTAGATGTTCTCAATGTCAGAGAAGAAATTAGATCATGTTACTTTTGTATGTAAATTATTCAACTTGTGGTTTTAAGAGGTATGTATCTAAACATCTAATTAACATTGACTGTTGGGTGTTACTTTTTAATCTGCTAGAGTAGTATGATCGAGAAACAGGAGATTGGTGGTTCCTGAAATTAGCGCGTTCAAACAAACAAACTCTTCCGCTTTATATAATAAGTACAAATGCGGAGATGGTCAGACCCATGTATTGTTTTGTATATGATAGAGTAACGAGCAAGTAAGTAGGTATATCATGCTTGCAATTCTGGAAATAAATGTATCAATAAAAAAATATTTTAAAAAAACAAAAACCCGACTGCGTCAAAACTAAAAAGAAAAAAACAAGCCTGCAAAGAATTAGTCACAGTCGGTACCCATTCATTTTATTACCAATCAAATCTTCCCAATGTTATGGGTCCCGACTGTGAGTAATTCTTTGCAGGCTTGTTTTTTTCTTTTTAGTTTTGACGCAGTCGGGTTTTGTTTTTTTAAAATATTTTTTTATTTAACACTTTTTAGTTATGATAAAGTTGATTTTAAATAAAATACCTATTCAACGATACCCCACTTGATATAGTGTGACGATTTTGATTCTTTTAATTTTGACAATATGGCGTCTGGTTGTAGCCCTGGTGAATTTTGATTACTGTCATATCTTTAGTGACACTCCCAAGGTTGAGACAAATCGATTGACGTAAGAATCATCAAAATCGGTCCACGCGTTTGGCCTCTAGAGTGCCACATAGAAACATCCATAGCGAGAATTATTATTAATCAACTTTGAACCGTTATTTTTCCTAAAATATTACTTAAAATGAAAAATGGTAAAAGAAACCTAAAGTTGATTTTGAAATACCTATTCAACGATACCCCACTTGATATAGTGTGACGATTTTGGTTTTTTTAATTTTGACAATATGGCGTCTGGTTGTGGCACTGGTGAATTTTGTTTACTGTCATGTCTTTAGTAGCACTTCCAAGGTTGAGACGAATCGATTGACGTAAGAATTATCAAAATCGGTCCACGCGTTTGGCCTCTAGAGTGCCACATAGAAACATCCAAACATACATACATAGACTGATAAACACATTACCCTTCCTTTGCTTTGCGCAGTCGGGTAAAAATAACAAGAGTTGTGCTCAAGATGTCGCAACTTGAAAGGATGAGAGCATGCACTTTGCGGAAGAGAACAATTAACATTTAATTCAGTTGCGTGATGACAATAGCCTTTTGAATTACAAAGCCGGAAGTAATTTGATGTCTGAAAAAAATGAGGTGTAGATGATACACTTGTTGACGTTGCAGACGCCTACCTCCTGCTACTTTGCTTCACGTGACTAGAAACTCTTTTTAAAAATCGTGAAAACTTAAATAAGCTTTTCGTGATTCGGAGGGCACGTTAAATTTTCGATACCGGCTTTTAAGTCGTTAAGCCATGACGCCTTTAGGTAGCCTAAAAATACCGGAATGAGAGTTATAACCTAGTAGTTATAATTATGAGCCAGTGCTCATACGTGTGTATTGCGTGTTAGGGTGCTTGGGTTTAAGCAATACAATGTCACGGTATGATTTGATTAATTACACGATGCTACCTCCATTCAACGGACTTGTTTAACGCTGTTGATTTTGGTGATTAATACAAGTAATTCTTTAGTAACCATGGTAAACCAATTAGGTTAAACTATAGAAAATTAAATAGTGAAGCTGTTTAGAGTTGAAAATGTGGTTCAATGCTAAGCAATATAGCGATCATTTCAAATACCACTCAAATCTAATTTTCTCCGTTTCTTATCATACATCGATGAGTTTGAATCAGTATTGAAATTTCATAACTACTTCCCAATAAAAAAGGAACTATTATGTTGATTTTAAAGAAGCTAAGAAAAGACTAGATTAATATTCATAAAAAGTTTTTCAACATAAATGTGGCGAACTTCAGTTTTGTCTCCCAAGCTTTTGCTTAGAAGGTTTTATATACCACTTTATTGTGTACCTTTAAAAGTATACCTTATCTAATTACAATGTAATTTGATATTCCAACTGATTAAACAAATAATATCTTTATAACCAGAGCCCCCATTAAAGAGACCTATTGTTATAATTTATTGGCTACTATAAATTTAAAGGTCAATGAAAGTTATTTGCTTATTACTGTGAATAGTTTGGCAATATGTATTTAATGTTCTCAAATTGTGACCCTAATAGTGCTTATTACTACTTATTAATCAATAGTAATTGTGGCGAGGACATGTTTTATAGTATTGCAAATAATAAATTATACATTGTTGAAATGCAATAAGTACCTAATTGGTGTTTTGTTTTTTATGGTATGTTTAATTTACGGTTGCATAACACATAGCTTTCAAATGATAATACGTTTGTATGTAGGACTTAACTTGGTCTCTTTTATGCTTTAAAAGATACCTATGCTATGTAAAGAAGGTTTTGCGTTTACGGGACACTTCTTTACTTTTCTTTTTTATTTTTTATTTTATTTTTTTATCTTCTTTTCGTTCTTTTATATCTAAGCTACCAATACATATATTTGAAAGTACTGAAACAATTCTAAAAGTTCTTTCACTAATAGAAACTAGTGGAGAATAATCGGTTGACACCGACCAAAACGAACGTGGTAGGTCAAACTCGACCAATTTTTAGGAACTGGGGGGATGTTACCAGGACCATTAGGGCTGAAAAAAGTGGGAGAGCTTAGCAGTGGGACGCCCATTAGCAGAAAACTACTCTATTCCGATCATTATTAGGCTCGATTTTGTCTCGGATTGGTTCGGTGCTGGTAAAACCATGGGACATAGCTACAGTTGGGCCAACGGATCTCGGCATTCGTGAAGTTTGCCATTTCGATGCGCAGTGCAACTTTTTCATACAAAATTTTCTACTGCGCAGCGAAAAGCCTGACTTCACGATTGCCTAGATCCGTTGGCCCAACTGTACTAGCTATTCATGAATATTATCAGTATCACTTATTTTTCCAATATTGTATCTCTCTGAGATTGATAATAGACTCGAGGTTATATCTTTTCATCTCATCAGTACAGTCATTATTTTTAAACGAACAATAAATGGACTTTGGACAGATAGGTCCATAAAAATAAATCGAGACATTTATATTGTACCGAACCATTACTTCAGTTAAACTGATCGTTTAGGTAATATCTAGAAGTATACCTGATACCTTTAAGAGCTCCTTGCCTATAAGTATAATTATTTGAGCACAAATTGGCAATACTGCGAATAGAGTTATTGAAAATAATCATAACTATACATACCATATTTTAAATAAATTCTTGTTGCAATTATAACGATTATTATTAATGGTACCGTGACTTGTCTTAGGTTGTTATTTGAAGATAAAATTAGTTTGTTGAAGGTATACTTTGTTTAATTAATGAAAATAGAATATCGGCAAGCAAAATTATTTATGATAGAAGACTTTTGTCCAGTAATAGCACTACAATATAACAACATTAATTAAGTTACACACGAGCAAAAAGCCATCGAACGTTTAAAAGAAGTTTAAAATGGAAAATTACATAGTCTACATACAAAAACATAAACATGTTCTATTTAATTTCTGTCAATAATGAACAGAGATAATTATCTAAGCAACAAGAATGTAATAGCCCCTCCAGACTCTCGAGAGAAGGCTCGGCGAGAAGTCTCGCCGAGACTTCGCGAAGAACAAACAAGCTATCCACACTCTCAATTTTTCTCAGTCGTGATGTTTGAAATCCTTTGTCTCGGCCAAAAATACCGACACCGATCGGAGAACAGGCGAGCCAGAGAACGAGAAGGCGAGAAGCTCCTCACACTCACGCTTCTCGGGTGTTCTCGGGGGTTCTCTCAGAGAGTCTGGAGGCCCTATAAGATTATCATGTCAGTGTCCTTTCAATTCTGTCAAATTGCTGACAAAACCTCAAGAACTTCGCTACTCAATTCGTTTAATGCATATCTCGATCTATCGATTGATATTGGAGATAGTTTAAGTTGAAGATTGACGTTATTGTCTTTCAGACAGACAGTCACGTCACGCTATATATTGAACTGTTTGAATAGTTCAAGATTATTGGCATTCGTCTTTGTTTACGTTGTATAGATAATGTTCGGGCGACCCTTTTCCCAGAACTATTTAAATTTTATAATTTTGAGAACCGAAAAAGAATCGATAGGTAGTCTTTTTGACTTGGACATCAACGACTTCATTGTTGTATATTTATCATTCCTTACACCTTTTATCTTTCTACAAAATCTCTTAAAAGTTGATTTTTTTTTCGTAATACGTCTTTTATTATCCTGACATTAGTTTTTTTATACAGCCAAGAACAGTATCTGTCACCTATTGATTGGTATTGACTTGCATGTGGCTTTGCTCACCTAATGTCTTCCATTAAATCTTTTTTCTTTTAATCATATAAGTAAATGAATTCGGACATTATCTCCTACATCCAAAGTAACAAATCTATTATCTCTTTAATTTTAATCTCCATAAAATTTTAAACTCCGTCACCAGAGTTGGCCGCTTACTCATACGAACTTACTTACTTATCTCTATAAAATACTAGTTTAAATTTAGGTTTGGTTCCGCCACTTTAGGTATTCCAAGGTTATTGAATTTCTTATGACGCATAGCATTGAACTTTCCAGGCCCTGTCCTGTTCCCCGCCTCCCCGAACGGAGGCCCTGGCCAGACCAGCGGTGTGATTGTCGGAGCTTCTGGCTACGGATTCGTACCCCCAGGCGGACAAGGTAACCTAGGCAACCAATATGGACGGTGAATCTAGTCAATGTAGTTAGAACTAATACCGCATAGTTGGACACGAGAGAAAATTAGGTTTTACCGTTTTATAACATGTGAAAATTTGGAAATATCACGAAATTGAATCAGATTTTTTTATTAAGATTGATTATTTTACATTTTTTGTGTAAATAAGTTGTGTTATAAAATTATTCTTGCCAATTATTGTAAATTAGGATTTTTTTGAGTCATAAATTTTTTTTCTAATTTTTCTGTAAATTTTTTGTCGTGTTGAACTATGCATTTTACCTCTTATTTAGTATGTTATTCTATCTATATCCTTCTTTGATATCAAGAATAACATATTAATGTTAAATTATTTTTTGTTAAACGTTGTATGTAGCATCAATTTTATTTATGCATGGGTTGCTGCATGAGTTCCCTTAGTTAGAGTAATATCCTTGGATTTGGATTAACCCGTTTGATTAGAAATGGGACACTTTCCCTTAAGTAAGGTTACGTAGTAATGCCATGAATGTTTTTTTTTTATTTTAATTGTAGGATTCGAAGCTGTAAATAGCCCATGTTCTATTTATAAATTATGAAATAAATGAAAACTTATTTATGTCTGTTTTATTTGAATCCCTAGATTATCTTGCACAATATTATGCATGCTTGCACTGTACAGTTCTTACTAATAATAAATGACTAATTGTAGTGAAATCTATTGTAACTGTTGCAGTTTCGTTTTTATGATGAATCACCTAGGTAATTATAGTAGTTGTAACAAGGGTATTGGTAGGTTAGTAGAACTCAGCACAAAATCCAGATTACAGTTAAAAACTGTTCCTAGTTATGCTTGTATTGTGTAAAATACTTTAAAGATGTGTTGTGTGAAATTGTTTATAAGTACCTAAAATATAAAACCCATCCGCTATAATGACTAATTTCAGGTAAGATCAATAGACTGTGTAGGTACCTACTTCAAAATGTTGATTGAATGAATATCAGCGGAGGCTATTTTTGACAATAAGGACCATAACCTAAACAATGAATTAATTAACTTTTGTCAGCTCTTATAAGAAATGCTTTACAAATATTAAAAGTATTAGTACCTAGTGAAGTTTTAATGATTATGGGAATTGTTTTAGTAAATTTCAATCATATAGTTTTATCATGAACTGAAATCAATTATATCTGCACTTTGAATAGCAGAAAAATTACTTATCTGAAGCGGAACCAAACCAAAGGATTGAAATGACAAAACCCAAGGATTCAGCTTGAATGAAATAGATTGAAAAGTCGTGATTAATTGGCTGACAAAAGAAAATAAAAATAAACTGTAACAGGGAAACGAATGGTTGCTTTCTGATCCGGCATCTGAAGGCCGAACACCGAACTAAGCCAAGTGCAGATTGAACATTTCCATAGTGTGAGAAATTGTACGCGCGATGTATGGGTACTTAGTTAAACTTCTGAGAATATCAGTTACATTAGGTATAACATCAATGTTTTTTCAACTTAACATTTTTACTGCTGTTTATCCTCTGTGTAGCTTGAAAATAAATTTGGTAAAAATTTCCAGCATATTTAAAATAATTATTTTGTAAATCTACATGATAAATTACAACATCGAGAAAAAAATTTAGAAGATAGGTAGGTACCTACCTAATAAAAAATAATGCTAAATGTTGAAGGGTTCTAAACGCATTTCCATCCTAATAGGACTCAGCCATAGCACATGGATATTCTCTGTAAAATTTAACTTCCTTTCTTTGCAGCTACATGAATCTCTATGAAAGCCGCCACTAAAAATATAGGCCTTTTTAACTGACCTAGAGTCGATGTACCTACCTATACCAATTGTCTTATAACTTGTCTGTAAAACTGTTTGTTTTCCAAATAAATAAAATTAAAATAAAATAAAATACTATGTCAAGAGAATATAATAGTTGATCGCGCGAAGAGGAGTAAATTTGCCTAGCTCTACCTGCAGCTTACCAGATGAATCGAAATGTACCCAGAGTTCATTATTTAATTAAGGACGTAACAACAAATATCAACGGTTTTTAGGTACCATTTAAAGAACCAGGAATCGCATTTGTAAGGATGTTATGGTATAAAATTAAAGGTAATATATTCATCTCTAAAAATTTCAAATAAAAACTGGGCAGTTCAATACAAAATTTTCACAAAAACACGATTTTACCATTGCAAGAATCGCTGAAAATACCGAAAAATGGGGTCTGATTAGGTACATAAATAGCCAATCCCGCTGCATATTTGAACAAAATAATAATAAAGAATTGTAGCTTTTAGAGTCCTCTATAATAATTTCTGATTATTTTGTTGCCAAATAAATTAAATTTTTATTTATGAGAAAGAATAGACGGCAGAAAATGCACTAGAATTTCTCCATACATTTTTCAAAGGAAAACTGACAAAACGCAGACAGATTTCATTTCTGCTCGTCATTCCGCGTCAAGACGCGGCAATGGAAGCACGGATGTATCGCAATTTTGAAAATTTATTTGGAACGACAAGGTTCTAAAGTAATTGTATCGTGTGTGTTTTATAGTGCGAGTGAATTATATTGATACTTTTTTGGACCGAAAATAAAAGTAAGTGCATAGCCAGAATTAGATTTGAAAAAGTACCTAGGTACCTGTGTGGTAGGTTACTACAATCATCATCATCACCATGACTCCCATAAAAGATGGCGGATGTTACAGTTTTATGAAAAATCAATATCTATAATTATAATGATAATCGGGGTTTTTGAAGGTGGTGATTATGAATTTGACACTCATTTTGGAATTAAAGATGGCGGATGTCACTTTTTATGGAAAATTAATATCCAATTATCATGATCGGGGTTTTTGAGGGTAGTGATTACGAAAATGACACTCATTTTGGAATTAAGCCTTAAAGCTTAAGGAGGATCGCTTGTATCAGTGCGGATTTGAATCCCGTCGGGATAAAAATTTTCATTTTCAATTTCTTCTACTATCTAGTGTTGTAGTTGTATCGGCATAATTATCGTTAATGCATTGTTTTGTTTCGATGGAAACCGAATCTTATAGCACTAATGGCTTTACAGAGTTTTTAATAAGGTTTTAATTCTTTACTTTCAGAAATTACCCAAAAAGAGAAAGCTGACGATCGATGGTGTATGTACTTAAGACAACTGTTATAATAACTGTTATAAAATATGAAGACCAAGTTAGCAGTTATTTACATTGACGAAGTAAACAGTGCTACCTCCATGGTCGTGGAATGATTTAATGTGGACAATTTATTATTAAACGAGAAAAAAACTAAATGTATAATGATTTATATTATGCTGCCAAATGTTAGGCTAGAAAAGTGCAACGTTTTTGCATAATCTTATTGAATTTGATTTTTTATTTTGATAATACCTAACACTTTTATAAAATAATTACATAAAAAGTACTTTCATAAAGTAATTACATATTATTGTTTTATTTGAGTATTTTTTATTGATTCTTAATCTGTTTTAGCTTATAGAACGTTTAATAGGCTACCCTCAAATAAAATAGCTTCAACCTTCTGCAGTTTTATTATTTATTAGTAGAATAATATAAATAGAATAGGCAGATAGAAGATACATTACACCAAATGCTATTGCAAACACCTAATTTAATTTAATTACTTTACCTACCCATACTAAACTTTCAAGTACCAAAATTAGTTAGCCAATAAAAAATCGAGCGTAAAGCGGCTTCAATTGTTTTGGTAACTTTGTAGCTCAAATACCCAAATTCGAATGCATCAAAAATGTAATTACGTCCTTAAACAATGTTTGTTGAGTTTGGCTTTTGTTTTTCTTCAGAGACGACACGATTTCCCAAAAAATATATTGAGTGCTAGCTAATTTTAAGCAGAGAAAATAAAAAAATAATTTTGTCAATGTTTGTTTTAATATCTAAGATTTATACCTCATATATACTATAACAACTCGTGTTGGTTGAGGGTGTATTTTAAGAGTTATATTCTGTCTATGACAACCCGATTTCCACACGCATGTTATATTTACGACAAGCAACCGGAAATTGTAATTCATTCAAATCAAATCGTTTCAAAACCAATTCCACAAGAAATTATTTGAAACTTGTAATTGAATATGCTATCTTGAGTACAATTTCCACATTTTTTTGTGTAAATTTATCAAAAATGAGACAAGTCATCTGAAGAAATACATAAAATAAACATGCATTTTATTTTGTTATCATACTAATATTTCTATGGGGTATTTGATAGTATCCCACCATAATTTAGTTAACTATTGACAGAAACAAAGAAATTCGTCAAATTGTACTAGCAAAAAAGTATTTTAAGAAAATCCCTACAAACATTATAGTTTACTGTATGTAAAAACATAACTTTTGTCGCAATAAAGCAAAAACTCTAAAGTTTCCAAATATCAGAATTAGAAATAAGAATTAATAAATTCTCGGCACCATAATTAGTTGTATAATCGTGTAAATTAATGTGTAAAATAAGCCTTATTATGATAATTCAAATCGAAGTAGTGACGAATTTCGCTGGGGGCATTTTCGACCAATGTGCCAATAGGCAATATGCATCAATTTTTTTTATGGTTTTACACGATAGGTTATATCGTCAAATAACCGTCATAAAAATTCCAGCGCCGAAATACTAAAATTTTATAACAAAAATAATTTTTGAAATTTACCAACATTTTCACGCATCTGAAACACGATTATTATTGTTGTCACAGATTACTGTTGTAGTAACAATTTGTGAACTTTGACGTGTGACGTCAAATTGATACTAAGTACAACAGTAATCTGTGACAACAATAAGTTCGAGTATAGGAATTGTGAAAATTAAAAAAAAAACTTATCTATGGATCGTCATATCTGACTCGTCCTTGACTTTTCTTATGAACTCGTGTCGTCACATCCTTTCACATCCTTTTCAAGTATTCTGAAATTCCTACTATTTTTTGCAATTTTTAAAATTTATTTTCTAATCGAAAATGGTTTAATATTAAAAAATAATCGATCGAGCGAGCGAAGCGAGCGAAGATCTTAGTGGTAAGTTGGGCGATTTTGCTTTGTATGTTTGTATGTTTGTATGTTTGTATGTTTCACGAATTGTTGTTCGAGCATAACTGTCGAACCGTTCATCCAATCTGCATGAAACTTGGTAGGTCAACAGGTTGTGGTAAGGAAATTTACGGTGGAGCATATGAGCTTAATCGATGAAGGGGTTGTGAAGATATTGGGTTCCCAAGGGGGTAAAAAATTATGAAAGTTACACAAATATATTGAGTGGGGTGTCATACGAAAGGGCTTATTTTGTACATTCCAAAATGGTTTTTATTTTTAATCTAGGATGTATAGTTTTTGAAATACGACCAAAGACCAAATACTACGAAACCAGAGCTGCAAGAGCTCCCGTTTCATAGAGTTTCGATGTCTTCGTAGCTCATTGACTGGTCGGTCTTAAAAAGAGAGTGGCATCGTTGCGGTTTGGTTTGCAATTATTTTAGATGCTACTTGATTTATTTTCATGATAAAAATTTTTTGATAAAAAATGAAAATAATTGGGGTAAAAAAAGTTAAGTAAACAAATATATTGAGTGCGGTGTCAAATGAAAGGTCTTTATTTGTACATTCTAAAATAGTTATTATTTTTATTCTAGGACGTATACTTTTAAAAATACGACGTAAATTCATAAATATGAAATAAATGAAAAATTAGACACGACATTACGTATTGCATGCATGCTAGTATTTTTTACCATGAAGAGCTAGCGCAATAGGCATACCCGGCAGTAGTAGCACTTGAAATTATAGGGGTAGTCAGAAGAAAGTCCAAATGTTGGCCATCTACGGTGCGCGAGATCTCAGTTCGGGGCGAACTACTAGTGGTAAGTTGGGCGATTTTGCTTTGTATGTTTGTATGTTTGTATGTTTGTATGTTTGTATGTTTCACGAATTGTTGTTCGCGCATAACTGTCGAACCGTTCATCCAATCTGCATGAAACTTTTTAGGTCAATAGGTTGTGGTAAGGAAATTTACGGGGGAGCATATGAGCTTAATCGATGAAGGGGTTGTGAAGATATTGGGTTCCCAAGGGGGTAAAAAATTATGAAAGTTACACAAATAAATTGAGTGGGGTGTCATACGAAAGGGAGATAAATAAAATAAAATAATATAAAAATAAAAACCATTTTGGAATGTACAAAACATTCCAAAATGGTTTTTATTTTTAATCTAGGATGTATAGTTTTTGAAATACGACCAAAGACCAAAAACTACGAAACCAGAGCTGCAAGAGCTCCCGTTGCATAGAGTTTCGATGTCTTCGTAGCTCATTGACTGGTCGGTCTTAAAAAGAGAGTGGCATCGTTGCGGTTTGGTTTGCAATGATTTTAGATGCTACTTGATTTATTTTCATGATAAAAAAAAATTTGATAAAGAATGAAAATAATTGGGGTAAAAAAAGTTAAGTAAACAAATATATTGAGTGGGCTGTCAAATGAAAGGTCTTTATTTGTACATTCCAAAATAGTTGTTATATTTATTCTAGGACGTATACTTTTAGAAATACGACGAGAATTCATAAATATGAAATACCTAAATGAAAAATTAGACACGACATTATGTAGGTATTGCATGCATGCCAGTATTTTTACCATGAAGAGCTAGCGCAATAGGCATACTCGGCAGTATCAGTAGTAGCACTTGAAATTATAGGGGTAGTCAGAAGAAAGTCCAAATGTAAGCCATCTACGGTGCGCGAGATCTCAGTTCGGGGCGAACTACTAGTTACACACACATACCTCTAAAGCAACAATGTTCATAATAAAATACATTTAACCCGCTTTTGAATCAGACGCATATTGCCAATTATGTACAGATTATCTAAATAAATGCCGACTTGATTCAGGAAATACTAACATGATACGGTAGCCTAATGACTCATATTTAAATATCCGCATCGCAAGATTGATTGATGGTTGACACAAAGGTCATCAATGCATATCTAATGTATACCTACATTATGCATTGATGACCTTTGTCTATGCATGTCTTTATCTTGCATACATACAAGATAATAATAATCTAATAATAATTTTATTTCAGACTACATTTAAAATATGCAAAAATACATTTTTGGTCCATTTCAAATAAATACCTTAGAGACTAACATACATATTCATATTATTTAACTAAATTTACACTTGAGGTTTTGCTTCCGTGCTGCTTCCCTATAGCTATAGTATAGAATATATATTATTAGTAGTAGTATAGATAGATAGTAGACGATGCCTGCTGTCTTAAACTTAATTAAATTAGGATCCAGGAGTAG
This sequence comes from Camptogramma bilineatum, assembly GCA_958496255.1. Taxonomy (NCBI): domain Eukaryota; kingdom Metazoa; phylum Arthropoda; class Insecta; order Lepidoptera; family Geometridae; genus Camptogramma; species Camptogramma bilineatum. Next base: position 10,268,954 of record OY292463.1, read on the forward strand.
GCCCTTATTCTACGCAAGTATCTGAAGTGATCATGATCAATCAGTCAAATCAGTTTCCAGTAATGGACTTGAAATCAGTGTCCCTACCTACTGGACTCTAGCCACAGTTTGAGAGGACAAACATACAAACATTCCTTTCTATTTATTTAAACTGCAGTAAGTCATTTTTTTTCGTATTTAAGTTTGTACCGAAAAAGGTCCGACACACCCTGTATATGAACTAAGAGATTATATTCCTCTGAATATTGTCTGGATGCTATTTTGAGGCCGTTTTATTCCAAACTCAGTCAGATACTCTTGTCTGGAATGTAGGTCAAGCAACCATATTTATTTATTGTTCAGTTTGGATTTATTTGACAATTAGAAAATTGGCCCTTGATAAATAAATAATTACTACTTAAGTTTTTTATTTATTTTATTGATGCGAGTATAAAGTGCGATTAGTATTTGTCTAAGTTGGGTAACATTGAATTAAATTTATTTTTCACTCATAACATTGGCTGTTTAACAACCTTTTAATGAAATAAAATAATGCACAGCATGTTACAGAAAATGATCACTCATCCAAATTAAGGAGCAGTTGTTCGTTTTCATTATTCATTTCGGACCTTTTTAATTGTGTTTGCCATTTCTATGACTTCATTTATATTTTGGGGCACTATGGACCGTCCAATTTGGACCTCGCTTAATCTCGCGACCCCCGATCTACGGTCAAACGCATTTTAATTATGAAATTGACATATCACAAATGTCTAGTATAATCACAGCTAATACAGAACATCTGACTCATTCAAAGTTTTATAAGATTTTTTTTTAACTTCACCTGTAGGTATGTTTGGGTCAAATCTTGCAACTAAATTTTGAATCACTATCCGGTGTCCGATTGGGTTTAAATTTGGCCCATTTACAGATTTTTGGTCACAATGTAGATTATTAAGGAGAAGTGATCAGATCACGGAGTCGGTAGCTGTTTAATGGAACTGTTCAGTAAATAACAGTAAAATACCAGTGTTTAGGCCTATTTGAATCAACTCGTGATAACCTATAGGTATGTTTTACTTAAAAATATTTTCAACAAAAAACATGCATATTGTTCAGATTTAGTATCTAAAACATTTTGAAGATTTAGGTTAGTTATTAGTGTTTTAAGTGATTCAGAAATGTAATGACAAGCCAGTAATTTACTGGGTAATTGGGTACTTAAAGTGGCAGCAATAATTACTGTTGTTGAACCAAGTGATGCGGGTTAGAAAGGTTTGGGTCGATCATTGACATGATATTTGCGGAACTCATTTGCATTTTGTATGTTTAGAAATTGTGTAAATACCATGGTGTGGTTATTTTCTAACAAGAGAAGAATATGAGGATCACAATTGCTACAAACGTACGATTATATTCTACTAAACAGATATAGATTCTAGGTACTTAAGATTTTACATTTCTGTTTTAAAACTTACCTTAAAGTGCCTAGTACGAGTTTTGTTCACTATTACGCATCGAAGCCCTAACGCGTAAGTTTCACGTTTCGCCACTAGTTGGCGCTGTTCTGATCCCATAGGAATCCGCGTTTACGGCGTCTATACGTAGTGCGTAGGTAGGTAATAATGAACAATACTCGTACTTGGCACTCAGAAGTTAATTCTTTAATTCTATGGTGAGATTTAAAATTTCAACATAATCGAAATAATATTAGCTTTTATAGACTGACCATTTACATTTGAGCTGTATTTGTAAGCAGTGGTGTGAAAATTTTGTGCCATGATTTAATAAAAGAGCGTGGACTTTCCTCCGCCATTTTTACCCGAGCCTTTTGATATTGATCTAATACATATTTATATGTTTGCTCAGTCAAAAACACAAGGGCTTTGTCGTGTTTGATATATTAATTAACTCTAATGAAAACTTTGCTTTATACATTGCTGAATAGATCTTTATTTACATTGTTTTTTCAAAAATAATGATCAACTCTTACTCTGAATAATATTCGTATACTTAGGTATTTCTCTTTTTTTTCAAGTAGGTACCTAACCTACCTAGCTACAAAAAATAAAAGCTCAAAAACTTCGCTGGCTCGGCCATCTAGAAAGAATGGGAGAGGATCGTGCCGTGAAAAGAGCGTATTTGGGACGGTCGAGTGGCCGACGCCCGGTCGGCCGTCCCAAGTACCGCTGGAAAGATGAATTCGAAAAGGACTTGCGCGAGCTCCAAGTGGAAGCCTGGGAGGAGGTGGCGCAGGACAGATCGAAGAGGCTCTTAGTGTCGGAGGCCAAGACTCACTTTGGGTCACTGCGCCATCCTAGTTAGTTTTTAGGTACCTAGCTAACATTGTGCGCGGTCACAATTTAGATGGGTGACCGCAAGTGGCATTACGAGCTGAGCGCTTCCGTGCTTCGGAGGGCACGTTAAACTGTCGGTCCCGTCCTTTACTCGCCCAAAAACTCCGCACCAGCCCCCCTAGCCATATTACACTATCTATCGTCGCTGTAGAATAGAAACACTTCAAAATGTATAGGATTTGACGTTTCAAGTAGATGAGTCACGTGGTCAGAACGTCAATTCCTATACATTTTGAAGTGTTCTATTCTACAGCGACGATAGATCGTTCTACAGCGACGATAGATCGTGTAATATGGCTAGGGCCCCAGATTTGGCCACTAGCTCATACGAACTTACTTACCTACTCATCGTCTATAAAAGTAGCTATGCTTGTCAGAATTGTTTAAAAGGAAAAGGAAAAACGGATGCGTCCACAAAGTTCCACCGTCAACTTGGAACAGTTTCATAAGCTTTTTTGTTGTCACATCTACGACATGTATTTTCTCTTATGAAAGCGTTTACTTTGTTTCGTTTTGTTTCGAGTTGGAAATGGTTGAGTACTTTGTAGCATAGTATTTTTATCTTGCTTGAAATAAATCAACTTTAACTTAAAAATGTTGGACAGAGTTAAAATAATTCCATATCACCCTAGAGCTCTGTAGATAGATCTCATAGATTTTCAAGTTTCTTGATGATACTTTTGAATTGTAATATACTTAAGTATTTTTGTGTTGAATAGAGTATCAAATTGTATGTTTCACTTCAGCACTAAAAAGATATCAGTTATGAAAAAAACTTCTTTTGTAGAGTTATGAAAATGACCAAAGGGATCTAATGCACCAAGAGAATGCATTCTTTTTTGGCAAGAATCACTATCAATAACATTTTGTTTAATTAGTACAACGCTGATTTGTAATGAACATGATTTCATGTCTGTGTTTAAACTTAGCAAGACACGTGCAGTAAGTTTGACCTTTAAAGTCTTCGTCCATGTTAATAGAACTGAGCGGGAATTTCTCTCATATTTTTTTGAAAACATTACGGAGACATCTAATCTAGTACTTAAATCAAAATAATACTCCGCTCTACTCACGATTTTGAAAACAATAATACTTATATACTTACTTACTTATATAATACTTACAAATCGACACCTGATATCAAAAACATGGTAACTCGAGTTACCTACTCGTACCATAATTTGTTATAGTAAGATCGCCAACTGCTCAACATTGACACGTGGTTGTGTGAAAGTAACATTCAGTTCCACTCAATACTTTCCCAAATAACTTTGGCCACATAAAAAAATATGAACGAAAGTGACATCTCATTCTTTGCACAAAGAAGATCATTCATTTTGGGCCCAAAAGCCAAAGAGCCGGCCAATAAAAACAAAGGTATGATCACGTTTGGGAAGTCAATCCGAGTATTTATCATTAGGGCACCAAGTCCACTACTTTACCTTACCATTTACTTTATCATTAAGTAGGTACCTACTTATTTCAGTTGATTTTTTTACGAAAAAAAATCTGATTTCCGTACGTTTTAAAAAAAATCCTTTTAAGAAGCCTAACATAACCTCCCGCTCCTTTCCTTACTTTGGCCAAATTAAACAGTATGAACGAAAGTAAAACCCCAGTTCGCTCACAACTTTGGCCACATCTAGCGGCGGAAGTGACGCGTCGCGCCACAGCGGCGCCTCACCGGAACCGGCTGAAGGGTTGCGCCGTCACAAATCAAGTTATGAGAACCGCCACAAAAGGAAACTTTGTGCATTTCCGAACCGACGAGCGTGAAATCCGACACATACACCCACAAACAACTTTAAACTTAAAATCGTACGTCTAAGATTCAAAATGAAAGAGTATTTCCGAGATCGGAAACTACTTCACATGAGTGATTCATCTCGGGCATATTAAAAATGTTTTCGTATTAAATTGTTTGTCTTGTAAAATAAGAGGGCTTTTTGTTTTTGGGGTTGTAGATTTGTGGAAATAAGTTTAATATTTTCTAACATTAGACTGTAAATACGCTTGTATATTAAAATTAACCTTAACGCCTGTATATTTCTCAAGAGTAATTATTGGTGCTGGGTGTTGCCTTGATGTATTAGATATAAAATGGGTAAAAATAGTGGTTTAAGAGGAGTTAGAATTATTAAATTGAATATTTTTTTTCGCTTTATGGATGCTATAAAGCAATTTGTGATTAAAATATGTGCAGACCGAGATAATAATATTAAAATGAAATGGCTGAAAATTAGTAGGTAACACTTGAATTTTGATTTTAATTTTTTGGTAAAGGCGTAGTTTCTGTTTTGGGCTTGGTTTCTTAACCAAGCCAAGCTATCCTCATTTTTATTTTATACTTAAATAAGTATTTATTATTTATTATACATAATAAATAATAAATACTTATTTAATACATGTTTATTTAATACTTATTTAATACTTATTTAGTACATGTACTAGCGAAGTGTGTGGATCTAATTTAGATAGGAGAGGTGTGAGTTCTTTGTGCACCACACTTCACGCAAATAAATCATTTCATTTCATTTCATTTCTCAAAATAACTTTGTCGTAGATTATAATAATGACAAATAGTTGAACTGACAGTCATGCTAGGCTAGGGGGTGACGTAATAATAAAACAACAAAAATGATTTCAGGACCAGCAAATCCCAGGTTTTTCTATAGAAGATTTTATGCCAGAAGATAGAAGAAATTTAGCTCAAATCAACGATTTTGATTCATAAGCAATATTGTGTAGAATTTGTATAGGTTAAATGTTAAGTAAAGCAATAGTTTAACGCGAAGCGTGAGAGAATAAATTCTTTAGTTTATAGTCACTGGCCATAATATTTTTTGAAGATGTTCTAAACCTGCAACAACGTATACGTTTCTGGTACAAAAAACAATTCAAGACAAAATATAAGTACTTAAACGTTTGAAAAAAAAAAGTACCTAGAAGTAAGTGTGTAGTATGAGCCTAATGCCTATTACAAGCGGCTGAAAAATCATTTTAAATTCAAACTTAATATCATACAAACATGGTTTAAAAATTAAGGAATCATATTTATCACGTCAAGAGCTCAAAATAAGTGGAACTGTCCTTAAAATAAAGACTTTTTTGCCTTGAAATTACCTTGTTAGATCATCTCAAATGTTTAAAATAAGATAGAGTGACATTTTGTAACGATCTCACTGAAGATTTGAAACAAACTGTAGAAACGTGTGTTTGTAATTTGTTCAGCCATTATTATTTGTTATATCAATGTAATTATTTTTTATTTAATATGCAACTGTGATAATTGTTTTCCAACTGTAAAATACACACCAGTTACTGGCATAATGCTTTTTTGTAAATGTATTTAATTGTTTTGTGAATGTTTGCACTTTGGAATGGAATTGTATGAAACTGTGGAATATGTAAAAATGTAAATAGAATGTAAAGTAATAAAGCATTAGTTACCATTTATTAATTGTTTATCTTTGTTGTAGGTAAGTATGTCTTGTTCCTAACAATCATCTTGTGTGTGTTTTTTTTGTTATAAAGTGTTTTTGCTTGGACAGAAAACACTTTATAACAATTATAAAGATATTAATATTAAAAAAAGTGCAAAATCTAGTGCTTAAGAGAATATTTTGTTGACACAGTAAAAACAACAAAGAAAAGTATCTCTACTTTTCTTTGCTGTAGGACGTGGGTCAATTTTGTATGGACTGTGATTCTTCTTCTTTATATCTTTCCTATTGGATGAAATCATCTACCTGTGACCTTTAACACATACCGACTAACCCCAAGGGTTTCAAAAGGTGGGAAAATTTCATAAAAACCGTTGCTACCTTAAAAAATTGGCATATCATTTCATAGCGAAATTTTTCACATATTGGTTCAAAAAGGCTTTTACAGTGCCCTTTGCGACTTATTGGGCACACTGGAAATGCCTTTTCACATGCACGAAGGTAGATAATGTAAAAGACAATAGTAGTAGAGCGGTACATAATCATAGGAGATCAACAACATCTCTGGCGCAGTGGGTGAAGGCACGCCTGTGACGCAGGTAATTGCTGGTTCGATCACCGCCGCGGGACAAATGTTTGTATGATCTGCAAATATTTGTCTCGGGTCTGGGTGTTTTCTATGTATGTATTTACAAAAAAAAAGTATTTAAGTAGTATATCAGTCATAACACAATTATTTAGCTTGGGGCTTCGTGATGCTATGTGAAAGGTCCAGCATTATTTATTTACAACATGGTCAACATGATTTTAAATTATTCACTCTCGTCTATTTACATTATATAAATAATTTTAAGAGACTCTTAAAGAGATCCAAAATATCTAATTCTACTAAAATTACAAATAATGAATGTTTCAAGTATATGTGTATCATAAAGACTGATTTAAAAGGAATTAGATGAGATGAAATACTTGGATGAGCGAGCATTGTGTCAATTGTGTGACCCTTATTTTGAGTGACTTAAGATCTGACGAATTTCGAGATACAATCTTAAACTTGTTATTTGTTAAGTTTACCCTTAGGTGATCTTAAAGGCAACCGTGTGCATGTGAAGGCACGTTGGCCACATTGGAAGGTAATGTGATTTGTGCGCAGATGTAGTGCTGTGATAGAGTCACATGCACAATTTCACCAGCTAAACGAAATTCAGGGGAGCGGTGGATATTGGGATGTCTCTATCAGGCTTTCTAGTTCTTTTGCAGGTTGTACTTCAGAGTGGAAAACAAAAAGTAATCTATGCTTGTATGTGATAAAAACAGCTTTGGAGGTGAAGTTTTAAGTCGCCTAAGACCTTTGTTGGTTGGATAGGTATGTGATAACATTTATGGTAAAAATAAATGATTAACAAGTGATTATAATGCAAGAAAAAAATGTTTCTTGAAACACACATTTTGTTTAGTACAAAGTCTTCTAAGCTTGAAAATGTTCCCAACTTTTAGATTGTTATAAGATGTTACACTAATTTAAAAAAAAGCATAACTAAGTAAGTTCGTATGAGCTAGTGGTCAACTCTGGTGAGTTTTTAGACCGAAGCCAAGCCTTCATCATGGCTTAACAACTTAAAAGCCGGGAACGCAGAAACATTCTCTCAGATCTTTAGGCATTTAAGATTCTTTGAAGATGTCTAAGGGGGAAGTCCAAACACATATTTAGTACATGCCCACATTTTGCAGAAGTTTGCACTCCATACGTGACAGGTTGCAAGCCCATGGCCGCTTTTATTGGGCTAGATAAAATGTAAATAATCCCAAACTACTATATCCGCCGCATTTTATTTACATTCTAAATTAGATTCGTTTGGGATCCATCCTCTCCTGTTTGTCCCTTACTTTCACGTCTGTGTTACGGTAGGATCCCGTAAATGTAGATTCAAAGAGAGCTGCAAAACCAATCTACGTTTTTGACTGTGAAATTCTTCTTTGAAATCTGTAAATCCAGCCTGGAAATCAATAGTTCGAAAAATAATGTTTTTAACAAAATTCGGAATATGTGTAAATCATGGTTTTGTAGCGCGCGCCTTGCTCGGAATCTCATTCCTAGATCATATAGGTACCTACCCAACGTCGAAATTTGACGTCGTAAAAAGGACATGGATGGATATACGGATCGCGAGACTAAAATGGAGTTACGCAGGTCACTTTGGCCAGAAAGGACGATGGAAAGAGGACAAAAGCGATCAATTAAATATAAATAAAATAATAAATATCTCTCAAACTATAATAACAAAAGAAGAGTCTCTATTTAAAACTACTCGCAAAAGATATTCTGTTTTCAGCGCAAATTTCCGAATACCTTCAATTGGCCATAGTAAATCCTCGTAATGCCTGCTCATCGGCAATAACTGGCAAATACGCCAACATTTCCCATAGCGCCGATATGAATGTAGACATCTTGTTTTTACGACTGCATAGGACTGTTTGTATTTCAACGGAGAGGGAACGAACAGTAATATCTTTTCCGGATAAATTTCGAAACCTCGTCTTATTTTGTGAAAATATTTAACTTCATAAACATTGTTCCCTTCGGATAGGTTTCTTAACTTTTTTTTTATTCTACTATGGTAACAGACAAGCATACGGCCCACCTGATGGTAAACGGTTACCGTAGCCTATGGATGCCGGTGACACCAGAGGAGTCATACTTGTGCTGCTGACCCTTTAAAAGAGAAATCACTGCGCCGACAACACAATGGACACGGATAAGAAGAATGATGTTATTTGCACATCACAAAGCTGACAGCTAAATCGATTTTAATGAACTTTGATTTGTGAATTTGTCATGAGTTATAAATGGTTGTAGCTAACCCGACTTTGTTTTATTTATACAGGGTGGAAAAAATGAATGGGCCCTGGAGGGAAACTACTTTAAATCCTTAGGATACAGTATTTTACTTAAAGGAAACATTCCTTTATTTTTAAAAAGAAACATAACTGCATTCAAAGATTTTCTAAAAATCGTTTGCTTCACCCAGGAATCGAACCAGCTAAAAAGCTTCTTTTTAAAAATAAAGGAATGTTTCCTTTAAGTAAAATACTGTATCTTAAGGATTTAAAGTAGTTTCCCTCCGGGCCACATTCATTTTTTCCACCCTGTATATTAAAAAAAACAGTATCCCAAATCCCGTATCCGTCACGTCAAGATATAAAAAATGCAATTCAGACCAGACTTTAATATCAGGACCATTGTCAATTCGGCTTCCCTCGTTTTCGCTATCGTGTGCACCTAATAATTTTTCAGAATAACTTCCTGATGTTCAGGCCTTTTTCATCTTTTTAACGGGTTCGATTGGGGAAAGGAATTGGTGAGGTTCTCATCAAACTTTTTTTATTTTTTGTGCAATATTGATTTGATGTGCATGATTGATAATACAACGTGATATTCAATTAATAATAAAGAGTCACGAATACGCTGTGCGCAGTAAATTGAAGAATTGGTATGATAAACTACAAATCTGTAAAAAAATAACAAACATTATTATTATCACTTAAAAAATTGTATTTGATAGAATAAAATGGTTGCTAACTTACGCTATTAAACGTATCCAAATTCATAGTTACATAGCCTCTTGCAGAAAACGTCAACGGTTTTTGAGCCCTTATCAAGAAAATATGTAGGATTCTTTTCATACCCTGATCTGCGTAAGGCCAATCAGCGAAATATATCGCTGTTTCTAACTTTGAACTCTGAAAAGAATAAGTAAACAATGAAATTTTCTTGTTGCGTGTCCCAACATCAAATTCGTGCAAAATGTTTGCGATAAGTATCTGTTTTTAAACAGTTTAAAATTTAAGATTTAAAACTTATGTTAAACTTGCGAGGAAAACATTGTCAAATCAAATTTAAATTCAACAATATTTATTTGGGACAAATTACAAGGTAGTAGAGTACAAAAAGGAAACGTTGACTACCGCAAAACTTAAAAACAGTAGCGGAATCAGCGCTCTCCTCCAAACAAAACGAGGATGGGGTTCCAGCAACTGTGTTGTAAAACATCATTATAATGTTGTAAAAATAATGTAAGATTAAAATGAAGAGATTGTCCGAATATAATGACCAGTACAGTAGTGGAGATACAAGTAGGGAAATACGTTTATGAGTTAAAGTATCTTACATGATCAATCAATAGTTGTCCAATGATGCACTGCACGAACACTTCAACCAGTAAAGAAAGGAAGAAGGAAGCGTATCGCATTCGCAAGTACAAGTTGTCGACAACCTGAAATAAATAAATCAGAATCAACTTTTATAGTAGGTATCTCCTTGTCGGAGTTGAATCAGAATCAACTCTCATGGTATCTCCTTGTCGGTTCTTGCTAAAAAAAAAAAATAGTAAGTATAGGTACTAGTATAATTGGTTTATACTAAAAATACCAATATCACCAATCTGATAAACAAATATTATTTACACAAGGTTTCCAATTGTTACAAACCACTGGCATATTATAGTATTCTGTGCCATTAGTTTTAATTTTTTGAATACTTCATAATTTAGGGTATGAAAGATGAATTATTTTTTAGTCTGTCTTGTCGGAAGATTATCAATTTTTTTACTGTTTCTGCTGTTTTTCGATGTAGAATGATAATTTATATATTTTTGTGTGCCATATGTTTTCTTACCGTAGCAGTTAATATGGTCAAGCAAATAAATACGGAGCCAAACGCGTAGGTAAGAAGAAATCCGTCTCCTAAAACATCGTCCAAATCTGCAACAATTCTGTGGAAAACAAAATAATAAATACTTATTACTTATTTTGTAACAAAGAACGTTGCGACATTTTGGGCCCCCTCGTCCAACAGTGATGAAACATATGTCATATGAAAGCTCTTGGAATGTACTTTATTTCATTCTATTACAGCTAAGTTCAAATCGAGCGCGAAAATGGTGTTTTGGTGCAAAAATGGCGCGATAATGGTGGTTTCTTGAACGAAACTAGAAAGTTGAAACTTGGAATCTAGCTTTATTTTCTAGTAAAACCACCCACTAAGGCATTTTATTTTCGAATTTCAACCCCTAAAGGGGTGAAAAGTAGTGAAAACGTTTGTATGAAACTTTTTAACGCGTAGTATGATTTGCTTGAAACTCGGTTTGCATACTTAAAATGCAAAATAAATGGACACATATTTCAGGATTATTCAAAACAACCCTTAAAAAGGAGTGAAATGGGGTGTCAAAGTTTTTATGGGTACTTTTTAATAGGTTGTGCGATTTGCTTGAATCTGGGTTTGAATACTATTGATGACAAATAAATGAACACATATTTCAGGATTATTCGAAACAACCCTTAAAAAGGGGTAAAATGCGGTGTCAGAGTTTGAATTGAAACTTTTTAAGGGCGGTGCGATTGGCTTGAGACTCGGGTTGTATATTATAAATGCAAAATAAATGGACATGGTCTTTCAGGACTTTTCGAAACAACCCTTAAAAAGGGGTGAAATGGTGTGTCGAAGTTTGTGCTGGAACTTTTTAAGGACAGGGCAGGCAAGTACCGGCGTCACTTGCATACACTTCGCCACCGGCTACCCGGCACGGGTTACCTGGTCCTTTGGTCCATTTTCGTAACTATTTTTCACAACCAGTTACGAAAGAAGATTTTTTTTCACTGATTCTTAACTGGGTATTAAAAAGAAATATTTATTCCTTGTACGTAATTATGTTTTATAGCCAGGTACGAATTTTATTAGTAAACTTTATACAGTACTTCCAGATAAATAATGGGTATCGGAAAATAAATAAATAAATAATCCTGGACATTTCACACAGCATCATGTAGCCCCAAGCTAAGCAGAAGCTTGTTATGGGAACCACATGACTGATATAGGTACTACTTAGATACACATTTTTTTTTGTTTTTTTTTTTTTTGTCAACATTAGAACATCAGAAATAATCGCATAATCGGCCATTATTCGGAAAACACGAAATTAGCCAATGCCTATTATTTATCTGGAAGTAGTACATTATTTATTTTATTTTAGTTTTTGAATTTTAGGAAAACTTACAGCTATAGCTAACAGATTAAAAGAAGACATAGATACTTAAGGCTAATACCGAGTTTCCACATATAATTATTTGAATAGTGTAAACAAAACAGTCTCTATTATCGTAGACGGTAATCGAGTGAAGAAAAAAGAAAAAAAACATACCTACTATAATTATATTGGTACATTTAGTACCTACTAATAGATACAGTTCAACATCGACATCATAATATCAATCGTCCTAAATGTTATAAAAAGAAGAAAAGAAGCATCCCTTTTTGTAGCTAGATAACAGTTACGAAAAAAGAAAACAAGGTTCCATTTTCGTAGCTACTTATGAAAAATGAAAAATAAAACCATCCATTTTCGTCACTGGTTACCAAAACATGAAAAAAATCATATCTGGCTATGAAACATGGTTACGTACCTGGAATAAATATTCCTTTTTAATAACCAGTTAAGAATCAGTGAAAAAAAAATTCTTTCGTAACTGGTTGTGAAAAATAGTTACGAAAATGGACCAAAGGACCGGGTAACCAGTGCCGGGTAGCCGGTGGCGAAGTGTATGCAAGTGACGCCGGTACTTGCCTGCCCTGTCCTTAAAAAGTTCCAGCACAAACTTCGACACACCATTTCACCCCTTTTTAAGGGTTGTTTCGAAAAGTCCTGAAAGACCATGTCCATTTATTTTGCATTTATAATATACAACCCGAGTCTCAAGCCAATCGCACCGCCCTTAAAAAGTTTCAATTCAAACTCTGACACCGCATTTTACCCCTTTTTAAGGGTTGTTTCGAATAATCCTGAAATATGTGTTCATTTATTTGTCATCAATAGTATTCAAACCCAGATTCAAGCAAATCGCACAACCTATTAAAAAGTACCCATAAAAACTTTGACACCCCATTTCACTCCTTTTTAAGGGTTGTTTTGAATAATCCTGAAATATGTGTCCATTTATTTTGCATTTTAAGTATGCAAACCGAGTTTCAAGCAAATCATACTACGCGTTAAAAAGTTTCATACAAACGTTTTCACTACTTTTCACCCCTTTAGGGGTTGAAATTCGAAAATAAAATGCCTTAGTGGGTGGTTTTACTAGAAAATAAAGCTACATTCCAAGTTTCAGCTTTCTAGTTTCGTTTAAGAAACCACCATTATCGCGCCATTTTTGCACCAAAACACCATTTTCGCGCTCGATTTGAACTTAGCTGTAATAGAATGAAATAGAGTACACTCCAAGAGCTTTCATATGACATATGTGTCATCGCTGTTGGACGAAGCGGGTCCAGTGTTCAAGCAATGATGCCCATGGTTCTTTCCTTCGGACTCTGAAAAGGGGCACTCAAAAGATAAAAACAATAATATAAACATTAAAAAAATTGCGAGATTCTTTAGTTGATTTTTCTATTTAAAAAAATAGAGTTAAAAAAGTAGTTAACAAAAAAGATAGTTAAATATCACGTACCCTGCCAAAAACTGGTGTCTCTTTATAATGAGCTTAAGCTTCCTTCTAATTATGTCATGAGTTTGTTTCACATTCCGTCCACTTACAACGTTCAAGACCTCTTCAGTCGTAACAACATTTTCCATCATATTCCCCAATATCTTAAGCTCCATACAGATGTACCTTGTAAACGATATATGTACCATGTTAGCGAAAACGTATATGAATATAACAACGGTTGTCATGAGACTCTCCCAAGCATAAGCCGCGTAATACCACTTCACTTTGTCGAAAGGGTACCATCCATCGAACGGGTACAAATACTGTGCGTCATTGTGAGCAATCTTTTCTTCATACACAGATATTATTTTAGGAAACAATATCACGATCAGCACCAAAATAATCGTATAGTAGTATTGAAATCGAACTATCAAACGAGACGTCTTTGTATATCTCTCCAATATGCCTTTATGTTGCTTTGTATCAGCGATTATATCCCATAAATCGATTTTGAAATGTTTCAGCACATTTTCGTAGACGTCTCGTCGTGTTTGCATTTTAGAATACTTTATAAGAATCATCAAACATACTGCTAAGTTCGGTGCAATGTTCACAATTTCGAACCAATCTTGAAACTTGGTGATACATAATGATATGAATAATTGTGATGAAGTGACCAATACAGAGAAGTAGGTAAGATAATAGCAATAAACAGAAAGGTTAGGCTTCCCTATAAAAGGGTACACGAAAACTTTGTAACCAATATTAGTGACGAAATCCACTTCATGTAAGAACTCGGCTTTCAAAGTTTCGTAGCTTTTGTTGGACATGACGATGAGCAGAACAGGTACAGAAGAAATTAGAATTTGCTCAGCTTTCGCGTAAGTTTCAGCGTTATATAGTGCTATTATGGTCTGAAAACTTTTTTAACCATACGATCCAAATCAGGTTTTTATAAAGGCAAGACTCTTTATGGTGTGTTTATACGCTTTCAAACAAATGGACATTCAACCAGTTCAGTGACCGTGCAAGTAGCTCTGTAACTCTCATCTCAACGAGACCGAACGCGACAAAAGATAACGTGCTCGTTGAACGTCTGTTTGCTGAGAAGCATGTAAACGCGACGTAAGATTTGTCAAACATCTGTAGTACATCTCTCTCTGTCTATCGTGTGATAAAACATATTTGCTGCGCTTGTCACACACATCGCATCGATAGCCCTGTTCGTGAAAGACATTCAACTACGCTACACATTTGTGTCGTACATTATAAAGAAGACCTTGTCAATCAGAGCATTGAAATGCAACTATTACTAACCATTCATGAAAATTACAGGAACTTATTCAGTTCCCTTTAATTATTTGATCAAAGAACTTGAATAGATCAAATAATCTGCTGTTCAATTAAATTAAACTGTAGTCAAGTATGCGCTTACTAAATTAATAGTATAATTTTAGGTGTAGGTAATGTAGGGTAGCAGGAAGGGTTCTTAATAGCATACTTAGACCAATAAATTTTATTGGTCTAAGCTAATAGTCAAAATAAAAGGACAGGGTATTTGTCAAGTAAACATTACAAAGTGTATTTGCTAAGGATCTATAAGAACATAGACAGAAATACGCACAAAGTTGGCGTATCCCTTGAGGGTTTCATAACCACTACGTCCATATTTGTGTTTTAATAGATTATAATTTCACCCTACAATTCCATTGAAATGATTAATTTCGACCACCATTCTCCCGATCATCCATCCATTCCAGTTTTCACTGCGCCAATATTTAATTCCTTATACCCAAAGGGAATCAGAAAGCCATAGAAGGCCCACATTAGCATGGAGTGGATGACATACACTGAATTAATCCATATTAGTCATGCATCAAAGAGCTCCAAACGGCATGGCTGAGCCCCTTGCGTGCCCCTGCACAGTCAAATTTTATTTCGATGCAGTAATATTAGTAAAGATACCAACTATCTGTTTTGCTACCTCCTCTCCTTATATTTTGCTCTCCTGGTACTTTTTATGGTAAGCGTCCACAGGTCCGCATCGCACGCAGCGGACGGATCGCATCAAGCGGATTACAGTACGGCCAACGGATCTCGGCGTGCGTGAAGTTAGCCGTTTCGATGCGCAGTGCAACTTTTTCATACAAAATTTTCTACTGCGCAGCGCAGAGCCTGACTTCACGTACGCCTAGATCCGTCGGCCCAACTGTATCTGTGTAATGCGATGCGTACGATGCGGACAGGTGGACGCACTTATATGAGTTTCTATACAAATAATACTACGATCCGTTGCGTGCGATGCGTCCGAAGCGTACGATACCGACATGTGGACGCTTACCTTTATTGTCTACTTACGACCGCCATACACGTTGCAATCGGATTGATCGGCATGATCATGCCAAAACAATTGTAATTTGATTTTTGGTCCAATCGAACGGTCATGCCGATCCATGACCACACACGGTCCATTCGGCATGATCAAATTGGCTGCATCCAATCGATCGGACGATTAAATTGATCGTGGCCGCCATTAGAGCTATATTTTACAGCTTGCTCGTCAATCTTCTTTATTCTACTTGTGGATTTATTTTTCGGGCAAAAATGTTACAAAATATTATGTTTGTGGGATTGGATTATCATTCTTATTTTCTATTTAAAATTGGAATTTTAATTCTAAAATGGAAACTTTCTATTCTATCCAATTCTATCCTTACTTCTCACACAAAGTTTAAAAATCTGTTAGCAGTATTTGCACTATAAGAGAAAATTATTGTAATAAACATCTAAATATATTCCTATGCACTTTCAATTTATCTGTTTTGATGCTACGTTGTTTAAATTGTTTACATTGTTTACACGAGAATCATCCAAAAGAAAATGCCAAGACTTTCTAGTACCTACTACTTAGAAACTTATTTTACTGTGCTCCCTGTGCTTTAGATTTGAACAATGGCAGCCAAATTATAAAGCAATCGCAACTCACAAGATCTCCTTGACCTATTTCGATGTAGTTATAGATCGTAAATTGTTAGGGGAGCAATCTACTGTTTGTCTATGGCAGTAAGGTTTAAATTAGATTGACCTCAAAAAGGGGATTATTCCGTATGAAGATCATAGTGGAATTGAGTACGAACTTACGAATACTAACATGCATACAGTGCATTTAATTATATTATTTCAAACTATAATCCAGTTCAGAATCAAACTTCTAATAGGTACTTATTTAATTTCTCTACATGATGCTTTTATTTTGATAATAAACTCTTTCACTTAACTTTGTGATATATATTTTTTTTTACTGGACTATTTGAAGTGAAAGAGGGTAGGTACATAGTAGTAATCTCAAAGGTTTCATTTGATAAAGCTATTTTTCATACTTTCGATATTTATACGGTAAACAATTTGGAATGTATAAATAGGATGACGATTTATTTACCCTTGTTCAAAATTGGATAAAAACAAAAATATTACCTCGTTACGATTCAATCAGGCGCACCAAATGTTCATTGAAATGAGAATCCAAAAACGCATTCGTCTTTAAATTGTGTTCATTTGTGGAATGTGTTCGAAAATCTTTATAAATGCGGACTACACGCTTTGGGCTTCATCTGCCAGTCTAACTTGATCCCCCGTCATCTCTCATTTAAAGGGAATCGAGGAAGACAAACCAAAAATATCGCCCAGCGATGGATCAATGTACAGTGGTAAGGATACACTCGGGTCGTCTGAATTCTTTATGTGTGTTCTTTATTCACATGAAATGGAATACGATTCTATCGATGGTGGATATCTAAATAGAGAAGATAGTACATCTATTTTCACCTTTAAATTTTGTTGGTTTGAAATCTATTCTCAATGAAAACCTACGGTGACGGTAAGGCGGTGGGGTGAGACCGAGACCAGAGATAGGCTTTGTAAGGGCGTGCGATAGAGACAGGAGACAGAGAACTGTCAGTTAAATGAAAACGGCCACCTGTCTCTGTCTCTGGTCTAGGTATCCGGTCTTTGTCTGCGATGGGAACCACCTTTACGAATAATTTCAGCAAACAATTTTTTTTACAAATAAAAACGAGTTAATCCGAAATACGGACGTTTCCATAATTACTAATCATGGATCAAAATATAAAAATCGGGTCATTTATAAATCAAGATGTAGGTACTTACTTATATGATTCAGGCGTGATTTCGTGGACGTCCATCTTCAGATATTGGAAACGCTTATCATCTACTCTTTTGATAATGACCGAGAAGTAATAATTATATTTTAATTTTCATATCTCAACCACTTTTATTCTCTAGCTAGATCAATAAAATAGTACAAGTTACAGCTCTATAAACTTCCGTACAAACAGGCAAAGAATATCCACTCGCTGGTTATAAGGCAGATCCAACAATAGGTCTTCACTCGAAGAGGTCTCACACGTCAAATTTCACATTCTGAATAGAACCACCCTCCCAGGAATCTTTATAAATAGTTGTCTGAAGATCGTGCTTAATTTGATGGAAATTGAGTGCGTTCCACGAAGTAAACGGATTGGGAACCTTTAATTTGATTGGGCTTTGTGATTTAATGAACTTTGAATACTTTGGAATGACGCTTTAGAAATAGACCTAGTAATATAAAACACATGAAATACTTAGAACACATAGGTACTATGTAAGTACCGTATTGCTGTACCTCAAGATTGCAGGAAGTCAATATCTAATCCTAAAAAGTCACTTTTTACTTCTTCTCTTATGTAGGTACCTACTTTGTACTCTTATGCAGCAATTGATTAAAATTTTATTACTTTGAAACTAGTTACAAAATATTTTAAGAGTTTCTTCAACTTCTACTTGATTACGAAAATTAAAATTTAAAATGCCTGTAGATCTGTGGAGCAAATCACATAGTTATAATCTGTTTACATTTTATGAAAAATGTTATACATACTTAATGTAATTTAATAATAATGTAATGAATGACTTCCCATATATTCCATGTTAATAATAACAGCAAAGAGGTAACAAAACTGCAAAACAAGTTTTCCGAACTATAACTGCTTAATTTGCGCCTCGTGCCCGCCATACATCGACTCGCAACCTAAGGGAAAATTGAGAAATTGCCATCATTACTCACAGAACCTTATTAAAGTTTAATTTTCATGATATGTTCCTTTACGGTTAGTTCCTCTAATATATCTATCTGCGGTTTTGCTTACTGTGCTTTTAACATTTTATAATAAAAGTGAAAAATAAATAAATAATGATGGACATTACATCATTATTTCATCACACGGCATTACATTATAATACATGCATGAATGTTATTATATTTTATGAATGCTACTCGTATTTATTTAGTTGACTTGATAGTCACCACATGCTCTCCAATAAAATATAAGAACAATAACACCTGAATTAATAGTTTAAGTGATGCTTATGACACAGATGGCTGGATTTTACCAAACTGGATTAAGTTTATCTGGAGATTAAACCACAGGTTAAACTGCTGTTTGTTTGAATATTTTGACATTGTAAAGTTGACACATTATGACCAGGATAATTTGAATGCACCTAATAATGTTCGGTTGCGCTTTCTAAACAATTGTATCTCGAATTCTGTCGGCTAATGGAATAACTACTCTGAGAGTAAGATGACAGTTTGGTCGAATCCAGCCTAACTGTAATTTTTGTATACGATTCTGAAGAGTAAAAACGTCTCAAATAGATAAGTACGTCTCTAATATTAAAGTAGCGTTTCATTAAGTGTCATAATCATAATAGTTGTTATACTATCACGGCTCTGTATCTTTCAAAATTGAAATTAAGAATTGAACCGGAATACTTCATACTCACATATTGTAGACAAGTAGGTTAATAATCGAATTTTACCTACTTTGTAAATTAAATAAGTGTTTAAAATCTTTAAAATATTTTTTTTTGAAAACTCAATAAAAACTTTCTTTTTTTACTTTTGAGAGTAGCTTCATTACGATAAAGTAAAGTGTTTAATGTACTTAAAAGTTTTTCTAATTTTGATCTAGTACATGTCGAATTATTAATAGAAATACATCAAACTATTAATATTATCAAGAGCATTTTTAAGCTGTCTAGAGTGCTCTCAAAGTCTGCATTTTAATACCTAAAATATTCCTACGTTTTCACTTTTGCGTTTTAATTAAAACTGAATTCACAAAAGCACGAACTGTCTCATTAAATATGAAAAAAATATCATGACTGAAATATTGAAGCACCCTTACAAAGAAACAGAAACTAATTTTCAGCTTTATTTACTGTTGAAGCGCACTTTCAGTAATGCCTAGGTCTTCATTACTGGCTGTTTTATTTATAGACTGGGAGACAACAGTGTATTGATTTACTTACTTACTTACTCCATTGGCTCAGGGACCCAAAGTGAGTCTTGGCCTCCGAAACGAGAATTCGCCACTTCTTTCTGTCCATTGCTGCCTCTAGCCAGTTGTCGGCTCCGAGGTTGTGCAGGTCAGCTTCTACTCTGTCGCTCCAGCGATACTTGGGACGACCAATTGGATTTTATAGGACGTATTGATATACAGTGTGAAATAAAAATCCTGTCCGATTATTCCGATATTCGGAAAATAAGTTAAAATTATAATTTTGTTCTTTTTTTGGAAATGTTATTATGATTACAAACCCCTTTCGGGTTGGACAGAGTTTTATTACAGTGAGATTATTTTATTTAGTCTATAATTAATTAATAGATTCGATCCTACATCGTGCACTTCAATCACTTTTTCTTTCACTTCTTTTTTTTTTACATTTTTATAGCTTTGGTTTTATATGAAGTTTTACAACTTGCAGCCATCTCTTAGACTTCTAGGTCTTCATTACAGACTGTTTTAATTAGTAGAATACGAACACTCATAGCTCGTTGGAGCTTGAAACTTGAACATGCCGAGTCTCTTTGGTGTACGTAAGAAACTACTTAGTGAGTTTGTTTACAACGAGATAAAAAACAGTTGTTCTGGTAGAAATGTTAATAAAAGCATCGGAGGGGTTTAACTGACGATTTATCATTTATTGTAGGAAACAAAGAAAAAACACATAGTAATATGATTAATATTAACACTTCTTATCTGACTTAAACAACTAAATTAAAAGGAACTCTGTTTTCTATCTTTTTTTATTTTGTTTTATTTTTTTTACAGAAAAATGTCAAAGAGGTTGATGGACGAGACCAATGACCAAAGGGCTGGTGCTTACCTCAGACAGAGGATAAGTCTAGCAATCCAACGGGATAACGCTGCCAGCCTTTTGGTCATTTTACCTGCGGTCGGTGATGAAGAATGTTAATAATGAATCGACAACTTAGACATATATGTTACAGTTTTGGAGCTCCACATTATTTATTTAAATTCATTTGAATTTTAAAATCTATTAAGGGCCGGAAGAAGAAGAAGCATCCCCAAAATTGCACCGAGGCAGGATTCAAGCGCAACCTCGTTCTAATCGCAGCGCTAACTAAACAATTGAACTATAGGACAAATGACATCACAGTTGGCATTTTATTGGAGTAAGTCCATGCATCACTGCTTACGCAGTAATAATTATTATTTTATAGTTCGAGTAGTGACAGATAGTTAAGAATTTTCAAAGTGGTCATAGCGGTCCTACTGAATAAATGAAAAACAAATGAAATAAAGAATAGATAGATGGATTACCTAACTCTTTATTGTATCACCAAATTATGTAGGTAGGTAATTAACTAGAAAAACTTAGACTAATACATGGTAGTATGATGAACGGCCTTAAAGCAATTTCTTCCAGGCAACCTTCGCCCGGGTTTTTTTAATCTACTTAATTATATAAATAAGAAGAGAAGGGCTATATAGCAATGTGTCACGTAAAGAATACTAACTAGGGCTTGTGTACTTACCTCTTTCGTTTTAGAAAATTCAACGATTGAAGTCTCTAGTTGCTAGCTGCATCCTCAACTTTTTCAGCTCTATTGTTCCTCTATTAGAGCAACATCGTTATCGGGTATTGTATTGTCTTGAGTTATTGCATTGACTGAGCGACAGATTGCCAACATTACAGTAACGAATTGCCGCAGACACGAAGGTGAATGAACCATTAATATATTGGTTACTTTAGTATGGTAGATTTTTAGATATGTTAGTTAATTTGTTTGCAAAATATTTTATCAAAAGTTTATTTAAATTAATTTAAATTTGAGGGATGTAACCTGGAATACTAAAAGTAAGGAACATTTTTATTTCGCCATTAATATCATCCTTAGTTTAATCATACTATCTACTAATTATGTATGCTATATTTATGTAAGAAAGCCTTTATTATTTCATAAATTGGCAGTGATAAAAATAGGGCCTAAGATAAAATTGTACCTATAACAGAAGATATTTTGTAGACATTCAACGTGTTATAGGTCTATAACTAAATCTAGATACAAATAAAACAATGAATCGTCTCGTAAAAGCATTGCGTAGCCAGATACTATTTTCGTAGACGTTCTACGATTCGTAGATATACCGCTACGAATAACTCAATGAATTTTCTTAAACGAAAATGTTTTATTACCAAAAATTGCAGCTACGCGATAAATAAAGTGAACGGAAACAATAAATTTGTATCGCCTCGGCACACAGGCGTCTCAATAAAGAAACTATGCTCGGTATGCTGTCAAAAAGCCATATAATAATTAATTGCTTGAGGTTGCACTATCTCCCGTAAAAGCTGGACAGACAGGCGTGGTACTACCAAACATTGAGAAGCGTTATCGCTATCTGAAAACAATAAAATAGTAATAATAAATTTAATTAATAATGCTAGACATTTCACACAGCATCATGTAGCCCCAAGCTAAGCAGAGCTTCTACTATGGGAACTAATGACTGATATACTTACTACTTATATACTTTTTTTGATAGTTGAGATGAAAATATTAATGCTTAAGTTTGTTTCTATATCTGTTTGTGTAGTCCATTATTGATTTCAATTTTCATTTCCACTATTTTTTTCTTCCATTGTCAAATTCATTTCATTTTTCAGTCATTAATGTCCCACTGCAAGACAAAAGCCTGCCATCCATTTTTCCACTTTTCTCTCTGGGCCTTCCACGACTCCAGCTTGCGTTGGGTGGGATCCACTCTATGGCTCTTCTTCTGTAGTCATCCTATTCATAAATTAATATTTACAACTATAACAATGTACTCATATTACGTACAAATGATATCGAATATTGAATGGTTTCATAATAAAGGATTTTAACAGAAGTTCGTTCCTGAAAAGGCACGTTAAAAAAAAGGTATATTGCAAATGTTGGGTAAGATGTTTTTTTAAAGATTATCAGTTATTCAATTAAATACTTACCTCCTGCAGCAAGGGAAGTATAAAGTTAAACTTTTATAACACGGGTAAATAGTGTGATCATAATTATCGGATTTCAACTTTAATAGTAGCCCCTCCCTCACAGAATTTATCGTGGAATTATTATTGAAAAGCTCCCTCTGAACGGGACAAATTGTCGGTTGCTACAGGCGACTGGACAAGGATGGGTTTAGCGGTAACATTCTAGATAATAAAGAAACACAGCCAATGTCTGAACTTTTCTTTGAAAAATATGATACAATATTTTTAGTGAGGAACACGCCTTTCTTAGTTGTTTACATGCATTATACTACTATTTTAATGGAAGATCTTTGACAAAGTAAGGAAAAGATGGAGAGTTCTGAGGCAGACTTTTTACAGAAATTTAATTTTTAACAAATAAAGTTTTAGTCCAAAAACTGTGTGAGGAAGCTTATATTATCCAGTAATTTTTTTATACCTTTCTAAATTTTGTTATTTGTAGCAAATGTTAATATGAGTACCTACATCTCAATTGTATGACGTAGTGCTATTCGGATCTTTGGATTTTGGTAGTGACACCAAATTAAAAAAAAACGTCGTAGATATACAATTTACATCAGTTTGTACTGTTTTTCTTGCTGGATTATTGGTATTTAAACTTTGTCTCTTGTAAGTTAATAAACAACCGAAAACAAAACTAATAAACATAAGCCCCATCGCTACAAAACATTAATTAAGCAAAATATGCGTGGTCGAACATCCCCTTCATTAAATCATATTTGATGTACCTGTGCTGCACCCCAATCAAAGTCCAGCAGAACAATAACGTGTGGTCATCCTTCTCGCGAAATTCAATAAAGTAGGGTGGCCTTGTCGACCCGTCATCCAGAAACTTTCGAATCGCCGACAGCCGTCGGTCCGAGGGGCCTTTTGTCCACAAAATTGCCTTATTTCGTGGTCTACCTAATAAGGGTTTACTATTCGATGTAGTAATTGAGTATCTTTGTAGTCTTTGATGTCGTCTGCATATTGCCATGTTTGATTCAGCTCGTTTGATCCAAAGCAAACTGTTTTCGATCAGAATTGACAATTTATTTGGAAAACTAGTTTTCATTGTGTTTATGATTGAATTCGTTTTGAGCACGGTTGGTTTCTGTGTTCGACTCTTGATATCTTTTATGAACACTTTTCAACCATCTAAATCAACATGAATGTAGTTGAATAGCTCAATATCAGAGATTGATTCAAAGACACAAAGAAGAAACAGAAACAAATTAAAAAGATAAGTACCTAGTTGTTTTTTCTTTCGTTAGAAGATAGGATTTTTTTACTACTAAGGTAGCAGACAAGCATATGGCCCACCTGATGGTAAACGGTTACCGTAACCTATGGACGCCAGTGACATCAGAGGAGACACACTCGCGCTGCTGACCCTTTTACAAATGTACATAAGCAAATGACGTCATATTTCTTGGCACTGTCACTTGGTAATGTCACTTTGGTCATGGTACTTACCATGTGACCAAAGCGAGATGGTTATATGATTTTCAGCCCCACCCACTCCACCAACCGCAAGCAAATACGGTTAAATGTAAATTTGGCGTATTCGAATATTTATTGGATCGAATACGTAATTAGATATCCTTCTTGTCGGTCCATTGGGAAATACTATCACTGGATTGATGGCGTGACAAGCATGAATTATAATGAGGATTATAATTAAATTGATTTATTACAATCGAAGTTTGTTTTAAATAAATGTGTATAACGAATAGTAATAGGATTGGAATAAGTCTTAGTTAGTGTCCTAGCAATAATACGTCGTAAGTATGCATCAGTCGTTCCTAAGTTTCGAATTTGATTACCTCGTGAGTATATAAAACATCTTAAATATCTTGAATTAAGACTGGTTTAGGTTGAGTTTTAAGAAAAAAATATTTATTTAATTAGTTCATACTCTGCGTCTCACAAGAAGTAAAAAATTAAAAGATACATTTCACTATCACAACTATAACATTATATAATGACTAGCGGACGCCCGCGGCTTCGCCCGCGTGTACTACTATTTTTTTATCCCACGGGAACCGTGCAATTTTTCGGGATAAAAAGTAACCTATGTCCAATTTCCGGTTATTATCTATCTACATTCCAAATTTCATCAAAATCGGTTTAGTAGTTATGGAGATACTTGGTAACAAACAATTACACACACACACACACACGGACTTTCGCCTTTATAATATTAGTAGGATAGGATAGGATAGGATATTAGTAGGATTTGACAGAATTGAACATCAAACATCAAAAGGGTTACACCACTTTATTAGTGTAACTATTCAAAATATTCTATCATAATTGGACCCTGAAGGGTCTAGCCTAATTAGGGATCGTATTGGACTTCCAGAGTATTGTAACTGACCAGTACGGACACACGGGCACAGAGAATGAAGAGTAAAATGTTAGCTAGGTACAAAATAATTAAAATTTTTATCAAGTTGGTTATATCTGTAGTTGGTAATCCATTTTAGGGTTCCGTAGTCCTGACAAGGAACCCTTTTAGTTTCGTCATGTCCGTCTGTCTGTCTGTCTGTCCGAGGTTTTTCTAAGAGACTGTTAATACTAGAAAGCTGTAATTTTGTAGGGATGTGTATATATATCAATTACCTACACCGACAAAGTTGTAAAATAAAAATTATTATTATTATGAGCCTGTAACGTCCCACTGCAGGGCAAAGACCTCCCTTCCTTCTCTCCAGTAATCCCTATTTTGAGCTACTGTGGACCAATCCTTCAAATAGGCATCCAGCTCATCTCAAAAATAAAAATAAAGATATGCAAAAAAATTCTTTAGGGCCGCTCCTCTAAATTTTTTGCTGGCATAATTTGTAACGGACAGCTTACTAAACTTTTCGAGCAGTGTAGCACACCCAACACTGAATATCAAAAGGAGCATCGTCAGCGAGAAGCATTGTTCAGGGATTTGGCTCTGATATAATCCGAGGGGTTCACACCTACCTGCAAATCCATTGCTAATGAACAGGGGGCGGTCGTGAAGTGGGCATTATTTGATGGAATTGTCACGGATATTGCTGAGACGAGTTTTTAGATTGATCACGATCTTATACGGCATAAGTGGTGAAGTTTTCTATAGAATTTGTCTCGACTTTTCGTATTTCCGTTATCAGTAAAAAAATATTTTATTCCAAAATTAATGTTTTACGAAGATGGTTCCAATCCTTGTTTAAGATTTATTTATTTCTTTAGTAGGTAAACTTTTTTGATTAGTTTTTGATAAAACTCGGTGATGATTTTTTGAAGATGTTTCTAATTATCATTTTTTTTTTTTTTTTTTTTTAACTAGCCTAAACTGTCCCACTGCTGGGCAAAGGCCTCCCCCGTTACCTTCCACTCATCGCGATCTTGTGCGGTTTCTCTCCAGTTTCCTTTAAAGGCGTCCAGGTCATCAATCCAACGCTTTTTTGGCCTGCCTCGGAGTCGCCTGCCATCCGCCGGGATCCAACCAGTCACCACTCCAGCCCACCTATCTGGGTGCATACGGCAGACATGACCCGCCCAATCCCATTTCAGCTTGGCAGCCTTTACGCCCACATCAGCAATGCCGGTCTTTGAACGCAGCCAGGTGTTTCGAATCCGGTCGATTCGTTTTACACCTAGGATGCTGCGTTCCATTGCTCTTTGGCAAACCCCGAGTCTGGACTTTTGAGAATCAGTCAGTGACCAAGACTGGGCACCGTAGGTTAGGACGGGCAAAATGCACATGTCGACGAGTTGACGCTTCAGTGACATTGGAAGGTTGCCCTTCATTAGCTCCTTCATGGACCAGTAGTTTTTCCAGGCATTTTCAATTCTACGGTCTATTTCCTTGTCTTGCCTGTTTTCGAAGGAAGCTAACTGGCCCAAGTAAATGTACTCATCGACATAGTGTATAGCTTGCCCGTCTACCATGACCCTACGTTTCGTGCTATTGGTCATAATTTGCGTTTTTGACCGATTCATCATAAGTCCAACCTCGAGGCTCGCCGTGCTAAGGTCTTGTAGCATTTCTTGTAATTCGGTGGCGTTTGGTGCAAAAAGGACTATGTCGTCGGCAAACCTAAGGTTAGTGAGCCGTCGGTCGCCAACTTCAATGCCCCTTGTTGCCCACGAGACTGCCAATGGTTTAAAAACTTCTTCCAAAGTGCTTGTAAATAGTTTGGGAGAGAGCGGATCACCCTGTTTTACTCCCTTTTCTATTGGAAACTGTATTCCAGAAGACTCTAATTTTTAAATTATCATTTAATATTAATTTAAGATTAAGCTAATTATTATTATGACTAGTTTGTTGCGATAAATTTTAAAGTTAATTACAACAAAAACTAAAACACCGTGATTTTCATTCTCAATAACTTAGCTTTTTAGGGTTCCGTACCTTAAAAGGTAAAAAAAAGAGGGTCTATAGTCCCTATTGTGAGTATTAAAATCAAGGTCCTGAGTCAACACTATAAAAAGATATAGGCAAATTTAGGTTTTCGTGAAAACTTGTAAGTACCAAAACTTACCTTAATTATCAACTTTTTTTATTTTTCGGAATTTTTCCTTTACTTGTGCTGTAAGGCCTTGCTTGTAACCAAAATTGACAATTCTAGGTCAACCGGAAGTACCCTAGAGGTTTTGGGTCGAAAACCTAAATGGTAGTTCCCGTTGACCTAGAATAACGAAATTTGGCAAAAAGCAAGGTCTTATAGCACAAATAAAGGAAAAATTCCAAAAAGTTAAAAAAGTTGAAAACTAAAGGGTGTTCCCATACATACATAGTTGACGCCAATTAAAATTGTCCTCCGAGTTGTATGGGCGCTCATACAATTAATACTAGCTTAATTGGCACCATGGCTAGGTACGGAACCCTCGGCGTACGAGTTCGACTCGCACTTGACCGGTTTTTTTTAATTCAGTATCTCTTACAAAAAAAAACAATTTCTAAGAAACATGAAATTTACTAAGACTTCTCGTTTCTCCATAAGCTCTACGTACGCATTATGTTGTACTCAATCAGAGGGGTTGCCTTAGTGGTTTCCTATTGTATTTATGCAAAAACCTTTACAAAACGCCTCTAAAAATTTACAACCGGACCCTAAACCACAAAAAACAAATTACCTTTTAAATACCTAAGAACTCGTAACATTTAGCGTAATGAGATCCAACATAAACAAGAGCCTCAGCCGCTTTTAGGAATGCGATGGGTAGTACGGAACCCAAATTGTACAGGTTGACTCATGAGTGGTTTCTACAAACAGTAGGTAAGTCATTGAATGAATTGTATAATGTTACTGATTCAATACAAAATGATATGCGAATTCTAGCAAACAACGAAAGATTTTATTAATTTGAGTCGTTCAGTTTGAATGGTTTGATTCGTTTTGATTTAGATAAAAAGAAGTTTCTTTGAAGTGGTGACATCCGCCGCCCAATACCTACCACAGTTTTTTTTAACAAACGGAAATTACTCACGTAAAAATATCGTCAATTTATGTACCTACCGACAATGTTTCTACTCATCCGGAGAATCTTCATCTGGGTAAGGAGGGAGTTTTGGCAAGGTTACTCCTCGCGGTCGCGTCTCACACTACTAGTTTTGAAAGACTCTTTTACGAAACACACATTGCACTATAGCGAAATATTTCTTATTTCACTGGAAAAATCGGATGAAAGCATAATATTTGTGTCGTACTGTACATTATTGAGTAAGTTATTTAATACAGGACCACGTGCATTTTTGGTTATTATTATTGGGGCTTACACAAGCTCCTGTAATCCAATGAACTCTCATTAGGCTGCGTTTCGAGCGTAACTTTATTTGCTCTCTCGGCTTTGCTTGAAGCCTCATGATACCCATAATAGCACGGACGTTCAAATGTTTCGGAAAGATAACATAATTATTAAAAATTGCTTTCTGTATTGCGGTAGATGTTTTTTTCATTACGAATAATTTACTGGCTAATTTTATTGGGGTGTAGCTCTGCTTTATTTTAGGAGTTACTTAAACTTTTTGTTTATTATAACGGAGTAATACAGTAAAGTGGAAGTTGGCAACTGAAAATTCTGTTTCGTTCCCTTATTTTTTTAATTTTTATGCATGAGACCGAACTATACTTTTCCTTGCCACTCTCATGTCAAAGAAAACAAACTGAAATATTATCAGCCATTATACAAGTTGGCTTCAAGGGAGTATATTTTTGAGTTAGGAAGTGGCCAGATTGCGTTTTCTGCAGCGCCTTTTTGAGCCGCGCGTTTGTATCGATACAACGCGATCAAAAACGCGCTGCAGAAAAGGCAATGTAACCACTCCCTAACTCAAATATATACTGTAGTTTTACAGGACAGTTTGTTGTGCAAGATCCCACTAGGATTCAATTCGTACTTTACCAAAGCTAAAATTATGACATCAAGTAGGAATAATTCATAATATAGGTACTCACACGTAAAGGCCAGAAAGATTATTCACACAAATACAATTAAATGAAAACACTACAAATAAAAACATGAAACATTCGTGCGACCATTTACAAGTATAAAGCAATTGCAAGATAGCAAGGTGTCGTGTGAGAATTACTTCTAGCACCGAGCTATTTCACATCAAAGAGATTTATTACGTGTTCTTGTGTAGCTGGAAATACACACATCAAAAAAAGTTTGCGATCACTTTTAAAAATTGAAATATTTTTTTTTTATTTAGTTAATCAAAGTAATAACGAACTCCCGTGTCTTCTTAATACGGTAAAACTATGATTTACTTTTCAAAGCTTCAAATACCAATAATCTTCTATATAAACTGAGGTAGATGCGTTGTACCCCGCTCCGCGTGGCGAACAAGAGTCAAGCTAATTAACTTGAGTCAACTCAGTCGCACTTGGTCTTTCTTCGATGTTACCCGCATTTACACGCGGCACGCACATTATTAATCTTTTTCTGACAGCTGGGTTTTATAATCTCTGCTATTTTTTAGTTTTCTTGATTGATATTAAGCAAAGCTGCTTAGATTCTACCGTAGTTATAACAAAATTTCGCCACGTGCGCTTTTTCTAATGAGTATAACGTCTCTATTGGTAAAATCTCTTTGTAAAATACCTCAAAATAGAGCCGCATAACATTTTCACACAACTTTTTTTGAATAGAACTGCGTGTTTACGTATACTAGTACCTAAACAAAGTTCTTTATACCTCGCTCCATTTACACCTCCACCAATTTGTTTTGAATCCACGTTACTACGCAGTTATCTTTTCACTTCGACGGAGCACTTTAAAAGAGATTTACTTTGTTTTCGCTTTTACACTGACAAGGAATAGTTTTATGTTTGGGTGAATTTTCAAAGAAACTAAAGGATCGCTTTAGAAATATGGATTTTGATAATGATAAGAGTATCTTGAATACCATAGATACTGAAAGGTACGTAAAAAGTTAATAGGTGCATAAAAAATGCAGGAACAGTTTTTTTAGCATTCAATTGAAATAATTAATTAAAGGTTTTTTAACGGAAAAAACAGGGGTGGGAAACATTTTTTCAATAAAAATGGGGAGAAGGGGAGGGGGGGGGGGGGAATTGATAAGGGCAGAATCATGCTCAGCGGGGTCAGATTAGTCTAAAAAAACCCGGTGTCAAAAAGTAACAAAATGCTGGTGGCGTAACAAGGTGAAAACAAGGTGAAAACAGTCCTGCGTTAGGCTTGTTTCAGGACATGCGCAGTCCTGTATCGAGTCGATGACTTGACATTTGACACTCCACGACGACGAATAAGAGAAATTAGACATTGCTCTA
The DNA here is from genome assembly GCA_958496255.1 of Camptogramma bilineatum. Classification (NCBI taxonomy): domain Eukaryota; kingdom Metazoa; phylum Arthropoda; class Insecta; order Lepidoptera; family Geometridae; genus Camptogramma; species Camptogramma bilineatum. The sequence continues at coordinate 10,299,362 of OY292463.1, forward strand.
AGAGTTCATAGTAAGGTCCGAAGACTAAAATCTAGTCTATATCTTAGAAATAAGACTTAAATAATTTAGACTCAACCTCAAACAATAACAAACTAAAACAACTCGGCAATTGTAAACAACATCGCATTCACGTCGAGGCTTTATATCTTTTGTTTCCGTTTTCAAAAATTTCGCCCCATAACATTATGTTGATAGCGGCAATAACGCTTGAAATATTTACGAATATTCTAACAAACGAGCCGCGTAGTGATAAATAGAGCTACCGGATTGACCGTGTCGGATGCTCGGAATAAAGATTAGGCGGCTGAAGAACATTTTTCATTTGAAAACGATCAGGGCCCTTATTCTGTGGGACTTACTTATGAAAGATGTTTAAAGTTAAACACTGGTTGAACAACGTCCTGTCTTTATTTGTGGATAGTGACGAATAGAGACAGGACGTTGTTTAACCAGTGTTCAACTTTAAACATCTTTCATAAGTAAGAGCCTGTATGTTAAACAAAACGTCAAGCGATATTATGTGGCTGGTTATCGTTTTTAAAATCGATTTTGAACTGATTACGGCCAGTAAGTCGGTTGTTCCTCTATAACGCATAATAAAACTCTTTCTCTCTCATTTGCTTCTGTTTTTTCTTTGTGTTACATATTTTTGACATTTTTATTGTGTGCCAAGTGGTGAATAAACGTCTGTCTATGTCTATGTCTATAACTCGATAACCACTGAACCAATTAGGCTGAAATTTAAAACACAGATAGATAATGACCTGGAATAGGACAAAGGTTACTTTTTATCCAGGTACCACGCGAGCAAAGCCGAGGGCGGGAGCTTGTGATGTATATTGAAATTATTCAAACTACTGGAACAAACCTGATGGTTTTTAAATAGATAACATTATTATTGGTTTTAACTTACGTTAAAAAAACCTACAAGTACCAGATTATGCTAAGAAAGTCGTGTAGATAATCTGTCTACTATTGAAGTTTATTATTTCTTGCAACTTACAACTTTTCCACTTTCTTTTTAAATAGATACATGAACTAAATCCCCAGACACAGGCGGCGACCGTGATGTACAGTTTGTTTGGTAAATGCTACACTTTTCTAACAACATAGACCGGTGAAGACTGAAATAAAATACAACTTCAGCCATTAAGCTCAAAGGGGAATGAGCAAAAGTCGTAGTTGGGGAAGAAGAGCCGTGTTACTTAGTAATAATAATAATATTTTTATAGTGTTATACAGGGTAGTCCCTGGAATGTGTGTCCATCACAAAAGATCAAAGTTGTCAAAAGGGCCTCTGTGTGTTGGCTTCGGCCCCATGCATGCCTATCAAAGGTCCGGGACTCCATAGTCCCGAGATGTTAAACCTTGACATACAAATAATAATAATAAATTATGTAGAACATTTCACACAGCATTATGTAGCCCCAACCAAGCTAAGGAGAGCTTGTGTTATGGGAACCACATACTATACCTTTTTATTAATGAATGAATGAAAACTATTTATTCTACACAACTTAAAATAACATAAAGGAAAATAAATAACCCAATGAGTTATTGTATTATGGGCGGTCTTATAGCTTAGAAGCGATCTCTTCCAGACAACCTTTGGATGTAAAAAATCAAGATTATAGAAGATTCTTTTTACTTATGTAAGTTCGTTTTTTCTGTAATATATACTTACTCCTATTATATACCGCTCTGTTAAATAAGCTCGAGGTAACCTACTAAAAGCTCCTCGTTAAAAGTTCCTCATATAGCTTTTTTTTTAAATAAATTCATAATGACACCAGCTATTCTCATCTTATCTATGCGAAGTGAAACCCAGACTGTCCGCTAACCGTCATGTTTATGACTTCTATAGGGAAATACTCGAATTGCTAAATGAAAAAACTTTTATTCGTAGGTGCGATATTAGGTGTGTTTTCATATTTTCGTATTTTCGCTCAGTTCCGATGACTTTTTTATGTTTATGCCGTCGTAAAGTAGTGCGACAATGTAACCCCAATGTGTTTATGTTGTTACACAGAATATAAATGTCATATTGGACTTTTAGAAGCAGTAGGGATACTTTAATATTATTCTCAGAGATTCGTGCGCAAAACCATTTTACTTCGTTTTTTTTGTCAACATGTAATACTTACTTAGTTTTATTCTAGTATACTTATATAATTTTTATATTGCAGTCACAAAACAGCCCGTTCTATATTAATTCCTTTATTTATCAGAAATAGGTAACAATTATCAGTGCCTACCTGATGTTTAACACAAAAGTTATCTTGACGCATAATTTCAAATTAGTTCTGATTTAGGTAATACGTCGTCATAACACATTGTTTTTTTTAATTATTTTTTTATCAAAATACAGATGTTTCAAGTTTGTGATTAGTGTTTTAAGCCTAAGTAAGTTTTGTTGCACCTCTTAAACGACGTTAAGCGGAAGGTTAAGTTTGCAATATATATTTCATTGGTAGGCTCTGCAGCCTAAATTGTTTAATATATTTTAATATTCGAGGTAGTGTAAGATTCGTTTTGATTGTGGAAGTGACATTGTTTCTAATTTTAATCATAATAACGAGTGGGAATTAAAAAAAGATTTTTTTGGTCAAAGAAAATTTTACGCTGTCTTGTTTTATTTTATTTAACTTGATGTGAGAGATCTGTTAAGTAGTTAATATTTGACTTTGACTGCTGGAAATTTGGACGGTAAATACGCATTTAGCATTCGACGGATAGTTATAAAATGTCGGTGAAAATGCAATATCATGGTTTTTTAACAAAACAACTTTCAACAAAAAACTTTCCTATTTATTTATAAAGATGAAAATTCGCGTCATTGTAACTAGTTAGTGGACTATGACTACTGTATCTAACTATATCGTGCCCGTGTCAATATGTTTACGGTACATGTTATATGAAATTTTCAATGTAACGATCGTACGGTATTTATTGGCGAAGCATGATGCTGTGTAGATAAGCAGGTTTATGTTCCATATATTTGTTATAGCGCTGTTTATGATTTTCACGAATTATTGGTCCAGCCACTTATGTTTTGTGACTTTCTAATGATGATTTTTGCTAAGCAAAGTCTCGAATGTTTGTTTGTTTGACAAATTACTTTTGAGTTTGATTTATTTGGTTCGCTTGATTTAATTGAGACACTGAGTAGATTTGGGAATTTTAGGATTAAATTCGATCAATTTAACCCCAAAAAAGTTAAACCTCACGTCTTTTAAACAATATCCACTTTGTCATGTGCCGTGGCCGAAGTTGTGTTTTCTCATTTTATAAAAAAAAAAAACTGTATGTCTGTAAAATCGGTTTACGGACGATAATTTTGCGTGTTTGTTAACGTCATAAGAAAACATTGATGAAAAAACGCATACTTTTATAAATTGCCGAAAGCTTAGGCTGATATTGCTTCTCTATCGCTTGTTCCGCGCTCTCGCTTGTTCCGCGCTCTCGCTTGCACTCTCGGCTCAGGCGGAAAGTGACATTTTTTCGTGCATGCAGCGTTCATCGATTTTTAAGACGTTAACACGTCAAAATTTGATACAATTTCTGAAAATGATAAAAAAAGTCGAACTTAACCTTAGTACCTTATAACACCCTCAAGATCGGACACATTATTACACATTTTTTAAATGAATATACTCTCTAAATGCAACTTTTGATAAATTTCTTTGCCTTCACATCCACTTGGTCTATTTACAACTCAAATAAACGCTCTCTTTATTTGCGGTCCAACTCATCTATTTGCGGTTTTAAGGAACGTAGATTGTTTTAGTTTGAAATTCGAGAGTACCTTACATCTAAGCAATAAAATATTTACCCAGATCCCCATCATACTTTAGACATGTCCAACAAACAGACCAGGCCTCCAGGGATCAGCTATTGACACGACCCCACGACACTTGAGCACAAACACGGTTCTAATCAATACATCAAACAGAACTTAGCCACTACCAATAATAATTAAAACCGAATCATTATATGGAATATTTGCTCAGGACCAAGGGTTTGCCCGGGGCAGACTGGTGTAGCCGCTATTGGTATGGAAGACGTTTGATAGTATAATTTTATCAGCATCTCAACTTGAGACGAGATAATTTCCACGAATATAGATTCTACTTTCCCTGATACGCACTTTATAGTTTATTATAGTTTATAGTTTATTTTTCATAAAAACACTGTTAAAATTACATAGGACAAATTATAAAATAAATCAATAGGTCAAATCATTTACAATGCGCCCGCTAAACTTTAGCTATTTTAACATTTTTACAAACAGTGATGAACATTTTAGGAACTAAATTTTTTTTCTATTTGCATATAATGTCCGTGTATATAATGTGAAATTAAATTGACATAAAAAAAATTACTTATTTAGAAACCGTTGAAACTGCATTATTTTTTATTTTTTTATTGAGATATTGATTAAAGTTGTTACACGGCATGAAGCTTTCATATCACCTTGCAAAAATATAAAAACTAATAATACGAGTATAAAGGTATGAGAAACATGAAATAATTGAAGTTACTCGTAACATTCTTTTGATATCCTCTCTTCTGATTGGTATGCGCGTGTGCGTAGATAGTGGCTTTCTATAAACATTTTTTAAACTAAAATAGGTTCGCGTTTGACCACACCCTGCCTGATGTAAAGCAACAGTGTGGTCTAAGATGGTGCACGCTTACCTGCGCTCGTGGCATAGCTTGCTTGGACGTTCTTGATTGATTGTTGAAGTTAAGCAGCGTTGTGCGCGGTCACTTTTAGGATGGGTGACCGCAAGTGGTATTACGAACTGAGCGCTTCCGTGCTTCGGAGGGCACGTTAACTGTCGGTCCCGGCTTTTAAGTCGTTAAGCCACGACGGAGGCCTTTAGGCGGCCTAAAAACTCCGTCACCAGAGTTGGCCCCTTGCTCATACGAAAGAAGAAGAAGACCTAGAAGGAACCTATTGACTTTCGATTTGAAGACTTGAGACACTGTAAAAGATACACATTGTCCACTGTCCATAATCCTCTTCCCCGTGTAATACTGAGATGATGATTGCGACCCATTTTAGTTTACAAAACGTAATCCGCAACTATTGGAATTTTGATAGAGCATAGTTAGTATTTACGATGTAAATTTTCTCCATAACATGGTAAGCTGCTTGATTGGATATGATGGTAAGGGATGGAACTTTGTAGGCACTTTGCTTATATTTTGAAGGGACGGCTATAAATATGGATTTGTGATAAGATGACCCGAAGTTGTAAGTCGGCTTGCGCTATTAGGTAAAGGTAGTTAGCATATCCTTTGGAAGATAAGGACGTTCGAGTTAATCTTGGAATTGCAATTTGTTACACACTGGTGTTCCCGGTTTCAAAAGATTGTTTAAGCTTTAAGGTCTTAGAACGAAGGAGTGATAAATCGGAACAACTATCTTGTATTAAAGGACTTACTACTGGAGTTTCCTTAAAATCTTTATACATAAAACTGAAACCGGATGCAAAATTAAACTGCCTTTTAACTGACTGTTTTCCATAAGCAAGAAATTTAAATGTATTATGTTGATTAAGGTTTACCTACGGGCAGATGAAAAGAAAGCCATCCCAAAATTCCTTTCATTAAAATTTCCAAATATTTTACCCAAGGCTTTGCACATCACAATCAACGTCCTCATGTTTCTCAAAAAGAAAAACCTGAACGTACCAATTGTGTGGAAGCTCTCCTCATTCGGAACCCTCATCAAAACCCGTTATATTATCAAAACGAGCATTGTTTCACCGAGTATCTGTTTTTGTAGCGCCCATGTGTTTTCGACTTATATTAAAAACCGGCTGGATCAATTTCAATCGTATTTCTACGAAATAGGGTACTAAATGCACGACAGGTATACCACTCGACTTATAAAGAGCATTTCATTGCGGAACGGTGATGAAAGGGTATCAGCAAACGAACAAAAGCTTTTTATACAACTTTGGGCTCTTAAAAGTACAGCAAGTGTGTATGGACTCTAAGTAATTAAGAGATGGTATTGTTTTGGTTATTGGATTTTGAAGGGGCGTATGCAATAATGTAGGGTTGAAAGATTGAATTGGTTGAGCAATATGGAAAAGGAGATTATGAAGTTTGTTATGTTGGTTATGTTTATAGCGTAGATTCCATGTTAGGCATTGCTTTAAATTTACTTGAGGCTTATTTACTATCTTCAAGTAAAGTTTTGATTAGTTCCTCGACAGAAGTCACTCGATTTAAGTTACTCGGCACGTAAAAGTAAAAACATCGAAACGCACACGCACAAATTACAGCTGGTTAAAGGTTATATCTGACATTTCTACTCCGCAACCAAACCTCACCGCCTCGTCTTGTGCGGTTTAGGTATTCTTTGTATGGAATTCTATGAACCAACGCTCACTACATTAACTCCGTAGGCATTGCAAGCTGTCAAAGTGCGGACGGCCAGTGGGCCACTCATTGATAACTCGTTGACCGCGCGAGCTTCACTGGTTGACCACGCGGCGTCCACAACTCTCAACTCCGGATCACCTTATCGCAAGCTGTCAAAGCGCGGATGGCGAGATGGGCCACTAGTTGACCGCGCGGCGTCGGCCCGTGGACCACCCGTGGACGGATCGGGATTTGATGGTGTCAGCTATAACTTTTATACTACTCAGTGATGGTGGAAAACGTATAAGAAGAAACCCGATAGCTAGCTTTTTTTGAACTTTACTCGGAGATGGCTAGTAATGCACGACGCGCTAAGTCTAGCTGGTATGTTTTTTGGGCATAAGTATAAGATAAAATATAAAATGATTTAAATTTACTATTCTTGAATTTAGAACAAACTGAGTTACTAAAAATTTAATTGGAAACATAATTTTCGTTTAAATTCTAAGAGAGGATCGGTTTACTTCGTTTTCAGCTAAGTGCTCCAGACAAAGTTTTGCATACCAAACAAACTATCACAAATATTTATAACACAAAATCATACAGAACATCGTCTCGAGAGTTTCGATAAACAGGAAACACAGGCAGGTTTCTACAGCTGGTTCATTTGAAACTTACAACTGCTTGGCTAGATTTTAACATTTAGGGAGCCTTGCACTACGATTCTTAATTGTATTTAATCTAGCCTAAACTAAATTTTTGTTTGCATTAAATGCGTTTAAGCTAGCTAAATACAATTAAGAATCGTGGTGCAAGATGCCCTAAATAAATAGAAACGAATATTTTTTTAAGTGTTCAAAATGACTTTACATTCAGCCGGGCAATAAAATCAATCAATACTATTGCCCGCACACCGCATCTCCGAAAAGGCGATGCGGCGCGGAAGCGACTTGTCAGCTATAACCTTAACAAGTCAGTAATCGCCGTATGTTATTAGTATTACAATAATCGTATTTAGTATGTTAGTTGTAAGAAAACCTGATAAATGTATCATTGTTGTAAGTTATTCCAAGCTGTTTTCCTTCAGCTAAGCAGCGTACAGGAAGGCAGTCGTTATACAGCTGAAAGTACGAGACTAGCTCCACGGGTGGCTTAATATCCCCCAGGACAAAACTGCAATTTCAGTATAAGTCTAAGCAAACAAAAATATTATAAGCAGGCAATAATAATAAAGTAACGTACACACAAGACGGGAGACTTAAGAGGGAGCCGTGCATGCAGTCTCCTATCATCATCATTATCATCAGCCTATAGCAGTCCACTGCTGGACATAGGCCTCCCCTAATAAGCGCCATCGCGCCCTGTCTTCAGCTTGACGCATCCAACTTGTGCCGGCAGCCTTTCGCAGATCGTCACTCCACCTGGCAGGAGGGCGTCCCACACTACGTTTGCCAAGACGTGGTCTCCACTCAAGAACTCGTCTCCTATGCAATTGTAGTTTTTATTTTGAGTGAGTCCACAATCTATCTATCTATCTACCTAGCATGCACTGCTGGTTTTGTGTCAGACGGATCTACTGCTCTCCTACAACCCTCACAATGTTGTCTGACCATCAGGTAGGTGGTCTGCCTCGTGACCGCCTGATATGATCCCCGCCGCGGGACAAATGTTTGTATGATCTGGGAATAGTTGTCTCGGGTTTGGGTGTTTTGTATGTAAAGTATGTAAGTATTTACAAATAAAAAAAATTCTAAAAAAAAAATAAAACCGACTTCGTAAAATACATGCACTAAAAAGCGAAAAATAAGACTACAAACAGATTTATTTAATTTGTTATTTTATGTTTGTTATAATGTTGAAATCGGTGTGCATAAAATATACTTAGTCATTGTTTTACTTAACACCGACTTCAACATTATAACAAACATAAAATAACAAATTAAATAAATCTGTTTGTAGTCTTATTTTTCGCTTTTTAGTGCATGTATTTTACGAAGTCGGTTTTATTTTTTTTTTAGAAATTTTTTTATTTTTCCATTTTTAGTGTTGTGTTTTTTTATTCCTTGTTTCTGTTTTTTTTTTTAATTTAGAAAGATGTCACTTTACTTATTATGTTTCGCTCATCAAGCCCTTTCATTTGATACCCATATCACTAAAAAATTCCATGGAACAGGTCCTGACTCCATCATCAGATCAGCTCGCTGTTACCATATTATAACATTGGAGTTGACACTTCACAGATATGCTGAGTTCCGAGTTTCAACTCAATCAGACTATTTATTGAGGAGTTCTATTGAGCAACTCTTGACTCCATCATCAGATCAGCTCACTGACACCATATTATTACATTGTATTTGAAACTTGACAGATAAGCCGAGTTTCAACTCAATCGGCTTATTTACTGAGGAGTTCTGTTGAACAGCTTTTGACTCCATCATCAGATCAGCTTGCTGATACCATAATTTTTCATTGTTCTCAAGAATCTATAAGTGCACAAAATTTCAGCTCGATAGTTCCACAAACACACAAAAAAATTGAGGGTTTCCCTCGATTTCCATGGGATCCCCTCATCAGATCCTGATTTGGTGAAGATGGGACCACCTCGGAAGTATACCCTTTGTAACAAAAAAAGAATTTTCAAAATCGGTCCACAATTGACGGAGAAATCGATGAACATACATAAAAAAAAAAAAAAAAAACATACATACAGCCGAACATAGAACCTCCTCCTTTTTGGAAGTCGGTTAAAAAAAAAGTAAGTATATAAGTAGTATACAAGTCATGTGGTTCCCATAACACAAGCTCTGCTTACTTTAGGGATACATGATGCTGTATGAAATGCCCAGAATGGCCACCGTTCGGTAACTGCCTGAGTCCATCCGTCGGCGTCGTCGTCCCATCTGGCCAAGTGTCTACACTACAATAATGAGATAGGATTTTAACGGTATTATCAAATCAACAAAAAGTGGGTCGAAAACTGATTTGAAAATATAATAATACTGAAGAGTAAAAGCTTATCGTTGAATGAAGACAAGTTTCTTGGAAATATAAGCTTTCGTCTGCAACTGCTCTCTTAAGGAACCAAACCAAAACAAAAAAAAAGAAAGGTATAGAAGAGAAAATTGTTATTCGAAGAAAAAAAAACAGTTATGGAGAAGGTAGAGAAGAACCCAGAAGAAAAAGGTGAAGGAAGTAGTGACTTGTCAGTTTGATTGTTAACTAAGTAAGTGGCCAACTCTAGTGACGGAGATTTTAGGCCGCCTAAGGGCCTCCGGCTTTGAATGTTGACTTAAATTAACAACTTCAAATGAATGGGAATTACGGTGTCCGGCTCCTTTTCAATACTTCACATTGAATCGCTCATAGCAGTTAAGAGTTAAGGGCCATATTACAATGAATATTATTATTTCTGTTTAAAAGTTAGTTTTATTTACTGAAGAGCGTTTTCGCAAAAGTTTCATGCTTAAGTGGATGGTTTTAGTTAATAGTTTAAGATGTTACTATTTATTGCCGAAGTTGGTCTGCATTTAAAGGTAAATGGTATCTTATTTCCATACGCGATTTTATTCCGATATTATTTGAAGTAAACTAATATTTAATACACAGTGTAAATTAAACAGCTAAAATTATCACGAAATATCCATTTTCATATTTTTCTGTGAACCGATAGTTCTAATCAACGTTTGTTTAGATTAAATTCAATTAAATTTAAATTTAAATCAATACAAAAAAAGTGAAAAAGCCTAAGCAAATTCATTTCAATTCTTCATTCGCTACGATACCTTTGGAAAACAGGACGGTTTATTTTAGGTAAGTACTTATAGATTTTTTTTCCTTCTAGTTTCAAAAAAATTAAAAAATTGTTAATTCGCTTTATTCACAACAACCTCTTTTAAAGATATTTTAGCATTCGCTTATTATTATCAGTAGTAGTGTCTTTCATTCATACGCTTGTTATATACAAGGTAGGTAAGATCTTCCTTCATTCAGTTTTCGTTGCCATTGTACTAAGCACTCACAACAAACACGTCATCCGCACCTCATCAAAATATCACATTACTGAATCACAAATTCATTGCGGGACGCCAATTATCCGTGAGCGTTCATTTTCCAACTCATTCCCCGGTGTAATGATCACGTGGTGATTTTGACAGTTGCTACCCCCCTCCTCCCTGTTAGAGTAGTGTTTGACTGCATGATGGCTATTTAAAGAAGCTCTTCTATTTTATAATCGGAGTAAGTACTAGGAAATTTAAAATCAGAATACGAGTATGTACGAAGGCGGAGGCTTTCTATCAACATGAAAACTTAAGTCATAAGAATAAATTAACCGATTGAGCAATGTGGTTTCTCGGCAAAAAAGTAATTTTATGTTGTAGGAAGGAAATTAAAAAAAAAAAAACAAAAGTTAACTTCTAAGAGCTGCACTGAAAATAAAAATCCCCTGACACTCGCCATACTGCAATGTTCTATCCTTGAATTTTTTTTTAATTATATTGAGTACCTACTTATGTAGTTTGAGAGACTACCCTTTAATTTATTATTGTTATTAACTATCAATATTAAGAACCTGTAGAGTTCCAGAGAACGGAGCCGTACAATTCAGCAATCACGAGCCGCGAATTTCTTATATTTGAAAAATTGGAATAAAAAACTAATTACTTATGTTTCTATGTTTTTGTTCGCTTTCAGAGACTGCTCCTTAACAGTACGAGGCAGGAGATGCGAATGCAAATGTCAGTCGTTAACATGCATTGCGCGAAGTCGGCCGTCTAATTAGCTCCACCTTGACACGGCCTGCAGATAACATTTAGCGGAATTACCCAGGAAATTCTGAAATTATGCAGACCCATATTCTGATGCTACCATTACACTAATGCACTATACAGTTTGAATATTTTAATATTATGGTTTGTACAGGCAACTTCGAAATTATATCGGAGAACTAACCAAAAGTAAGTATTTGTTTCATCGTCTTCAACTAACGTCCTTAAAATGGATACAATCTAAAAGAATTTAAAAAACTTACGATACTTACAAATATTATTTCATTTATTTTCTGAGATCATAACACAGGAGCCATTATTAATAAGAAATTAACAAAATACCATCGAAACTCTATTTTTATGATTTTTTTATTAACAATATCGAAAAGGGGTGAGAAACATCGCTCAATCTAAACATAAACATCTTAATTAGGTACTTATTAATTAAATTGGTATTATCTTATGCATTGTGAAAAGTTTTAAACACTTTTTTGTAGTTGACTGTACGCTTATTTAATCATAATGGTGGTGTGACGTAACGTGCACGGTGGTACCAATTATCCACTAAATAATACAGAACAATGTTCTATTATAGTGTTTTGTGTGACTTTTAAAAATACTTGTATACTGTTTTTCTAAACGGTGGTACATTAGTAGTTTAGAATTTATTGAAGTGGCTTTGCAGGGACGCAGTTAAATTAGTTTCTCAGCTTCTGGAATCGACGGAGCAAGTTTCTGTGCTCCCTACGCCCGCTAGGGATGCCTTGAGCTTGTGAGAAGACTTGTATATTGCAAGAACACACGGGATTTACTCACGTAAAAAATGGTTGATTTAGATACCAACATTGTTTCGATTCATCTGGAGAATCTTCATCTGGGTAAGGGGGACGGACTCACGGTACGGTCACATCTAGCGGTCGCATCTCACACTGTGTGTTAAGTTATCGTTTCAAATACCATGTAAAAACTCATGAAAGTCTTGAATGCAAAAAGACTACAGTCTTTTTTTCAATTAATTAAGTTTCCAAGCAACTTTTTCAACTTATTTTCCTTTGTTACTTCCGAATATTATCATTAATTTAGCTTTACCACTCTAACCGTTATCAAGCTATGCGGTTACCGCGCAATATTTCATTTTTATGTAAATGATGAAAGTAATATTCAATGATATAATTTTCACATAGGCTACGACGTAGCTAAGTATGCTACGCCGCGCGCCGTAGCCATCTACATTCTAGTCTAGATAGATTCACGTGCGAATAGAACCGCACCCTTAAGTGGCGGTTCGTGTTTGAGACCGAGACCAGAGACCGAGACCAGAGACAGGCTTTGTAGGAGCGCGCGAAAGTGACACGAGACAGAGAACCGTCAGTTTATATGACAACGGTCTCCTGTCTCGGTCTCTGGTCTCGGTCTCCTGTCTCGGTCTCTGGCGCGAGCCACCACCTTTACCCATAATCGTACTATTCCTCAAAATTATCATCATTATAAATTACAACTTTTAAGACTCGCCTGTCATGCGCTCCCTCATTCGAGTTTCCATCCAATAGTCTCACTGAGAGACTGTCGGGTGGGGACTTGAGTGAAGGATAATCTTAAGAATTTATAAGTATTTAATAATTGATTTTACTAACATTAGATTTTAAGACTTTGTGTGTTACTAACCAAATGGATCTTGTTGTCTGAATAAATAAATATATTATTATTATTATTAAGTAAGATACTATAATAATAAGAAGTTAGTAAATAATACTCATGTTCTTCGTGATAAATAAATAAGTAAATAAATCCTTGTGATAAAGGGCATATAGATAATAGCAGCATTTACACGCAGAGATCGGCCTGCGGATTTTCCCGCGGATCGATCTCTGCCATTCCAACCTTTGACAGTTTTATCCGCGGATATCCGTAAAGATATCTTTACAGATATCTGTACAGTCCAGATCCGTGCTAAAAACTCTACCGTTTAAAGGCCGCTAGTTTTATCCGCGGATATCTTTACAGATATCTGTACAGTCCACACAACGATCTATTATCATTTAATCTTGGTTATAAGGATTGTTGGTCTTGTTGAGAGGCTTTCTTGGTAGCTTTGTCTCTTTCACACTCGTTGTTGGATTAGTAGTGTGCCCATGTCATTTAAATTTAAGGATATTTTTACTTTATCGCGCTCGACAAAATCAGCGCTTGATTTCGATCCATGGTTTCGATCCTTGAATTCGATCCTTGATTTTGATTCTTGATTTTGATTTCGATCCTTGATTTCGATCCTTGATTCTTGAATTTTGAACCTTGAATCTGAAATTTTGAATCTTGAATCTTTGAAGTGACAGCTGTCAAACTTCAAATGACCATATCTCGGGAACTACTCGTCCTAGACTCCCCGTTCTCAGTTCAAATGAAAGCTATGACCAAGATCTTCATTTGAAGTGACAGCTGTCAAACTTCAAATGGCCATATCTCGGGAACTACTCGTCCTAGACTCCCCGTTCTCAGTTCAAATGAAAGCTATGACCAAGATCTTCATTTGAAGTGACAGCTGTCAAACTTCAAATGGCCATATCGCGGGAACTACTCGTCCTAGACTCCCCGTTCTCAGTTCAAATGAAAGCTATGACCAAGATCTTCATTTGAAGTGACAGCTGTCAAACTTCAAATGGCCATATCGCGGGAACTACTCGTCCTAGACTCCCCGTTCTCAGTTCAAATGAAAGCTATGACCAAGATCTTCATTTGAAGTGACAGCTGTCAAACTTCAAATGGCCATATCTCGGGAACTACTCGTCCTAGACTCCCCGTTCCCAGTTCAAATGAAAGCTATGACCAACATCTTCATTTGAAGTGACAGCTGTCAAACTTCAAATGGCCATATCTCGGGAACTACTCGTCCTAGACTCCCCGTTCTCAGTTGCCCCCCGTTCTCAACCTGCCTCTTCTTCCTAGCGATATCAGCACGCTCATGGAGACAGGTAACAGGCTGCTCGTAATGGGTGATGTTAATGCTAGATTTCCTTACTGGTCACCTGGTCCTATCAATCAGCATGGTAAAACCTTATTTAAGCTTATGACTCACGGTGAATTCATTGTCCACTCCCCCAGTGATCCTACCTTAATTCACTATCGGGGCGAGCTAAAACCATCAACGCCAGATCTTCTGCTTACTAAAAACATTTACTCAATTGAGGATATTAGAACCATTCATGCCTTATCCTCAAACCATCTACCTGTTCTAGCCCGTTTTGCCACTAAATTGCTACGCAAACCGATTCGCAAATTAAATTATGCTAAAGCGGACTGGAATGGCTATCGCAATTTTATTAATGATAAGATTGTCCTGTCTCAACAATCCTATAATTCAGCTGAGGATATTGATTCGGTTATCTCCCACCTACAAAATACTCTTATCTCGGCTAGGGACATTAGCATTCCAACTACTACTCTGAAGCCTTGGAAATCGTCCCTGCCAAGATGTATCAAAAGAAAAATAAAACACAAAAATCAACTCCGTCGCTACTTTGCTAAAGAAACGGATGGTGACATTCGCAAATCCTTAAATATCGAAGTCAAACAAGCACAAAATGAGATTAACAATGCATTGAAATCACATCGAGATGAAATATGGAGCCGTAAATTAAGCAAGGTTGATAATCCTAGCTCAGACCTTTGGCGCATAGCTAAAGGACTAAAGGCTACCACCTCAACCATCCCACCCCTGAACATAAACGATGACACTAAAACGGCAAATGCCGAAGAGCAATGTCATGTCCTAGCAGATTCTTTCTCGCACAATATGGTGTTAACTCATGACTGGGTGAGCGATGAACAGACTGCTGTTGTTGACTCCATGAACACACTGAACTCACTGGACAATATGCCGCCCAGCAGCCTTCAAACATTATTAGTGCGTCCTATTGAAATCCGAAGGTCCATTTCCAGTCTTAAAATACGCAAGTCCCCCGGACCTGACCAAATCTCAAACTACCTTATAAAAAACTTGCCCCAAAAGGGTATTGTATTGCTTACTAAAATATTTAACGCTTGTCTCTTACTTAGCTACTTTCCTAACGCCTGGAAAACCGCGAAAGTCATTGCTATACACAAGCCAGGCAAAGATCCTGCTAACCCCTCTGGTTACCGTCCCATAAGTCTTCTGCCCTGCTTAGGTAAGTTATTTGAAAAGATATTATATTACCGACTGTCTCGTGCGTCAGCTGGCAGGCTAATAGATGAACAGTTTGGCTTTCGCCAAGCCCATTCTACCACACAGCAATTGGCAAGAGTTGCAGAGGCCGTTTCCCATGGTCTTAATATGAAGTGGTCGACAGGTATGTTCTTACTTGATATAGAAAAAAGCCTTTGACACCGTCTGGCATCAGGCCCTACTTCACAAATTAATGAAATTAGATATTCCCCTATCCCTAGTTCGCATGATGAAGTCATACCTATCCCAACGATCCTTTCGGGTACACATAGGAGATATCTCATCACTGCTCAAATCTATACCCGCAGGTGTGCCCCAAGGATCAATTCTTGGCCCCCAATTGTTCCTTTTATACCTGAACGATATACCCATACAGACACGAACAAGCTTGGCCTGTTTCGCCGACGACACAGCGTCTTTCACTTCGTCTGTAGATACTGACCTTATCATAAGTCGCCTTCAACTTTCCCTAGACCTTCTGTCCTCCTTCTTCCATAAATGGAAACTTAAAATTAATGCCTCCAAAACAGAGGCCATTATGTTTACGAGAAAGCGTAGCCTCCCAACTCGAACATTGAAGATAGATGACCATAACATCCCGTGGAGTCACTCAGTGAAATACCTTGGATTAGTGCTAGACACTAAACTTAATTGGAGCAAAAACACGTTAAAGCTGCGACTTAAGGGCACTAAAGCACTAAATATCCTTAGTCCTATTCTAAATAGAAAATCTTGCCTCAGGAACCGCACTAAACTTCGTGTATACCAGACCTTAGTGCGTCCTTGTATTACGTACGCATGCCCAGTCTGGAGCAGCACCTGTCCCGCAAACATTAAAACATTACAGGTCATTCAAAATAAAGCTATAAAATATGCTTTTAACCCACCATTTCGTACCAATCTACTTAAACTACATGCTGAAATCAACTTTCCTACCATAAAAGAATTTATTTATAAATTATCTAAAAATTTTTATTTACACACTAATTCCAATAGTAAAAATAAATACATAAAAAATCTTTGTAAAACTAGAAAGAAAAACTTACCATACATCGATAAATACAATCGATACAAATTACCCCATCACTTGTTTCTCGAGTGCGATGAGTAAACAACGCAGAGTTGCCCGTGCAGGCATGTGCGAGCACTCCCGCGACTGCGCGCGCGAAACTCGTCCTTATTATCTTGGGATATAGGCCGGGTAGCGCGTGCGCAGTGTGTGACGGTGTCGCCGCGCAGGCTTGTGTGGGTAATTTGTCACAGCTAAAAATTAGCAGCGGGGTCCGTCCGTGTGTTCCTGCTGTTGACCTCAGTAATACCTACCCGCTTTTGCCATCTTTCTATTAGGTAATTGCTCTTTATAAGTATTAGAAATATTAAAATACATACTACCACCTAATGTAACTACAAAGCAAATATTATCTACCTACACCATTATTTATTACGGCTTCGTTGCCATCATTTCGTAAAAATTTATGTAAGTATTAATGTAACAAATGCAATGCTCAACTAAAGCTTGCATGTATTAAATTAGTTTTATATAGAAGTGTTAAACCTGACGTGATCTACGTAACATTAGCTAGCCAATTAAATAATTATTTTTATAAGTTTTGATAAGCAACATTAGCTTGATAAACGTTCATTAATAAAAGTGTACGTTCTAGGATTAAATTTACACTGGAAATGTACTAGCTTATAAGTTATTTTTATGCAATAAAGAACCTTTGAAATTGAAATTGGTCATAGCTTTCATTTGAACTGGGAACGGGGAGTCTAGGACGAGTAGTTCCCGAGATATGGCCATTTGAAGTTTGACAGCTGTCACTTCAAATGAAGATCTTGGTCATAGCTTTCATTTGAACGTAGAACGGGGAGTCTAGGACGAGTAGTTCCCGAGATATGGCGGTTTGAAGTTTGACAGCTGTCACTTCAAATGAAGATCTTGGTCATAGCTTTCATTTGAACTGGGAACGGGGAGTCTAGGACGAGTAGTTCCCGAGATATGGCCATTTGAAGTTTGACAGCTGTCACTTCAAAGATTCAAGATTCAAAATTTGATAGGGCCTCCAGACTCTCTGCGAGAACCCCCGAGAACACCCGAGAAGCGTGAGTGTGAGGAGCTTCTCGCCTCCTCGTTCTCTGGCTCGCCTGTTCTCCGATCGGTGTCGGTATTTTTGGCCGAGACAAAGGATTTCAAACATCACGACGGAGAAAAATTGAGAGTGTGGATAGCTTGTTTGTTCTTCGAGAAGTCTCGGCGAGACTTCTCGCCGAGCTTTCTCTCGAGAGTCTGGAGGGGCTATCAGATTCAAGGTTCAAAATTCAAGAATCAAGAAAAAAACTTTGTAAATTTATACCGTTCCACGCGCCAGTCCAAAATCTGCGGTTATCTGTACAGATATCTTTAAAGATATCTTTACAGATATCTTTACAGTCCGGATCCGTGGGAAAATCTTTAGCGTTTAAAGGCCGCTAGTTTTATCCGCGGATATCTTTAAAGATATCTTTACAGATATCTTTACAGATATCTTTACAGTCCGGATCCGTGGGATAATCTCTATCGTGTAAATGCCGCTATTGAATAAAGGTTAAAATTAATATTATATGTCGGTGAAATCTGTTGATTATTCAACCGCCAACCATTACGTTGAAATTGAAAGTTGGAAGTCCCATCCCTAAGTTCCCCAGCAGCGAAACGTACATACATTAAAAGTTCACCGGCAAAACATCAACATACCTATAACTAGACATTCTCAGGAAAACCTACTATTCAGACTTTATGATTTTAATAGCAGCATTTTATGTTATGGTGGTCTAAACTAGAGGAGTACTAGATATGAATTTCACGGACCCGATTAAGGTAAGCGTTTAGATATAAAATAATTTAAAAAAAAGTTAGGTATTAGTTTAATTAAATCGACCATGGCTGTTATAACATAGCCGAAAACCGGGTTGTAAAATAAGGTGAAAGGTAACAGGTAACACTCGTAGTGTAATAAATTCCAATGCCTATGTATTTGTAAACATGATAATCGTAAATTTTAAAATGTGGAATAAAAATCAACGTTTAACAAGTTGCGTTTCTAGGCATGGTAACCTAAACTATTCTACGTTTCTAAATTAAAAAGTTGAGCTGCATTTGAATCAGTACGTTTGTTCAGCAAATAACTAACAAAAGGTAATTTTAAATTGTAGGTTTAGGTATGCAAACGAATTAATCAGGCTTACTTTAGAAAGTAATTTCTTTAAAATGTTGAAGCACTTTTATTCTTTTTAATATTTATTTTCTCTTAAATCGTAATGAAGTATGAGTTTTTAAGTCTTTTTTTGGCATGACTATTTTTACTTGGTAGGTTTATCTTGTTTCTATTATGTCGGAAGCCTATGCCATGACGGAGGCCTTTAGGCGGCCTAAAAACTCAGCCACAGAGTTGGCCACTAGCTTATACGAACGGACTTTTCTTAACTATGTTGTATCTATTTGAAGTAAAAATTCTTACGGTCTGATGCATAAAAACGTAGTGCGCCAAAACTAGCTTTAACTTAAACTTTGGAAACAACGTTCTAGTGAGCTTGGTCGGCGCACTAAGTTTTATGCATAAGACAGTAAAGCAGTTAATGTTTACGAGTTGAAAAATTTTTAGTTTATCAGTTTTGATGATAGTTTCTCTTGCAGCTTACAGATTGACATCAATTGAAGTAAACATCAATAAAAAAGTATAGTGAACAAAAAACCCTTTTATGCATTCACGTTAGTTTGAGCAAGAAAATTAGATTTCTCTTCAAACCCTCCGTATATTGGCAATTCCGTCAATTTATCAGTTTCACGATGCCACGAGAGCTCTTCCAGTATGTTCAAACTATTCCACAGTAATTGACTTTAGAGTTTCCTCTCAGTCGTATTATAAGAGGCAATAGCTAATCTACATTCTCAAATACAGCATAATAGTGAAACGTTGTAAACCGACCAGCGTAACAAGAGCTCATTTGTGATCGCAATGTTTTGTTATTCGCATTGAAAAAGCTAAAGGTGGAAAGGTACCGGGGGTCTGTGTAATCTGGTTTATTTGTAGCACCATGGTGCTTGTCTGTCAGTGTAAGTAATTAAGTTAAGCAGCATAAATGAAGGATCTCCTGCTATTTGAAACAGGTAATTAGTTTATGCCTCAATGCTTTACATTGGTGGCATGAAAATTATTCTAAAGACTGATAAAATGTTTCATGAACGTATATTACCTATATCATGTTTTACAATTCAAAATGGATTGAACTGGTTAATCGGCCTTAGGTAAAATTTATGACCATGAAGCCTCACCTTATCACTATTTTGGAGGTTTAATGATTTATTCAGCTGTTTTATCACACTCACACTATTATTATAAATGCGAAAGTTTGGATGTTTAGATGTTTGGATGTATGTTTGTTCCTCTTTAACTCGACAACCACTGAACCGATTTGCCTGAAATTTAAAATTTAAAATATAGATAAATAATGACCCGACATAGGCTACTTTTTATCCCGAAAAAATGCACAGTTCCCGTGGGATAAACAAAATAGTAGTCCCCGGGCGAAGCCGCGGCCGTCAGCTAGTTCTTTATAATACACTATCATATCTCAGGAAGAGCAACCATCTACTCTTTAAGGTCTTTTAAAGGTATCAAGGGGGTAATTAGAGGCACGACGCGTGACTATCTGTGTCGCCCTGACTATCTCGTAGATTCAAGTAGTAAGCATTTTACGTAATAAGTTGCGTTGCAAGCCGATCTCTGCCTATAATAATACCAACTGATTTACCAGAAATTCTACTAAAGAGGAGCCGGGACTAATTTTACGATAGTCGAGGTACTATTTTACTCGTTCAACAAGACTCTTCCAAGTTTGCGAGTTAAAACGAGAGTAAACGAACTAAAAAAACACATTATTGTGCTTTTTTAGCTTTGTTTCTGCATAAATAAAATAAAATAAAATAAAAATAGCCTTTCTTCCCATCATTAATAATTAATTTCAATTAATTTCAATATGTTCAAATAATCAAAATTAAAAAATATGTTTCATATTCAAAATTAAATAATTGTTTGTGCATAGAAAATGCTAAATCCAAATTCATTAACATTTCTTAGTTTATCTACGAGGCTAATTTCCCCAAATATACATCTTACAGTGGGAAAGAGGCGTGATTTTATGTATGTATGTATGTATATGTTACGGGCAATGTGATAAATCCGGTCATTATGAATAATGACCGGTCCGTATGCATAATGACCGGGTCAATTGGGCAATGTGATAAAAACTGCATGATTAATCACTTTGCCCGGTCATTATGAATAATGACCACCCTATCTTGGGCAATGTAATAAATTAGATGAATTGCAGTGTTTTAATTGATTTACTACATTTCTGGCGCTTCGGCGGCCGCTACCGCGGCACGCTTCGCTCGCCTCGCGCGTAGTTTTTTTACTAACCTAACATAACCTAACCTACAGATTTTAATCCAATTTATCACATTGCCCGGCTAGAAGTAGGGCACTATTCATACTGACCGGTCTAAGTGATAAATTCAAGCCTTGATTTATTAAATGGACCACGGGCCGTCGGGCATTATGAATATGGACCGGTCAAAGTAATAAATTTATCAAACTGCCCGACGCTCTTGGTCATTATGCATAATGACCGGTCCATATGAATACTGCCCGATTAATCAAGTTGCCCGTAACATATACATCTTACAAGCAAAAGGTCCGACAAAGTTTAAATGCGCCCTGTCCGTTACCCATGACAATAAGCATCTAAACAAGACAAAGTGGCATTCAAAGTGGCCATCCCTCCCTTACCAATTATTACAATTAACCGTAAGGAAGTGACCTCTGGAGATTGGGTCTAACTTCGTAATACCGGCCATTTGAGGAGATTGATAGCGACAAGACAACGGTCTTAAGTCAATATTGGATACATTGTTAAGAAAGTATGCATAGAAGGGCTTTTCACCCTTGTGAATTACCCTCTAGATTTGACTATTTTCTTTGATAACGATCTGGATAGGTTGGGTTGTCTAAAGATCGTTGACTTTGGTCACTATGCAGATAAATTGAATATTTTTAAGCAGTTTGGTATTCTTACAGTATTGTTTAAGAATAAGATCAATTATATTAATTGAACTCACTGAAACAATGAAAAACTGAAATAAATATGGCACCCAACAGTTATACATATTAGAAAGTTTCCTTAAAGTAGAATTTCAAATCATTTATTAGATGAAATTCATAATTCTCTGATTGTAAAGAGGTGTAGCTTATTTAATAAGTTTCAAAGTTAAATAACTGTTACGCGACACTGAATATTGATAATATTGGTTTTAAACTTGAAATAATTGAATAACTTATACTGCTATTATTGGTTTTGTTCAAAATAATCCAATCAATTGGAACAATCCACTCAGAGTTATTCATCAGCTAAGTTGAAACAGTCGAACAGAAAAGCAGTCTTCAAACTTACAAATGAAAGTTCAGCTATTTCAAAACGCTAACTCATTAATTCTCTTCACCAGACAGCAAATATTTGCTAGATGAAGTTGGCTCATTATAGTTTTTATTTTCCATTTTATTGGCTCAAACGTGATTGAGTCTAAACAAGAGGAATTCGCTGAGCTCAAACAAACCACCAATAAAACCTCTACCGATCAATGACGTACTTTATGGCTTGGCTTCGCAGAATGCGGTATAAGTAAGGTCGTATCAAAGCTCTTAGAAATTAATTTAGTGCAGTCAGTCATCTTCTTCTTCTTCTAATGGTGCCTCTCCGACTAGCGAAGGTTGGCAGTCAATATGGCATATTGTTCCCGATCTTTAGCGAGGCGAAATAGTTCGGCAGCGCTCGCTAGTCAGTCATCAATTTTTAATTTTAGAATAGAATGTAACTTTATTGCACACCATAAAATAAATCAGACCAACAGCCAGGCGGGTGGTATCGAGGCCATAGAGGGAAAGGCATGGATGAAAACGGCACTGGGTCGATTAGAGTGGTGTTTGATGGAAAAGGTTTATACCCAGCAGCAGTGGGCTATTATTTGAACTGACAATGATGATGAATATGATAAAAAGAAACACATCAATAGAAAGAGAAAAAAAATTGATGACATGACTCTATGACTTTCGCAATGACATTGATCTGATCAGCAAGAAAATAGTCGAAGTTAAAAATCATTTATTCAGTAGGACATCTAGAGGTCCTACTGAATAAATAGGCCCTAAGTTACCTAGCTTTAATGATCCTGGATTATTTAAAATGTACTGCTTCAGGCCAAATTCAATTTTTTCTGGAACAAATGTATCAATCTAGGTCCGATACTGACATTCTATGTTCAATTGCTTAGATCAGAAAAAAAAACTAAAATGTTCTCTACCAACTTTAAAAACTCAACGAAGTTAATACATGATGTATTAACATCAAAGATTGCAGGTGGTAGAAGAATCAAAGCGGTAAAAAATCGTTTTATCCTAGTACATAATCATAATCATTTATTTATTTATTTCTCTCACAAACAATATTATAAATAGTAAAATAAATATACAGAATAATTAATATTAAAAACGTTGTATTATAAAAATCTGTTTTGTGAGAGACTGGTACCTGAAATAGGTATAGAAAAACATGTGCTACAGGTCCAGTGCCCTACTCCACTGATTTATATAGGTAAATACCTAAACTATAAAATTTTATATACATAGTTTTATTATTAGTATCATATCAATATCAGGGAGTCCAGTGGGGTTAATTGATGAAGGACATGGAATTTTTCATTTATTTCTATGTCGTACCTGCACTGTACTATGTATGGCAGAGCCTTTGCAGATCAATGTCGGATTCTTAAGTGGAAAACTTGGGATTGGCGATGCAGAAATCGTTTCGCAAATATTTGGTCTAGACGAGTTATTAAAATATCTAGATTCTATAGAATTTTGTACGAGTGCATTCGAACTTTGCTTGTTAGCAAGAAGTGAATTCAAGTCAATTTGAGTGCCATTCACACGATGTTCTGGTTGAATAAATTCACGTTTCGAAGGCTGGTATTGTTAGGGAGGTTTTCTAAGATGTGGGCTGTCTATAATATGAACTCAGATTCAAAACTACTCTGCACCTATTTGGGTTATTCGAAATATTTTTATGTAGGTACTTAACCTATTCCTGGTATTGTTATACTAATGTTTTTAAAATTCTGTAAGTAAAAAACTTTACAAAAAAATCAAACCAGCGAAGATCACAATAGCAACTCCAAGGCGCAGTACCTTACTTTAAAAATGTCATGATAAATACAGTCTATATACCTCTGAATACCCCTTTAGATATCTTCAAGGATCTTAGAATGCTTAAAAGATCTGAACTTTGAACAACTTCTCTTGAGACCCTCAAACACATCAATGTAAGTTCAATGTGATTAATATTAATAAGTCAAATCTGCTTCGTAAGGAACATTGGCTTATTCCAAGATACTCAAGACCGTAATAGATCTATTTAATAGCTCTATAAAATATCTTAAATACGATCCGTAACATCATTATGTTCATAATGTCTGGAGTTCAATCTACTGTGAATTATGAGCGTAACGCAATTATAGGTAAAGTGAAGGCTTTACCTTGATTTTCACTGTAGGAAAATATTGTAATTGTCTAGTAGCAGTGAACCCTAGTAATCCTATTATTTATTATTATTATTATCCATTATAAAAAAACTGTGTTTAATAGGGTTAAAGATAGTTACGTAGAAGAACTTGTGAGCAAGTAGCCAACCCTGGTTTTACGCCGAACAAAAAACTAATTACTTAGGCCTCTAATTAGAAACATAAATCCTGCCTATGTAGCCTATGTAGAGAGATGATAGTTATTATACTTCTAATTTGAACAATTTTATGTCTTACAGTAAAACTCCTTTGTGGGCAGAGTTTAAGAGATTCACTAATTGTAAATACCAGTAAACTAGTTGCTCGGATTTTCTAGAAAACTTTACACGTAAGTAAGTACCCAACGCTTATAAGATAATATTAATTCTGTGGTAAGGGATTTTTAGACTATCAAAGGGTGATTTTTTATGTAAAGTTGCGTCACGAACAAATTATGCTGCTTTCTTATTATGATTGAGATGAGATAATAGTGTAGGATTTAGACAAGCTTACTTCATACAAGTTGTTCAATCATAAAGCGGGGCGCAAACGGGCTATCGACCACAGCCACCGGTGGTCAGTTACAGCGACTTTTCATGTATTTTGTAGCTGTAGCGAGTGGCCGCCACCGGCTACACGTGTGCGGCGCGTCTATACAAAATATATGAAAACTACAGGAAATACATAGGTCGGTAGCGGCGTTTTGTAGTTGTGTTCGGTGGTTCGTATACGGCCAGGCTTAATGGTTTGATATTGTCAAAATGTAATCAAAATCTCTCAAGTACAAGACAGTACGACTTGTACCTGAAATCTAAAGAATAAGAAATGGATAAATTACATACTTTAGATATTCACGGTGGCTACGAAATGTACATAATCGTTTCAATAAACAATAACATAATTCTCATTGTCGTCATTGTAATCGAATATAGGTACTTTTATATCAAACATCACAATTCAAAGCAAAATAAAATTCATCAAATATTACTGAATAGTGACTAATGCCCAAATAATGAAACACTATTTAAATATTTGAGGCACACTTATCTATTTGAGCCGTTCTTATTTTAGAGAATCGTATAAAAAAATGACAGTTAATGTCAATGATAAGCTCCACTTAAACTATGTAACGTAGTTTCAGTATTCAGGTGTAAATAAATATAAATAAATAATAAATAAATATTGCTGGACATTTAACACAGCATCATGTAGTCCCAAGCTAAGCAGAGCCTGTGTTATGGCAACCACATGACTGTTATACTACTTATATATATTTATACATATTTTTTTTGTAAATACATAGGTACATAATATACATAGAAAACACCCAGACCCGAGACAAATATTTGCAGATCATACAAACATTTGTCCCGCAGCGGGGATCGAACCCGCAACCTCCTGCGTCACAGGCGGGCCTTCGCCCACTGCGCCACATAGGTCGTAAATAACATAACACTGTGTTAAATTTCTAACAATTTCTTAGGAATCTGAAACATTAGCGATCTTGCATTAGTTATGAGTTTTATGATAATGAATTCGAGAAAGCTCTTATGAATTTAGTACCATTTTCATTCTTAGAAGATGGCTGCCACCAATTAATGTAATGAAACACGTTAATAGTTATAAGGGTCAGAAGGGTTGCTCAGATTATACTTCATAAGTCCTTTGTCTTGCCTTTCACATTATAATAAGTATTAATGAAGAGCTTTAAACATTTTAGTAATGCCCGTGATTGACATTATAATTTTTTAAAATTCTTTGTAAAAATGAGACTTAAAATCAGCATTTTAAACAGTT
The DNA here is from genome assembly GCA_958496255.1 of Camptogramma bilineatum. NCBI lineage: Eukaryota > Metazoa > Arthropoda > Insecta > Lepidoptera > Geometridae > Camptogramma > Camptogramma bilineatum. Next base: position 10,325,157 of record OY292463.1, read on the forward strand.
GTGTTTAAATTATTATTGGGGTGATCCATTGCCAGTTAAAAATTAACTTTGAAAATAAATTATAGGTACCCATTTGATGCGCCACTACTTTTGAGCAATCGCGTGAAAATCTTGTCATTGCGGAAGAGTTAGCTCAAACGTTACATTTACTGCGGAACGCCCATAAAGGGTAGATTACATTGAACCTAAACAATCTGTAACACCTCTTAAGACATGTAATTATGCAATAAATATACTTTGACTTTGACTTTGAACGTGGAAAAGAGAAATGAATGCTGCAACTTATGTAGAAAAAAAGAGAACGCTGCTGTTTTGTTAATTGTCAGTGCATCATGGAATTTCGACATTTTAAACGATAAATATCAAAGGTATTAAACCTTTTTGCTTGAAAATTGGCTTGACACGCTCAGCTTGACTCGCCAATGGATCAACCCCATTATTTAAGTACACTAAAAAACTCGTTTTTGAACATTGGCTCAGTTAGTCGAACTAAGTGGTTGAGTTAGTCGAATTAATAATCAGACGTTTTGTACCACCGCCCAACACAATTAACAGGTTATGTGTTAAGAGAACCCTAGTGTCTAGTCAAACCTAACATAGGCTTTAAGACACTTTTTAACAGACAAATGTATTGTGTTGATGAATAAAATATCTATCTATCTGCAAGCCTCTCCGTTCACGCCTGACATTACGATTCTGATCAAGTCTTCATAAAGATTAGTAAATAAATATTTTCAGCATTCCAAACAAACTCACAATTTGTCCAAAACAAATCCCACCTGTGTCAGATAATCTTTCACTATCGTCTTTTGAAACAAATTGTCATTCTTTGTTTTTCTTTCGTTTGAATCAAAAGGAATTCGATTTATTGTACGAAAGGCCCAACAAATAAACAAAAAGAAATTTAGTTTAGACTTTGCGATGCAGTAACATATGCAGTGCAGGTATGGGCCGGGTCTAACGAAGGCCGCTCGTCGACGGAATACGTGATGTCTCCTAGTTTTTTTTAGCTTTTTAGTGAAACGCTCATGAATAAAACGATTTTGGATAGATTCGATTTGACTACCCTTTTTGTGGAAGGAATACTTGGGTACCGAAATTTTCGTCTTGACTAGAGACTTGCGACTTTGATTTGACATTATAAGATTTAAAAAGATGAAAATGAAAATGAAAAATGTGTTTATTGATGCTTTAGATATAAGATTTATAAAATCTATTCAAAGTCTCTTTTCTTAAAAAAATAATGAGTAATTGAACGTAAGTTTAAGTAAATTACTACGAAGATAGTTTTATTCAGCTTGAAAATAAGATGAAGAATCAATTGTCGCTGATATTTGAATGAATAAATTGAGTTACTCTATTGAACTAGAGTCAATGAATAAAACCAAACCAATGAACCATATTTCAACCCTCAAACTTGAACAAAAGCCCTCACTGATATAACTTCAGCTGAACAAAAAACTGGATACAAAGAATTAAGTAGCCTTTACTTATTCAAGAATGCTTCACCAGCCCCATGATTCCTTTGAAAACTGTACGCTTCCTCAAAATAAGCCAACAGGCTCGTTGAGTGGTTCTCAAACGATCCTCGGATTTGCATCTAATTATCATTTTTGATTCTCTTCTTTTGTGTAAATACTCGTCTAAAAGGTAACACCGTAAATGACATAATGCAAAGAAAGATATGCTGAATTATTTAAGCGATAATACGTTTCTCTGTCTAGTGATGTGACATGATTTGCAGTAATCTTGTCGATGATGTTTTATTAAGAATTTTGTTTAATCTTAAATGTGGGGAAGTGCCAATATGTACGTAAACGTGCCTCTGACTACTCCCTTAGACCTCTTCAATTGCCCATAAGATCTGAAAGAATGTCTACTGTACTTAAGGCGCAGGCCAGATAGAAGAGACGGGGAGCAGACATTTGTCTCTTCCGCGTCCCTTTCATACAAAATGTGACGGCGCCCCGTCTCTTCTGTATGTTTTGCGGTGCGACGCTTCTATACATTTTCTATGAAAAGGACGCGGAAGAGACATTATGTCTGCGACGCGTCCTCGTCTTACGTCTTTTCTGTATGTCCCGCGCCTTAGAGATACGGTCGTGATCTTGTTTTGTTTCCTTTCCTTCTTAATCTTAAATAATTTCCTATAATCACGTCATGTACCTAAGCATCTTAATGTATTACTATGTAATGCAGCTGATACAATAGCTTAATACTATTATGGAAAATTACATGTAAATAAATTTTTGTTCTTGTTTTTTTTAAGATGTGTATAGTAGTTTAAAAACTAAAATATATATTTTTCTTATTTCAGATACCCTGTAGTTTAAATCTGACAGAGTACTAGAGTGAAATATAGCACTTCTTAGACTTTCTGACTTTCTTATTGGGTGTATTTTTCGCAAAACATTAATTTCGGTATATCGATACTTTTGATTTATCTCCTTCGCATCACTACACGCTCTTAAACGTTAAATACGCTTCAATGGATATTACTTTCGGGGATTTTTGACTAAATAAATGATTACATTTGACTAAGACCAAATTTTAATGAATTTTGAGTGGTGGTAGTATGAGGGTAACGTTTCTGTTACTTTTGCGATATAAAAGAAATCCATTATGGGTGTGTCAATACGTCAATGTTTTTATTAAAACCGAAAAAATATAGGTACATAACGTTAAATTACAATTACCTTTCAACGCAGTATGTACTATGGGTACCTATTCCACAAAATTAAAAGGAAATAAATCAAAAAGTTTATTGAAATCAAGAAATATGAAAAATTATTCCATTATTTCCATTTTACAATTCTTGGACACACGTTTGACTTATATACCGAAAGACCGCAGACACGAAGTACAGTAGACAATGTTTCCTACTGAAATAATATCTTTGGTACAATTATTAAAACAAACGTGTAGTTTCACATAGTTGATTAATTTTAAACATGAACCCCTCTAGTGATAAAATTTTGTTAAAATTGAAACACCGTTTAAACAATTTCCATCCTTTTTTGTTAGATAGTGTCAAATAGAGACAGGGTGAATCTTAGGCATTGTTTAAAGTTGAGAGACGTTTATAAGTAAGGCCCGAAATAAATATGACGTCAAATTGTAAAGCTTCACATTATTTCCAAAAGTTTTCATCAAAATATTGCTTCGATGGTCGTGTTGCAACGTTTGACATTTCATTCAGTCGTCATTGTCACTTACAGCGTTGTGTTTGACATGAGCATTATCAGCTGGTTCACACTAGGCGTTTTCTAAATATTAAGAGTTCCGTCGTTTTTGTATACAATACTATTGGAAGTAGGCTGTAACTAAATAGCTCTAAAAATGTACAAAGGATAATGAGTTCCAATGATTGAAGTAATTTAGTGAAGATTTCGACAACAAGCATCATTAGATACTTTAATATGGGCGATGTGATAAGAGTGAATAAGTTGAAAGAATCAAGTGTAGTCCCAAGGAAAGTTAGGAAAATGACGTCATGATTTTATGTATGGAAGTATTATGTATGTATGTACGTACGTACGAGCACTAGCTCAGGTTAGCTCTGATGACGGAGTTTTTAGGCCGTTCATGGCTTAACGACTTAAAAGCCTGGACCAACAACTTAACGTGCCCTCCGAAGCACGGAAGCGCTCAGCTGTTAATATCACTTCCGGTCACCCATCCAAATTGTGACCGCTCTGAACGTCGCTTAACTTCAATGATCTATCAAGAACATCAAAGCAAGCTACGCCATGAGCGCTTCAATGTAAAAAAAGTATGGAAGTAAAAGAAGTATTTTTTTGTGATAGTCATCTAAACTCACTCATGGTTTAGCGCTAAGTGTGTTCTTGCCCTTACTTGTTCAGACGCAGGGTTTCGAAAATCAACTTAAAATTGACTTCGTCGAGTGGATGAAAAGCAAACATAAAGTGAGGAAAGTGTAAAGGAAAGCTACAAAAATACTTGTAAAGTACAGTTTGAGAGAAACTATTTTGCAAGTTTTATGTATTTTTCTACTGGATCGACTTACGTTGAAACGTTGCTGTATTTTAAAATGTAAGGATAATAAACTGAAACCGCAATGGTTTAACTTTTTTAAACCAAAAGAAATGTATGATACACGATGTAGGTACCTATAGTATTCTGTAACGCATTTTTTTCGGAAACACACCATTTTCATTCATGTTTCTCAGAATTTATGTTTACTGGTATAAGTTTCTATACTTACACTATGTTTACTGGTAGGTAAGCAAAAAACAACTATTAGATTAATAATAGTTATTTTTTTAAAATAATGCATTGTGTAATGAGAGCTTGAGCCGTGTTGGCGAGGGGTGTACCTCGACTTTCAATCCGAAGATCGTGGGTTCAAATCCTAGCCGTGCATCAATGGATTTTTCGTTTCGAAAAATTTTTAGCCTCACACGTATTGCCCCACACGTATTGACCATGTCTTTCCAGTGGATATGGCCGGTTAAGCTGAGAGGATGGTGTAGGTGCTGGGCAAGCCTACTCCATCTCAACAATGTCCCATGCACTACAGTGTCCCATCAAGTTTAGCAAAGATTGCCTCCTGACACTGTATAAATCATCTAGTAAAAGATGTAAAGGCCTAAGTTTAATGTATTTTGGTAAAATATTGTAAAAACTTGTAGATTTTGCAACGTTGTAAATATTTTTGAAAACTGCAGAAATAAACTGCCGAGACAAGGGCGAGCGTCAACGTAGAAAAAACTTATTTTACGATTTCCGTTCCTGAAACCCATCGCTCTTTTGAACGCGTCCGTAAAAACTTGTTATTTATTGTGCTTACCAAGTTTTTTATTGTTAAACTATCGATAAAAATGTCCATCCGGTGAACTCGTGACTTTAATAAAATATTGCCTTCTTGGCAGACGGACCATACCATAAAAATCATTGAAGTGTTTTACTATACATACTTTCTAACTGTTAATGTAAGTGCAATGAATTTGATATCGCTCACTTACCAACATAGAAAAATGTAAAGACAAAACGTGACTCCTTTTTATAAATAAATTTTTAAAACGAATGTTTTGAAGACGTGTTAGAATTTCATCTCAAAAATAATTTTAGAAAATAGGATGTGTGCACACGATATCCCATATGATTACGTAAACATAGCCTGGTTTTGAGTGAGCTTTCCTCGCCGTATCGCCGTCACGTTGACACACTACGTGTCAATTTAAAAAGGGCAAATCGCGCAAATCCATGTGAAATGACATAGGCTGACAGGACCAAACGTTGAACATTATAGCAAAATACCCTTAACTCGATTCGTTCATATAATATTCATGACACGCTGCAATCTTTCAAAAATTGACACCTTTTACCCGGGCAGACCCCTCGTGACGAGCAGACGTACAAGTTTTTTGTATTTGGGATGGTGAATAAATTACTGGGACAATGGGTCCGCGGTTTTACGACTGTCCTTAAATTTATAGTGAGAGGGATTTAAATGAATTGACACTTATAAATTTTTGTGTCAATAGCATCGTGGTTTCAGAGAATCAAAATAGGTATTAAAACAACGATGATTTGAAATAAGCTAAGGATTACTAAGCCTGATTTGCATAAGTCCAATTCGAATTTAAATTTGTTTTCGTATCTATTCCCTTGGCCTTACCAATTCTTAAACAACTCCAAACTAAAAAGTTTATTTACATTTTAGTATTTCTAGATCTTATCCAAATCGATGTAACTTCGACTCGAGGGACTGGTGGAGATAAATAAAATTCTTATTTAGACATTCAAAGGATGAGATGCATTAGCAATATTGGTCAGGGCCTTAAATTTTTAGAGGGTTGACCTGTGTACACATTACTTAGTAATAAAGCTTTAAAACAAATAGCCATGTCCCAAGAGAGTGGTCCCAAGTGGAGAGTCCCCCACATCACTTCGGACCACGTAACTGGAGATGATTGTTTGAACAGTGGACACGGATTTTTCCACTTGATTGTCTGATTTGATTTTCTTTGGGAGCTCTCAGTAGTAAATAATCGGCTTTCAGTGGATTCCTGTTCTTAGAAAAACCTTTTATAGATACGGATAAAAAAGAATACTCTGTTTACTATTTATTTCCATATTTTGTTTTTAATGAATTAAGTAAGGAAAATAATAGCTATAAATATTATTAATACACTGAAATAATTAACCAATTTTAAGATAAATGAAATTCAAAAAATAATTACGGAATTTGAATAATTCAAACGATAATCTATAAGACAAAAACCATAACAAAATTGCTAAGTTAGGTTTTAGAGAACATTTAAAAATGTCTAAGTGTGGAGTCAGAAACACATCCAAGTATTATACTTTCTTAATATTTAGCACATTCCCATATTTTTCCGAAGTTAGCATGGCATTAGAGTAATTTAAAAAGAATAAAATGATTTATTGTGTCTCCAATAATATTACATATTATTATTATCAGCCATCATATCCCACTGCTGGGCAAAGGCCCACTCTTTCCATTCATCCCTCTCCTGTGCTAGTAATGTCCAGTCGGCACGGAATTTGGCAAGCTCGTTCAATAATAGATATAACTTCCAATAATTTAATAATAAAAAATATTTTATTCCAAGAAAGGAGAATGTTTCTCCCACAAAAGCTTTTTGACAGTTGGACGACAAGCGTCTCGAATCTGCGTCATTGTCCACTTGTCATTAAGTTTTTGTCTTTCCCCCATCTTATGTGTTGTGAAAGACACACAGACTAAAAAGTTGCCCAACAACAATTAAAAAAAAAAAATTCAAAATTTATTTATTTGGAACATAAACACAGGTATACAATGAAATGTAACGTTGACAGCTGCAAAAGTAAAAAAACTGTGTAGCAGTGTCAACGCCCGCCTCCAGAACAGAATAAGGACTGTGTTCCACAATAGCGGAGTGTACAGTTTAATTTTAAAAGAAAAAACTAAAAGGCTAAACAAACAATCAAATGAGAAAAAAACAGAAATAGAGTACAAGTAGGTACAATAAAAAATAACATTAATTACATTAACATTACATTGTTATTGCTTATTATGTTCACGAGAAATCTTGATTATTATGGTCAAGATCCCTCGATTTAGAGCATTCGATTTTGTCGTAGTTTCTTCTTACTGCTTAGTTTCTGCTAAACTCAGGTGGTTTTATAACTTTAGACTTTTATAAAGCTTAAATACTTTTGCTCGTTCAGACAGGAAAGTCAACATGTTTAGCAAACTTCACAGCCGTCTGTGTCGCGCCCATAACGACCGCTAGATGGCACTATAGAATTCCTAGATCTCGCAAGCAAAGTTTCTAACGAATTGAAATATATCTAGGACTATCAGACATTAACTGTCGGTCGAAAGACCACGGGCAAGTGGGCCAGATGGGCCGGCCCGTTGCAGAGGAACCATCTACTCTGCCTTTGGGGAACGATTCCATCCTGTTCCCCAAAAATACTTATGTTCGTTCAGACAGGTTACAAAGACAACATGTTTGGTAAACTTCACAGCCGTCTGTCTCGCGCCCATAACAACCGCTAGATGGCACTACAAGAGCAATAGTCACGGATTGACGTCACATTTATCCTCCTGACGTCGTTATTGTGCAGATTTATTTGCTTCCGACAGTCCGGGAAACGCTATTATAATGGGCATGATGGGAATGCAATTTGACAGTTCGTTAATTTGTCATTTTTGTTCAGTTTTGTTTTTGGAGTAAGTATCTTTTGTTTATTTTCTACGGCTCTTTTGTTCGTACAATCACTCTTTTGAAAACGTTATAAAGTTACCAATACAATACTTGATCGCAAATAAATCCTGAAAGTAGGAGAATGAGTGAAAACATATCAGTAATTCTGATGGGATGATCAAACTTTTTATTAGCCTTTCTTACCGATTGGAGAATCCTTCTTTTAGCTTCTATCAAAGGTGATCTAACGTGATCCATTCTTTTAAAAAGTTGAACAGAACAGGGTCCGAAAAAATAATCTTTTACTCCTTTCAACTGTCAGCTGTGGTCAGAATTTCTTAAAAGTAAGACTTGAATTCATTTAAATTTTATTTTTTATTTTAATAAATTTAGTGACCATCAGTCTGTCTCATGGGATTTACTGATGATTGAAGTTAATGAAGAAATTATATTCCAAGTTATAAACCCCAACAAAAACCTGAATGTTTTAAATAAGATGTAAATGGAATTTTAAAAAATAAAAAGTAAATGAGTTTCCTAAAGCACTTCGACCACCGGGAACTAAAGTGAAGGCGATCGGAATTATCTACAATAGTAGAAATCTGCTGACGCATGTAGAGACTATTACTATGAATTAAAGATTCTAGATCAGATAATAATAAAGACAGCAAATAGATACACGTTGTGTTTTTTGAAAATTTATAAGTAAGAACACAACATTAATAAAATAACATCTTACATTCATGTACTCTTATCTTTAACTATGATTTCTAGTATCGTGGAAATCAATAACTACAAGTACAGTACTTCCTGATAAATAATGGGTATCGGAAAACATCGGAAACATTGAAAGTTGTGCGAGCTGCGCAGCTAACGACGAGAACTTCTGTCACATTCAGTTTTGTAGAGCTGTCGGTCATATTCGGAAAACATGAAATTAGCCGATGCCCATTATTTTTCAGGAAGTACTGTATCAGGGTATTGACATTAGCTTATTGGACGTGACATAAGATAACATTTTTTCAAAACAATAAAGAAGTGAAAAAAAAAATTGGTTTGATTATTGAACAAAACGTACCCAATATTCAAAACAATTTAATGCATTTGTTTAGAAAAGGACTTTTATGATGGTAGTCTACGAAAACCGATGCAGATTCCTGGACAAAATCCAACCCAGCTCTCAAGGTATTATTCTGGAATGCGCATTCTAGCTAAAATTTATATCTTCCACCTACGTGGTCTTGTATTCTGTAATGACGCCGAGCGGACCGCTAACTCGATTACACACGAGTCTAGCATCGTAATCGTACAGACGCCTCATCCACGTTATTAGATGATGTCGCAATGCGTTTACGATGTTAATGTTTACTGGATTAGTGAGCTGTTTGACTTTCAGAATAAGGCCGTGAGATCTATGACATACATGACTTTATACGATTATGATTATGATATAATATTACTTTACATAGGTATTTAACATTAGTTAGTACCTTTACGGATCCAATGCGGCACTTATCAAAATGCAAAATGAACAAAAAACTTGATAGGGTTTATACATATATTTGAACCTCTTGGGGTTAAGACTGGGTCCGTGGGGTACCGGGGCCCATCGCGTATTCAAAACTCTTTCAGGGCGTCTAATCGAAGCGACGCGTGATCCCAAGTCTGGCACTTTTTTGGCTCAACGTATCAGCATTGCCATCCAGCGCGGTAGTGCTGTCAGTGTCTTGGGCACGCTTCCGTCTGGCAGTGGCTTGGATCAGTTGAGCTACCTATAGATCGTTTCCAACGATCCTTAGGTTCTTTTTGTATTTTATAATGTGTAGTATGTATGTGTAGTAAATATGTAGTAGTTTAGTTCCTGTAAATAAATTTACAAAAAACTAAGGGATTATAGAGTGTACGTACTCTTCACTACATTCTATTAATTTACATAAATAAACCCTTAGATTTTCAGGCATTGAAGATCTTTTGCAAATGAGCCAATTACATTGTAGGTTCACATAAATTTTTCACGGGATTGATTCATTATGAAATCTACGTACCTACATTTATTTAGAATATCTACCTTTTTTTAGACATACTTATAATTTTATACATTTATACAGTTTATTTGACATTTTTGATAAAAGATAACACTACAAAAGCAAAACACAAACTTGAGAATCGTAAAGAAACAATGTGAGAGCCGCAAATGTTAATGGTTAATTTGTTTACATTTCAAGAATGTAGGAGTTTCGTCTGAGCGTTGTACAAAATGAGACATAAAGAGTTGTTCATTAACACTGAGCAGTAGCAAGCGTCTTGAGCACGTACAAAACAGATTTAAGATCTGCGACTAAATAATTCTTTGACTCCAGCAGAATAACTTTGAAATTAATATTTCAAGTTTTGAGAACAATTATATAAAAATGCTCTTTTATTTTTTGCTGTCGAGATGTTTGAATTTTTAGATGCTTTAGATTTTTTTGTGAAATAATTTCCAAGAATTTAGAACGTCGTCGTGATGAAAATATTTATTGTGTCAGCGCCATTTTTTCAAAAGTGCTTGACCGTGTATATTAAAATGCTTTTTATTTAGACATCATTAATTTCATTTCTAAACTAACAGAACATCTTTCTCTTTAATTTTTTAATGTTTATAATGTGCATAAATAATAATAATAATAATAATAATATAAGCCTTTATTCAGAAGTTTACAGTTTTTCCTTAAATCTAACTTATTCTAACACTAGTTTTTCTGTTCCTCCGTTTGCCCTAATTTGGCATAGGCCTCTTCCAACTTCTTCCATTCGTTTCTATCTCTGGCAGTCCTTGACCATAGTTTCCCAGCTATAGCTCTGAAGTCGTCTTCCCATCTCATAAATGGTCTTCCGCATTTCCTCTTCCCAATTCTAGGTTGCCAGTTTGTAATAATTTTGCTCCACCTCTCTGATCCTCTTAAAGTATGTCCTGTCCATCTCCATTTATTCTTTCTTATCGCTAGGGTTACATTCTCTATCTTGGTTGTTTCTCTTATCTTTGTGTTTCTCACTCTGTCTGATTTTTTAATGCTAAGCATGCTTCTCTCCATAGACCTCTGGCAGACCTCCAGTTTTCTGTTGTGCGCTTTAGTAAGAGCCCATGTTTGGCGTTATAATGTGCATACTTAGGTAATATTTAATTGAAAATAAATCGAAAATGTTGATGTCTTTTCATTTTCAATGAAATATCTTTATCTTGTTCACGCTAAGTGCTTAAGTTGTAGTAAGTGTAGGCATAGATTCTGTACTCTTATGAGCTAGTGGCTATCTGGTGACGGAGTTTTCTGTCAGAACCCAATGATTTAAAAGCCGGAACCTACAATAAAATTTAACGCACGATCTAGAGCACGAATGACTCAAATTGTGACTTTTTCATGTAAACTTTCTAATACTTTCTGGAGTAACGCAATAACTCCACCTGCAGCTCAGACTGAGGAACGCCCTGAATTACGACTCACGTTAAGAACCGGACGCCATCTCACAAAGTATCGTTTGATGGCCGTAAACCCGTCCCTTAACGACCGTCCGATCTAGCCCCGCCCTTGTACTACAGCTTTTATGTCAATTTAGAGTTGCTGAATAAATCAGAACATCAAAAAAACCGGTCAAAATATTTAAACGAATTCGTACTATAAATACCAGCATAATTACATTTACATGGGATTAGAAGTTAAATAACATAAATAGTGGTGAAGTAAATGGTAAAAGTAAAATTTTTATCCGCTACTAGAATATCTTGAGACAAAGTGTCTTTATCATTCTTAGTTATCATAATTGCTGAATGCTGGACACATCACAACACATTAAACATGATGTAGATTTTAATTATTTAAAAATCTACATCATGTGTCATAATTTTTATTATTTTGTAGGTACTTGGGGCATGTGATATAGGTTTTATTATACAAAGTTAATTTAACTCCATTCTCCCGTTAATTTTAATTATTTGAAAATATACATCATGTGTCATTCATAACATAACATAATTTTTACTATTATGTAGGTACTTGGGGCATGTGATATAGGTTTTATTATAGTTACAAAGTTAATTTAATCCATTCTCCCGTTTATCCGGCCAAAACCATCTCCATTCTTGAATTTATCCGGCCAAAAGCATTCATAAACCAACTCTACCACTTTTATTTCCAGTAGTCGTCTTAACCCCAATAATAAAATGCGGGTTGTAAATAGATAATAAGGGAACACTCGCAGACACCATTAGGAGGCGCCGTCGGTGTACCAGTCACGCTAATCGACGTACTTTGATTATTAAGAATTTACCATTATATAAATTAACATTATATACAAATAAAACCGACCAAGTGCGTGTCGAGCCAAGCGCAGTCTAGGGTTCCGTCTCTCTCTTGGATTTATTGTAAGGATTTTATATTAGGGAAGTACAAAATTATCTAACACCTAAATTTTTTCTATCAACACCCCTACAAAATCACAGCTTTCTAGTACTAACGGTCTCTTAGCAAAACCTCGGACAGACAGACAGATAGACGAACATAACGAATCTATAAGGGTTCCTTGTCAGGACTTCGGAATCCTAAAAACTCGACTGCTCTAAATCTTCCTTTACTCAAAAGCTATTAAATAAACCTCCCTCATTATTTTAATAACTTTTTAAAGCCTTCACTCCCACAATTCAGAGGAATGTTAAAATCTATCAAGTCGTTTTGTCTGTAGTTTTGTGTGCATTGTTTGTCTTATAATAATAAGGTAGTATAGACTGGATGTTCATGCAAATAAGTACAAATCGAACAAGTTTGCAGCGTTATCTACAACAACCGACACCGGTGTACACGGCATGAATAATGAAACGGAATCGTACAGTTTGTGGATAGATTTCGATGGTGTCTAGGATTTAGTTTATTTTCATCGCGAGTAACATGTATTTTATCTACCTTTTGCCTTGTTTACCTGATCAGAAAACGCTTACAAAATATTATTATAAGAAAATATCAAATTAAAGTGAAAAGTATTTTTTGTACACACAAATATTATACTACTGGCCCTACCCAGTAGTATAATATTTGTGTGAATATTTGTAGAAATGAACATGCAGTTTCTAAATAAGAAATAAGCATCTAGAACTTCACCTTGGTTATGCATAAGATCGTAAATGCCTAAAGACCTGAAATAATGTCCACCGCTCCTTGTTTTTTCCTAATAAGTCAGTATTTGATAATAATAGAGTTTGTATCACTTATGGATCGATAAAAAGCTTGTTATCTCTAAATAAATAATTATCAATTCAAACTAAAACTTTATCCTAAGATTAGATTCAGTTGAATCGAATCCAAATCACTTAACCAACAAATTGGAACTACTTTATCACTTTTGATTTAGATCTCGCAAACTTCAGAACTCTGAAACTTGAAAGCAATAAAATACAGTAATAAAGAAGACATTTCATTTTAATAACGAATATGCGGTGTTAATAACTTCGTCTCGTAGAAAACATATTAAATATCTTGATTATTCTAAAAACGTTTTTAATTAAAGAGGAACTTACGCCACATAAAATTTTACAACCCTTTAATAAGACGTAAAAGTACTTTAACTGCTATTAAGCTATAGTTTTAACGGGGAATATTAATGAATATCGCCCGCTTTAATACATTTTTGACGCGATTATGGTTTTAATGTGGCATAGGGATTGGAATTTGTAATGGGATTGCTTTGAAGCATGTTTTACACTGAGCTTACATTTTATTGCTGAATATCATGCGAGAATGGTGCAGACTGAATGATTGATACTTTTTATGGTAGCAATGAAAATAAAATTTCATGGATTTTCTTAACCAATTACTCATTTTATAAAACCCTTTTTATTTGAATCCTTTAGCAACATAAACTAAAAAGATGCTACAAAATTAAAATTAAGCCCGTCACAGACTAAGCTATAGTAAAACAACAACCATAAAACATGTAGTGCAATTTCTTAACTTAAACATAAAACACATAATAATTTTTATTTGTTAAAATGTTAAACCACACATTTACATTTGAAAATGAAAAATCTTATCAAAATTTGCAATTCCGACGGGATTTGAACCCGCAATGATACAAGCGATCTTCCTTTAGCCGGAGTGCCTTTACCAATTCGGCCACGGAACCTTTAGTCGCCAGAGTTGAAAATCATGATAAAACACATGCCTTATTTGTGACACAAATTTAAAGTGCTAAGAGTATTTTTCACCACTGCAGCTTCGACTTACGAGTATATACAAACAATAGCAAGTATTTGTAAGTGAAATATAAAATACTTTTCTGTCACCCTCAGTGAGTCAAGCAACTTTAGCAGTAAAATCAACGAACCGAGTTAGATAAACGTTAAAATAAAATGAATTTTACAACATTACGTTACGTAGCACATGAAAATAGTTGTGATATATTATTTTACACAAAAACAAACTACATATTTGTAATTATATGCAACCCCGTCCAATCTAAAACTTAAGTTTAGAAGTCCACTGCCAATTTTAAGTTCCTACAAATTATTACAGAATATTATCCTTCTTTGATAGTAAAAAACTATAGGTTAGTAGTATGCTTTAGATTGACCTTTTTAGGGCTTCAAAATATTTATTTAATTATTATAAACCTTATTATTTTATATTTCTTGATATTGAGATTTTACTTGATTTTTAGAACACAAAAACCAGGATTTGGTCTACAAAAGTTACCCTCTTTCTGTTGACAGCAATTTTTCTGGCAACATTCATGATATCGTCTGACCATTAGTGGCATTGAATCTACATTAAAAATAACAACAAAGAGTGGTTACAACATTTTTACGTTCCGGACCCGCTGTGACACAAAAGAACCTTTCTAAAGCGACACCAGATACTGTAACTGAATAAACTTAATGTTCGTCTAAACAATACCTTAAAAAGTTTCAAATAGATAAAATACATTGTCTGGGATGTTTTAGAAACATTAAGGAGGTATTATCACTTTCCTCTCGAACAATTTTATGATAGTTTTAATGTCTTTCTTTTATCAGTACAAAGATTTCAAGAAAGAATTCTGCTTCACCTGCAAACTACTACTTTAAAATTATAAATTAGAATGTAGTAAAGAAGATAAGTTAATTTATCGACTGAAAATGAAAAGCCTTATCAAAATTTTTGATTCCGACGGGATTCAAACCCGCATTGATGGCGCTAACCAACAATATAAGTTTATCAAGATTTTCGACCCGACGAATAATGATTCCGTGGCCGAGTTGGTTAAGGCACTCCGCTTGTATCAATGCGGGTTCGAATTATCGACTGAATTTGACGAAGGGCTTTATAAACATTGCCTCGTGGCGGGAATCGAACCCTTAACCCAGAGGTCGTCAAGTGTGTGTTAGGATCTTAGAAAGTGCAAATCAGTGGTCTCTGACTACCCCTAATGGGAAAAGACGTGGTTTATGTATGACGACCTCTGTGACGCAGGAGGTTGCGGGTTAGATCCCCGCCGCGGGACAAATGTTTGTATGATCTGCAAATATTTGTCTCGGGCCTAGGTGTTTCCTATGTATATTATGTATGTATTTACAAAAAATATGTAGGTAAGTACATAAGTAGTTTATCAGTCATGTGGTTCCCATAACACGAGCTCTGCTTAACTTGGGGCTACATGATGCTGTGTGAAATGTCCAGCATTATTTATTTATTTATGGATTGTATAGATGTAGTTTTATCTACACCGTTCAGGGCTTGTCTAGCTGGTAGTTCTACTAAAGTGTTAATGGTGATATTAAGCTGCAGTACAATAATCTCATCACCATGATTTATATGCCTTGTTGTCTTAATATACGCCTCGGCTTTACCCATTAGTGTCTGCAGGCACTAAGTGAAACTTGAATTATACGCGATTGTCTAGACGACCCATTGTAAGAAAAACAAATTAATTCCCCTTCTATTGCACGGCGAAAACTAAATGTACGCAGAATTTATGGTCTCTATTGAATTATGGTGTGCTGAGAAAAGTGAAAATTACACGCACTCTGAGAAAAGATGTTGAAAGTTTCTTTCAATGAAAACCGAGTATTGATAGCTATAAATAAGAGTGAGAATCGAAGACCAATGTAGAGCTAGGGGTGTTTATAGAGGCGAGTTATTGAAATTCCTTTTAGAATACTTCATTTCAAATCACAATAACAAGCAATGTGTTGAATTAAATGTTACTGATTATTCTCCAATTATTTTCACGCTAAAATATTTTTTTTCCATTGTTTTTAATTATGGAGACGAATATAAGAGTGCAATATTTTTTCAGAAATAAATGTTCATAAAGTGAGGCTAAAATGTGTGTCAGTAACGAATCGAGTAGAAGTCCGTTGTCTAACCCTACATCTGATCGTGTGTATGAACGAGTATTTTAGTTTGGGTGATAAAGACACCACTTGTATTGTATTGTATTATAGTTAACCTAGATCTGCTGGGCAAAGATCTTCCCTGGAGCTTTCCACTTTTTTCGATCCAACGCCAACTCCCTCCACTAGTCACTGAAGTTGTCCAGCTCGTCTCAGCATCGCTTACGTGGTCTCCACGGAGCTCAAATGTTTTTTTTTGTTAACTCGATGGATATCTCGATTGGAAAGTAACAAATCAAAATGCTCACTGTCATAATCTTAGATTCCTGTAAACTTGTATTCCATAGTTCATAGTTTTTATTTTCATTAGACTTAAAAAATCTCTTGTTATGTCGGTTGAAAAGGTTCTCAATTCTATTGTATATTTTTTTGATCTTTATGTTATTTTGTTATTATCAATGGTTTGTTCGTACCATTGTGCTCTGTTGCCAAATTTTACTCTAAAGAAAAAATGTGTCGTCTAAAAACTTTATTCGAATACATTTAAAAGTTCTAAAGCTTCGAACAGTAAATTCAAATGAAGTTCAGGATTAATAGTCGCACTGCACGACTAATTCTTTCAAGTTCGAAACTAATTTGTTTCTGTAAAAAGTACTTGTAAGCAGTCAAATGTTTATTCGTGGTGTTTTAAGATTTGCAATTGGCAAGAAAATTAACTGTGTTTTGGACGTGATTTCATTTTCGCCACGAAACTACAAAAGTGTAATTTGTTTTTTTAATGGAACTTTG
Organism: Camptogramma bilineatum; assembly: GCA_958496255.1. Lineage (NCBI taxonomy): Eukaryota > Metazoa > Arthropoda > Insecta > Lepidoptera > Geometridae > Camptogramma > Camptogramma bilineatum. Next base: position 10,341,963 of record OY292463.1, read on the forward strand.
TGGTTTATTAGCTACTCGTAACTTGTATTGAAGGTTTGCGGTCTGCATAATTATTTGCTTGATCGAATGAACCGAGATTTTTACAAGTTTTTTATTGAACTTCTTATCTGTTTTATGTTTTTTTGGGCTGAGTCATATCTGACCCGATTGACTTAAAACTTGGCATACGTACGAAACAGTGAAATTCTTCTTTTGTAACTGGTTATGAAAAGTAGTTACGAAAATGGAACAAAGGGTTATAACGAATTTATTTGATGATGGAATCAATAGTTCTGTTCAACTCTTTTGAAAATTGTCTGATTGAGTCGAAACTTCCATTCCCTACCAAATTCTGACGACTTCATAACACTATGGTGATACAGAGATCTGAGCTGGTTATGGAGTTGGGAGCTATTTGACGAGAATTTAAGGTAAGAAAAGTGAAATCCCAAGAATTAAACCAGTAGTTCTAATTTAAATCAGCTCACGGTAACATATAACCTTGTGTTGAAGAATATATTTTAACAAAAATAAGGTTAGGTAATGGTGTGCTTATAGTTTCTCAAAATATTAATCCTTTGATACCATGAAACTTTTTAACACATAAAACTCATGAGTAGATAGTTTTTTATTAATAAACACGCACACCTATACTGCCGTATGTAGAAAGGCCGTAACGTCCTTACTTTCCTTAAGGAAGTAACGGCCTTTCTACATTCTTTTTCTTCTTCTTTTCGTATGAGCAAGTGGCCAACTATGGTGACGGAGTTTTTAGGCCGCCTAAAGGCCTCCGTCATGGCTTAACGACTTATAAGCCGGGACCGACAATTAACGTGCCCTCCGAAGCACGGAAGCGCTCAGCTCGTAATACCACTTGCGGTCACCCATCCTGAAAGTGACCGCGCACAACGCTGCTTAACTTCAACGATCAATCAAGAACGTCCAAGCAAGCTACGCCACGAGCGCTTCATTGACGGCAGTATAGAAATGAGTTTTCAAGTTTTTTTTGGAATTGACTAGGTACGTACTGCAGTGAAACAAAACAATGCCCATGAACTTTCATAAGTACATGTTCCTAAGAGCATCAGCATTTTCGTCCATCCGATAAAAACCGACCATCGCTCTTTTATAACTACATTCAAATTTAATCTCGTTGAGTGCGAGAGTGATTGACGATACTGGACTGCTAGCGTGCTTTATTTATCATGCGACCCTAAACCCTTAACATCTCATTCGTTTGGGACAATTCCGAACCCATTTGGAACCGTAAACAGAGTTATCTTCATTTGCATTTTAGTGTAATTGGAATTTTTCAGTATTTCATTTCATTTGCATAACTATAATTACGAACGGAGAATTCTCTGACAATTTGAGCACAACTTTTTAAAGTCAGTATTGTCTCGATGTATGACTGACCGTGGTCTCAGAATATTTCAGGTAATTTACTAAATTCTGTCCACGGTTTATTAGTGTGTGTTCACTATGAGTATCATGATACCCTACACTAACGTCTTCTTACTCTTTATGATTTTTGATAATTTAAAAAATAATTCAGCGGTCTGGAAATCTAACTCAGGCTTTCGTCAGTGCTTGAGAAGGGCTCATCTATTATGCCACTGAAGCTATGAAGCTACAAAGAAGGAAATAAACTTCATTATGTTAGTAATATCGAGGTTATTATTAAAAGATTGTACGTCGTAGCCTAGCTTGTAACTGACAACAACGTCAGATGTGTCATCATCATTATCATCATCTACAGTCTAATTTAGTATTTCTACTGAGTATTTTTTTTTGTTTTTCTTTAAAGTTGGAGAGACTTTTCTCCTTACGATCTACACGGATGATAATGTCATTAACCTGTAATACTCCTTCACAATATACACATTGAAAGCTTCTACGAATTATTGTAGATCTCGTAGCTATTCGTAGCAATTCGTAGCTTCGTAGAGCTACAGCTATTGTGTTACCTAGACTAATTTAATCTGATGTTATCCTAAAAGCATTAATGCGAAACACATTTGTCTTCTGTAAATAATAGCGGTGTATGTGCAGATTTACGCGACGGTCGCGAAATTATCTCATCCTCGCTAATTGTGAGTCTTGCACATTAAATATTCTACAAACATATCGTACAATCATGGGAACATTTACATAGAAAGCTTTTAAATGTTTTGTAAAGATTGTACCAATTTTATGTTTTGATTGTGCAACAGGGAATAAGAAACAGTTTTTAAAATGATAGATTATAAACTTAATTACATAATTCTGTGTTTTTGTACACGAAATATTTATTTACCTAAAATATGGTTTAAGAGGTAAAAATTGTTACAATTACTCTGGATCTAATGGCTTGATTCGATCTTTTGATTGATACATTATCTCATTAGCAGTATGTTTAAAAAAAAAGGTTATTACTTAGTATTAGGATTTTGTTATGTTTACATTACATTCAAAACTTTCATTGAAACAAACAGCAGTAGTAGGGTTATTTTTATATTTTGATCTGACTAAGAATCCAAAATACGAGTAGAAAAGAGGCCAGGGGCTTTACTATGAACTCTTAGAGCAATGTCTGATTCCGTACCTAGATAAGACTAAAGTAAGGTTAAAGTAAGCTTAACGCAGGATTGTTTTGGTAACGCCTCATCGTGAAGTGTTAAGTGTCGCAGGACTGTTTACACCTTGTTTTGACATTGCTCTAAGAGTTGGTGATACGCCGGCAGTAGCCTGTTTCCTGTGTAAATGTTTCCTTACCCATACCAGCCTAGATAACCCCTAATTCACGTGCGGAATAAAATACAACGCTGTAAAGTTATCAACAAGAATGGGACCTGTAAACTCTAATGGTCCGCAAGGGACCAGTTCTTTAATGGCCACTCGTAAATTGGACGAAAATAATTAAAATCGCACGTCCGCACTACTGTGTAAGTTCAGCTAGTTCACACGTACATTATGGCGTCTTACACTACGATTCTTTATTGTATTTAGCTAAATTAAATAATAATGTGAAATTGTGTCCTCAATAAAGTTCGTATTTATTTATTTAAACTAAAAGCATTTAACGCATACAAAAATCGCATTAAGGCTAGCTTAAATCCAATAAGAATTGATGAACCGCTTGCCCATACGAATTTGCTTGCTTGCTATTAAGAATGTGGTGCAAGACGCCCTTAGTAGTCATAATATAGAACAAAATTATAGAAAAGGAGTTCTTACTTTTTATAATTTTTTTTTTTGCATTTCAAATAAATATTTGGCGTTATAACATTATTTTTTTGAAAATCTTCAATGTGATGAGAGTGAATGAAGTGAAAGAAGTGTATCAGGATCATAGCAAGTGGAGAGCTGTGGTCTCTGCCTACCCCTATGGGAAACAGGCGTTATTTTATGTATATAAATCTTCAGTCGTCTTTACCGTGCTTTACTTTACTTTGTACTAACAAATTATGGATCAATGTTATCCGAAATAAAATGTTTTTATTTTATTTATTTTATTTATTTATTTAGGAATCTGCTGCGTGTCCATACATAAAAGAATATTTTCTTTAAATTCTGTGGAATGATTACCTGATTAATTGCATCCCGGCAACAGACCTAGACAGGATGTTAATTGCTACGTCATTTAAAATAGCGACTGATCCAGCTGACTTCAACAGAACCAGTGTCCACCAGTAGTAGACCAAAACACGGCCATTAGGAGCGAGTGGATTCGAATAGCACAAAGGGTTTTCCGTTCAATGAATAGGATCGTTTTATAGTTGAATGTGATGGTCCGATATAGGGACACTTAAATTGTCACCACGAGAATAATTTGCGTGACTACTGAGGCATTGGAGTTTCAGTTCTATTCAATTCATACAAGAAATAATCGAGTTGATCAAAGTGGCTTAAATTTGATTTATTCTAAAGTATTCATCCATACCCTTATAAATGTGAAAGTGAGAGACGGATTGACGTGATTTTTTGTGTGGAGATAGGTGGAGGGCTGGAGAGTGACATAGGCTACTTTTTATCCCGAAAAAAATGCATGTTTGATAAAAAGTAGTGGTCCACGCGGGCGAAGCCGCGGGCGTCCGCTAGTATAATATAAACCGAATCTAACAAAGGATATTTTTATTAGTTTTTAAAATGTATGATACTTTATTTTTATGATACACATCACAATTTTTCCTCAACATCCATCACGGCTTTATTTATGCCGGCATGAAATGAAGCTGTCCCCTATAACTTCGACAGGCCATCAATCAGAGGTCCTCAGCATGCGTAGCGCCGCTGAACTTGTCAGACGTTACATCTCGCCAGCGGAGCGAGTAATAGCTATTTACCTGAAGCCGACCCACGAACATAGCAGGACAACCAGTACCGCAATGGACTCAAACGTCGAAAGTCAAAATCATTTAATTAAATGCCACAGGTAGTTGTAAAATAGGAAACCAATTAGTTTTTTAATAGGCAGCGATGGGCTAACAATTGTATGTTGTTCCTAAATAGGAAAACCGCTGGGATTACACTTTGTATAACATATATTTGATTAATTTAAAAAACAAAATAAAACAGGATCGCGACTGTATCTCCAAGGTGCTGTAGAAATGGTTTCAATTTTTTTTAAGTTTTCAAGCTCCTTTGAAGATGTCTAAGAGGTAGAAGCATGTATAAAAATGCATTTGATAGACGCCCACATTTTATAGAAGTAAGCTATACCTTTTTATTATATAATGTAGTATACTTGACAGGTTGTAAGCCCGTCGCTGCCTATTAAAAACCTAACTGGTTTCCTATTTTACAACTATCTGATAGAATGAAAATTAATGTTTTTTTTTCCTATTTTATTTCATGGCAAGACTTGCAATGTCATTTAATTCAGCCCGTGTCAAGTTGATTAATGTTAATCTGTTATCTTCCAACCAAACCACCAAATCTGTTATCCATTGTTTTGTTGAGTGGATGTGAAGTACCATATAAAAGTTTTACTATGCCCTTGTCCGGATTATCATGTCTCTCATTCGATTTTGATTCTTTTTAAGATACGAGAGGATTAGCGAGGGTCGTTCGTTTGTTACAATTTTAGGAGATATTTTGAAATTGAAGCATTTCGTTTATTTTGATCCGCTGATTTTGATCTGTATTTGATGGATTATATTTTGTGTTTTTGTTTAGTATTTTTCTTTGGATGTGATTCTAAGTTTCATTAAAGTGTAATTATTATTGTTGAAACCTAAAAAAAATACAATTTATAAAATATACGTGATTTTTGTTACTAACGAATTACTTAACAAAATTTTTAACGTAGGTATGAGGGAGGGGCAAATTCATAACAAGAAACCCAAGAAATGTTCTTTTATTTAGATTTACAATTTAAAAAGTTCAAAAATAGAGTTACTACAAAAGCTATACAAATGTATTCATAAAATTTAAAGTTTTAAATCTTATAAAAACTTCGAAGCTCTTTACATACACAAATTGCAATTTTATTAAACGTGAATCCATGCTTAAATAAGTATCAAATAGCGAGTTGTAAAGCCCTAAAGAATAGCCTCATGCGAAATAATTTAACTTCGAAACGAGTTCTTTGAGTAAAATTAAAAGTCGCCTCATCCAATAATTTTGCCTACTTGGTGACTCGAAGTCCCTATTGAATTCAAAAGATTATTCATTAAATGATACTTTAGCCGTACGGGACCGAAAACTTTACTCACAATTGGTAAATAATTATAATTATCACTGTGGTTCCCTTTGGTGATTCGCAAAAAGGCAGAAGTACCAACTTTTCGGAACGCCCTTCTTGTTATTAAAATTTTCTATTACAAAACGTTCGAAACATTTATCAGCTAGTCTATTTTATACTTTTCTGCATTGGCTTTAGAGTCAGATTTGATAGAAGTGTTTTTCAGATAACGATCAAAGCGGAGTTTGATTTTGCGGCGATAATTGCGGCGAATCCTTAATTATTTCGAGGGTAAACTTTTACCGAAGTTAATTTGACTCTGGATGTAGACTCCTTTTAATGGACACTCTTTTGGTGACTCCCAATTTATTTGGTTGACTGGAATATTCATTAAAACCGTGAAGCATGACTGATATAACGAGAAAGCTTTGATACTTCAAACTGCAGGTAAATAAATTTAAATTTCATAGTTGCGACTGAACTTTGCACATGTATTTCCATGCAAAATATTGTTCAAAATACAAAGCAGACGGTGTATCGCGTCCCTGCAATACGAAACGTGCGGTATACACAACTATAGGAATATCACAGTACCCTTTTAGCATTCCCCTCGCAAATCCTGATATACCTAGTATACTAGGTAGGTCTAGGTAGAGTTGGGGTGAGGGTACGGGAAGTAATTATAGGGGGAAACATCAAGTGTGTCAGTGAGTGTGTGACAAAAATGTGAGGGCTTGTGAAGAAGTGTGTCGCATGCATCAGTTCACTATGTCAGTGCTGATCTTTTGAAGACGGATGTGGGTATCTGTGTTATTTTGGGGATCTGTTTGTTCCGGCGGCGTTTGATGCTCGAAGTTTTGAATAGACTTAACGATACAGAGCGAAATCTTCAATCTTCTTTTTAGTCGGCATCTTCATTACTGAGGTCGTGTCTATTCAGAATTTGCATTGATCACTCGTTGCACTATGCTTCTCCACGTTTTCTTGTCTTCGGCGGTCTTCAAAGCTTCAGGTATGGGCAGGCCCGTGAGCGATTTTACTTGGTCTGACCGACCCTAGGTCTTTTCCCGTCGACCTTACCCACTACCATCAGCTTAGTCTCTGTGAGCAACGTGTCCGAAGTAGCTGAGTATGCGTTGGAAGCATGTAGTCGACAGCCTTGAGGTTATTTCGAGTACCTGTATAATAAGAGATATCTTTAATAATGTAACTCAATGTTGATCTTGAGAAAATAGTTTAAAGTCTCTGTAACAATTTATGTTAATTTACGTATTCCTTATTGTAGCGTTAAGTAATTAGAAAAATGGCATCAAAAACGCTTGCAATCGCCCTTTATTGATAAGGCTGTAAACAAAACATATTAATTATTCTTGTGCCAACATTACTCACTGCCGGAACATGGCACTGTTTGATAAAAGTAGTAGGATTTGGCAGCGATTTTTAATAAGAAACTTTAGATTTATTGTTTTGAAAACAATTCGAACAGATTTGTCAACTATCTTACTTGTTTCAGAATGAAAAATTAATTATTTAAAAATTATCTATTAATAGTTCGAGTAACAACACCTAATAATGACATACATTATCCACATACCACAACACACAGAACAAAATATCCTTAAAATCTCAGATGGGAGAATTGAACCAGCATCCTAACTGACTTTTTTCTTTTAGCTTTAGACTTAGATTTAGCCTTTCAGACTCTTTGAATATACATTTGGGGAATAGTCAAAGGCAAAGACAAGTAATCCCTAATATTGCTTTTAAACCCCAAAATTCCCAACCCTCAATTTAAAAACATTCCAAAACCAACACAAACGAGAAAAATATTTCCCAGGCTAGACCGAACAAAAGTAGCAAAACTGAAATTCTCCATCACTCGATTGTCAAAAGCAAAAATCGGGATAAAAATTGCAACTTTTTAATATTGGTATATTGAAGGTATTCATCAGTGTGATTGTATCGCCGCTTGGGGTCGACGCAGCCCTGTTGGCTGTTGCTGGGCGAGGGGCGGTGTCTAGGAAGATTGAGTTTTGGACAAGGCTTTTTGGAAGGAAGCTTAACTAGCCAGATAAAATGTAATTTGATCTCTTAGGGTGCATTTAAAGGCCGCGCATTTTTTATCTGTAGGAATATTTACAAAGCATTGCGGCCGCAGCGCTTCAGACGCGCTGCCTCCGCTTTCAATCACAGCTTAACATTGAACTTATATGACAATATCACGAACAAAATTAGCAAGCTATAAGTTATTGCTGGAGGCAAATTCCAAGAATACCATGGACTGCCAAACTGACGTGGTTGGGAACATAGAAGGAAAACGATCGCGTGGTCGACCCCATGAACGGATCAAATCAAAGAATCATCAGCCGTCAGGTTCCACAACGTTGTGAGAGATGCGATAAATAGCCAATGGAGACAGATCATCCGATCTAGATGCAGACCACCCGGTAATGACCACGATCCTTAGTCATAAGGGGCTGACTACAAAGAGAGAGAGACGTTATCTCTCCATCTCTCAAATATATCATGGAAGGGACTAACAAAGTTTGTTTATTATCGGACTTAGCAACATGAAATGACCGCATCAAAATTTTCCACCTCCATGTCACTCAGCATTGTAGACACCCTATAGGTATGATTATCTGCAGATGAAGCTAGGGGATCTGAGTACATGCGTTGCTAGGTTACGAGTCCCCCAAGGTCAGAAGTTTTATAATCATATGTATACTTTAGACGGATTACGAAGGGGACTAAGGATCGATTCATTTAGTCGTTTGTTTCGGCTATTTGAATGATACGAGGTGATGAAATATTTGATAATGCTGTAGAGCCTTAAGAGCCTTAAGAGCGTGGGATAAGGGCAGGAGAATGATGCTGTAGAGCCTTAAGGCTAAGTTCAGATGAACGCGCGGTGACGCGCGTTGTCCCGCGGTCATGTACACAACAACATTGATTTGTTACAATCTCAAGCCGCGCGCCGAGCCAACCGCGCGTCGCCGCGCGTTCATCTGAACTTAGTCTTAGTCAACTTATAAAGATCTACTTAGTAGTCTAGATGTAATGCTAAGAGATGCTGTTAGCAGACTCTCTTGTTAGCAGTCTCTCAAGAAAGTTCTATAGTTATGACGTGACAATTTTTAGACATTGAAAAGTACCCTAAACAAAGAGTTTTTTAAATATCTCAAAGAAAAGAACAGTTTTCCGTAGTCCACTTTACCATCAACGTCGTAGTTAAAACTTTGAGTGATCACATCCAGCTAAATCCTTTCGCTGTATGCACCATCTATAGAGACTTGCTACAGATATTTTCTATCCCATTAAAATGCAGTATCAAAAGCCAGATATTTTTAAAATCTTTGAGTTTTTTTATTCAAACAGTACAAGTGCCAACATTTTCCACTCATTGAAAAACTGCCAGCCATACAAAACCATCAAAATGGATCTCATTGTTTCACAATCGCAAACCGACTCATCTATTCAGTATTTTGCGTGCCGATATTAATGACAATTTCGCGCCTGACCGGGCACGATTCGAAGCGTTTGTACAATATGACACAATACGGTAGTATCACCGGAAAATTAGTTTAAAAAATTTAAAAAGCGACTTCAATGAAAATAAACCTCGGACGTGACAATAGTAAGATAGCTCTTTCAACACATTTAAATAATTTAAGCCTGCCGAGATGGCTCAGATCTCGGAAAAGATTTTTGATTTCATAAAGTTTAAAATTTTACTCTCTTGTTGCCAAAATGATTATAGTCTATGGTGTAGGTAAGAACCGAGAGTATTTATATTAATAATCTCTACCACCTACGGTCTTTCATTCAGATAAATCGATGTAACTTCTATCATGGGCCATTCTATACACCGCTTTGGAGTTTTACTTGTTTTTTTTTACTCCCTACCACTCGAATAAATCCTGATGCGGTGAAGGCGAGTTAATTAATAATTTATGGACGAGGATTGCGAGTTTCGAAAGTGAAAAAAAAAAAACATTGAAAGCTAAACGGACAGGAAATTATTGTCGTTTATTTTTGTTTATGCAGAAATGCAATTATCGTGGACAGCTTTTTAATTAGTCAAGACATTAATTTCTATTCAACAAACAAGTTTTATTTATCAGTAGTAAAAACACCACTGGTGCTAATTACGAGTCTCACCATAAAACTTTAGACTTTCACATCTTTACAAGATGATTTATACAGTGTTTGGAGGCAATCTTTGTTTATACTTACAAGGGACACTGTAGTGCCTTGGGTATTATTTGAGATGGAGTAGGCTTGCCCTGCACCCAAACCATCCTCTCAGCTGGACCGGCCACATCAATACCTGTGGAGCTGACTAAGCCGTGGGTTTCCTCACGATGTTTTCCTTCACCGTTTAGAGCTCGTGTATAGCATTAATTTTTTAAATTTTACCTTCGAATCGAAAACCGTGGTAAACATCAATCTCCGCGGCCAACACGGCTTATTTCAACATAAAATTATAGAAGATATTCTCTGCTCTCAGGTTAACCAAAATTTTCAAAGGACTAACGGTTCTGTGTGCGGCTTCATTAACTAACCAATCAACCCGCGAACCAGTAATATTATTGAATATAAATGTACCTATGTATTTACAAAAAAAAATTATTTAAGTAGTATATCAGTCATGTGGTTCACATAACACAGGCTCTGCTTAGCTTGGGGCTACATGATGCTGTGTGAAATGTTCAGAATTATTTATTTATTTATTTATTTATATAATTATAAAGACCAAAACAAATGAAAAATGAATTCTAGGAAAATTGAAGTTTTGCGGATTGAATCAATCAAAAACATTGCCATTGTGGTAACACAGTAACATATTTTTAGAAATATTACTTTCAATGTCATGCTAATATAAAAGAAATAAGTGTTTCATATTTAACTATAATTTAGTCAGTCCACAACAGAATCACAAGCAGTTTTTTTGCCAAATGTAATAGTATGAAGTACCTTGAGATATAATAAAGCGACCAAAAACGATAAACTAACTTAAAAATTAAAAAAAACCGACTTTAATGTTATAAGCTGAGCAATTTTCAGCACTCTCGAGGTGCATTTCTGTTCATAACTCCAAAGATCCTCAACAGATCCTCACCAAATTTTTATGCCACCAATCGGAAAACCCTTTCAAACAAAAAATAACTATATACTTATTAAAATTGCCTCAGGCGTCTTCGAGTAATCGGTGAACATACATAAAAAAAGCACAAAAAAAAGATTCCGATGAATTGAGAACATCTTCCTTTTTTGAAGTCGGTTAAAAGGAAAAACACAGTTTAAGCTCAAATAAAATGTGTAAATAAACGGTCACACAGCTTGCACTGCACACGGCGGACAATTTGTTCGATCCTCGCATTTTTCTTTCCTCTAGATGTCACCGCGTTATTTACGAGGGCCCCGCTCTGTTTTAATACCTTTTCATTAACAATTTTAAGGTTCAGTTTATTGAGGTCATAAATTACTCCAGCAATCCGACTGCAAGAGAAAAGTAATGACAAAAAATCTAATTTGCAGGACGAAATTAACAATGGTTTTTAATGTCTGCAATTTGTATTAGTATGAAGGACATGAATCAGTCGTAATACGAAATGACCATTGTATGCTCACTGCATTTTATATTTCTATATTTTTTTGAAAATTTACAATATTGAATAAGTACGAGCACGATATTTTTCTTGTCTACAAATACTAGCGGACGTCCGCGGCTTCGCCCGCGTGTACTACTACTTTTTATCCCACGGAAAACATGTATTTTTTCTGGATAAAAAGTAGCCTATGTCACTCTCCAGCCCTCCAACTATCTCCACACAAAAAATCATGTCAATCCATCTCTCCGTTTTGACGTGAAAGCAGGACAAACAAGCAAACAAACACACTTTCACATTTGTAATATGGATATGGATGTATGTATTCCACTCTAGTTGTAAAATAATCGCCTAAAAACAGTGATATTATTAGTTGGATCCTATCACATAATTATACTTCACTCGGCTCTTCAATATTAATTATTAATCGACATAAATAAAGCTGTGGGTTCTAACCCACAGCTGCGACTGCCTAAGGGCAACCACACTATGAATACTGAAATAACTAACACGTTATTGACTTTTGTTCTACGTGACTTGATCGAGAATATTCGGGTAATTCGAATATTTTGTGTCATAGAAATAATATTAGTAATGAGATAATGCAATAAAACCAAACTAGAGAAATAGGCACTTATAATTTTAATCAAACTGAGGACTTTGTACCTATTCTAGGTGACATTATTTTGGCATTTTCCATAACGCAGTCTGACAGTGGATAGACTTACAATTTGGCACACTTGTACCAACTTCAGCAGTACTGAACTGAACAGCAGGAAAAACATTTTCCGCATATAGATTTATATTTCATCTGTACATTGTTTCGAATACTACGCGCTCATTCTTAAAATAAACTCAGTTTGCAAATTTTAAAAATTAAATAGAGTAGGTATTTGAAAAACCGAATTTTTTTTTTATGTAGGATTATTTTTATGGCTAATGTTTAAGCGCGTAGTCCTGGAATGCGTGGGCGTAGCAACACAACGACATCAAATCCTCAACAACCCGAGGTCACTCTTCGAAGCCTGTGAAGGAAGCTTCTGTGCTTCTGGGAGGGGCTAGGCTGGTTTCATATTAACGAGCCAGGTCATCCCCAGGCATAAAGGACCTCTTTCGAGTCTAAATGCGGGAACGGCATTCCCCATACATACATTACTAATGCTTAAGTGGAAGTGTAAAAGCAATAAAAAGGTTCCTATCCCTGTAGTTATTTAATCGAAATCTTATTTCATAGAGGAAATGTTCCATGAATACGAAGTCTCTCCATCACAAAAGGCTATTTGATTCGCCGCTCACACCCGCAACGCACGGACGGCGACGGAATTGTATTTCCGTTTCTCGGAATTGTCTGTGATTTTGTAACCATGATTTCTTAAAATGATCCTGATATTAAATGATTAGTTAGATTATTTTTTTTGGTACAAAAACATCAAAAATGTTCGAAAATAAAAAAAAGTACTGTACGGAACCGTACGCGATAGGGGTGGGATGCTGGATTGATACGAACTTGTAAGATAAAACGATGTATTCAAGAGCTTTACTTTACGCTAATGATTATGATTAATGCTGATATGAGTGCGGACCGATCGCTGTCCGAATGTCCACTGGCTAAGTAAATCGCGCGATGCGTCTCGTGCGATCTACTTAGCCAAAATTGCTTGCTAAGGTGTTCGATGTATCGAACAACTACTAACACTTGTTAAAGCCATGTCCAAAATGTACAAGTACAATTGACACAGTCCCACATTTTCAGGTTGTCAGCAAGTTACAGCCCACTAAAAAGATAACAACTGATTTCCTCATGTTGTTTTCTTTCACTGTTCAAGCTCCTGAAAATTTTTTCTTTCCAATTTTTCAAACATAACCATTTTTCGGGGGTTTAACTTGTGCCTTCAATCGAAAGTCGAGGTGATATCCCGCTCGGCCAATACAGCTCTATAGTGAGATTCCTCATTATACGCACTAAAATTGACGATCAAAATGTCATTTTTCATATATTTATAGTTCGTACAATGAGCAATTCGACTATACTTTACTAAGCAGACATGTATGTCTACTCTTCTTATTGCGTAAATAGCCTTGTATGTTCCACCCACATTCTGTCCATCCACCGTCCATCTCACTATTCAGGGCACGTACGCTCTTTTTTCAGCAGACAGTGTGCCCAGACTGAAATTACAGTGTTTTCCATCGTTTCCCTCTATTTTGATTCGCTATTGTAGGTGTTTACGCAGCTTGTTACACAGGAACTGTTTCGAATATGTTCGAAGCGTTGTGGAATATCAAGTTTATTTACGTATTTTTTTGTCAGTATCAGTACGATGTTTCTGTAGCAAATTAAGAATGAAACTCTTAGCCTGTTATTGATAATAGATTTACAATCTTACTAGAGCTGCCAAATCTCTTGCCATTTCTTTTTAATAATGACATTGTCAGTGAAAAGAAAAAACACTCTCTAAAATAACAGTTAATTTTATTAATGGGGTACGTGAGTAATTTTATTAATGAGGTACGTAAGATACCTATTTAAGGCACAGTCACAGTAGCCCAAAATAAAGACGACTAGAGAAGGAAATGATGTATTTGCCTTGCAATTGAATCTTAAGGCTCTTGATAGAAACAATATCAAGTAATTTAACAGCGCCACGAGGCTACTGTTCCCAAAACAATGTTAAGAGTAGTCCCCAGATTATGTGTGTATGTTCGTGGTAGTCTGGTGATGGAATTTTTGGGCCGCCTCCGTCATAGCTTAACGAATTAAAAGCCACGATGAAGACGACGGCCTCTGGGGCACAGAAGCGCCCGGAGTATTGTTTAACCTTGATGGACAAACTATGATCAGCCTAGTTAGCTGTCCAGCTCCTTATTTTTCTTTTTTTACAATGATAAAAGTGCTCAAACATATTTCCGATTATGATTAAACCGTTTCAATACTTGGTTACTTTATTAGCCTATGGAGCTGATAATGATGACGAGACTGTAAGGGAAACAGTATAACTAACGATACCAATTTATAAAAACAGAGCTAAACGGCATGTTTTTATTTCTAATAAACGGTTCTCCACCACAAAACCAGCATTCTAAAGAACGCCCGACTCCGCAGACTAACTATAATTTCATTGCAGAAATTCGATTTTAAAACTCGCCCGTCGCTTACACAAACAAATCGTAAAGCAGGGGTCATAAACATGAACACCTTACTTGATTCAAAAGGAAATTGCTTATTTTACGTCAAAGTGACGGGTTTATTCGCAGACTCTTACATTATCCGTTTGTAAATAAAAACACTTTTACGATGTCTTGAATTGTTAAAGAGCCCAAGCCGTGTCGTTGAAGAACTGTGACTGGGTTCTCGTCTAGTCAAAAATACTAGCAATGATTCTTAATATTTGAATTTTTGTTCGATTTTTTTATTTTAACTACTACTTACTTACTCCATTGGCTCAGGGACCCAAAGTGAGTCTTGGCCTCCGAAACGAGAATTCGCCACTTCCTTCTGTCCATGGCTGCCTCCAGCCAGTTGTCGGCTCGCTTTTTAATTTTAACTAACAAAAAGTTAAAACTAAAGGTGAGTTTATAAATACTTTGTTTAATGTGAGAGATATTTTAGCTTTTCCGTGTATGTTTGTCCCTAATTTATTTCAGCATTGAACTATCGGCATCAAAATTAAGTGAATCATACTCATACAAAAGTGGTTACCTATCAATTTATTATATAGTGCAGAATGTCGCTTAACTCAAAAACCTGTTATGAATGACGTGATAAGCACAATGATGTCGCGAATTAATGATGAGTGTGAGGAACCCTAAAACATGTTACGTAGAGTTGCAGTCTCGCATCGATTTTGAAGGTGGTTGTTTGCCTGGCTCATTAGGGATGTTGTCTAGAATATAAGATATACAGCGGAATAAAATACAAATGATGAATTCATATTTCAGTCTCAATCCTTAACCTTACCTTATGGATTATTAAATCATTCATCTTTACCTGTGTTTATTTTTACTACCACTTATTGAGTTGTATTTATTGAATTCGTATAAGCATTTTTAAACCAATTTTTTTTTAATGATGAAATAAAATAGAACTGAATCTCGATACTTACCTAATAACACCTTCGTCACTATCGGACAGGGTTATCAACAATTTCATAATAATTATGGTACAGTAAGTAAAGACAATTTTATTGTAAGTTTTTTTATTAATTTAACATAATGATAAACGAACTTTCACTCACACAATAAAGGAAAGTTGTGACTTTTGTTGAACTAAGTCATTTTGAAATCTTTGCTTTCATTAGGCATCGACAAACAAAGACGTAGTAGTTCTAGAGAAGCTTGCTTTTTTTTTGTTCGATGCAGATACTCTGATTCGCAATGAAATCGAATTTTTCCAAAACAAAAGTTGTCACATTATCGTGGCCAATATTTGGTTTTCATGAAAAACAAACACTTCTTCAATCTCATCTATCTCCATTCATCCAAAAAAGAAAAAACAATTCTCACATTCGAAGTTCATCTAAAACGCAACGAAGCAAAAATATGTAATCAATCAGCATCGGTCTGATACACATGTTATAAATAATAAACAACTTTTTCAACAAACTCAAGCTCGTAGAACTGATCCTGAACCGTGGGAAAGTACCCATCTGTGTTTAAGCTACGGTTATAGAAAGATTTCCAAAGTTCAAATAAAATAAGTATGATTTCAGAAATAAATTTAATTTACCTTTGTTTGTTTATCCCTTGGTATTCATGATGATTTTAATAGAAGACATAATTGTGTCTTGTTTAATCATTTTGGTAATGTATCAATCTTTTGGCTTTAAAGTCAGATTCTAGGGATGGTCTTTCCTGTGTCAACATTACACCACTATTGCATAAAGAGCAGTCATCGGCAGACCGGAGACCAAAAACTGCGACATGAAACAAAAGTGTCTTTGTCTACTATAGGTCATGTACCTAAACTAAAAGCCATGAATCTTTGAAAAACTGTTTTTTGCTAATCTTTAAACTATATTTTTTTTTATCATAAAAAGCAACCAAAATCAAATAGGTTCACGATTGTATTTAGCTACTGGATATAATTATTATATTTCTTCTCAGATTTCAGGCCGCGGTGAAATTCTCTCAGATCATTATAGACTTTAATTTTTCTTTTAATCCGCCAACAAATAAATCACCCGTTCTATAGCGAGTAGTTTTCACCATAAAAATATTTCATTAATATTTCAACAGCCATTATTCCTCCGAATAAGGTACTAATAAATCATTTATTCCGTCCTCCAACATCGCTCAGATTAAGACAACAATAGACGATCAGGGACTCCATTTAGATAGACAAAAGCGAAAGTACGAAGGTACTAAGTGGAGCATTTTATATTATATTTATCTTTAATTACTACACGGAGGAAAAACTCGATCTGGGAAATAATGACGTGATCCGTTCGGGGGAAGGAAGACAAATAGCGATTTTCTTTTGTTGGCTTATCGCTCTCGGGAGTATTCATTATTTTGTAACGTCAACTGCAAAAATATTTTGAAATAACCACGGAAATATCCGTTTTACAATCTGATAAAAAGGCATAATATTGACTACATCTTATATTTATATTTGTACACCATACCTTTAATCTTGATACTTATTTCTTTCCATCTAATTGTCTGGAAGAGATTACTTCTAAGCGATAAGACCGCCTATCGTGCAATTACTCATTGGGTTATTTCTTTCTTAATGTTATTTTAAGTTGTAACAGTTTTCATTCATTCATTCATTCATTCGTCTTTGTATTCGAAAGGAATAAATAAACCGAGTTTACATAATGATAAGAAGAATAAAGACTGTCTAACGGCTGAGCCTCCTCTAGGAAAGGATGGAAAAGATCCGTACTACGCTGACTGATAAATATTATCATTTCTGAGTAGCCAATAGTATTACAATTACTAAGCTCCATCAAACCGAAAGCAACTTTAAGACCCCAAAGCCTTATCCCCCCTACATTTCAAAGCCTTCATTCATGTCAGTAGCGCCTTGAAATCCTCGAGTCGTGCGTATGACGGAAGTCAGATTGTCGCTCAAGCGATAAGCGAAGCCATCTATTGTGTTGACGTCTTACTGATGTATTTGTATCGAGAAATCCTGGTAATCCTGTAACTTATAGGGTTATAGAAGCAATGTGGAAAGCGTTATGCAACCATCAGCCAGTACATCCGTACCCATATTATAAATGTGAAAGTGTGTTTATTTGTTTATTTATTTGTCCTGCTTTCACGTCAAACCAACCACACCGAGGATTTCCTTATGCAACATCAGGCACGTTAAAACAAATCTAAGTTTTGTAGTACCATGCAAGGGCTTCAAGTGTACGGTTTGAACTACGTAAGTGACATTGGGTACTTGCTACCACTACAATAGCTGATTTTTAAATTTAAAAAATACTCGTACATTGATTCTGGATTTTCTTTCACTGATGGCACCGTTATTACGAATGAATTGGACTGTAAATTGCATTGGTTTTTAACTTTAGCCTTGAAATCAATTATACTTTTACGAAACTATTTATGAGGAGAATTTTTATAGCTGTGATTATAAATAGACGAATTTGCGGCGTCGGTCGTCGCGCCACACAAACACTAAAACAAAATGCTTTCCATCATAATTTCATCTCGGACAACAAATAAATTAAAACTTTGCACCATCAACGATCTTAATAATAAAGCATTGGCTTAAGAGTCATAAATCGCCGTTCGGGGACGACAGGACATTATTAAAATACCACATCACGGGCGAGATACTAATTAAATTTCACACAAGAGACTATGAGACTCGTTAAATTTTACAACCCTTTGAGTTTTCATCAGTGAAAGTTTATTGTCTGTTTATTGTCAGTAGACTATGTGAGGAACTTTATCACTGGGGACAAACACTCAATTGTACGTAATTGTAATTTTACTCCTTATAATGGGGACTATTTATGGTCTTCGGGCGATCTTTAAACCTCTTTGGTGACATTTATCAGTACGTTGACACTTTTATTCTTATTTTAATACCTAGAATAAAGTTTTTTATTCTTTTTAAGAAACAAAAAATGTTTTAGACCCCTCATACTTACAGAAATAATTGTCAATTTTAACTAGTATTATCTGATGGATGATAAGTAAACGAGAAAAATAATAATAAGATATAAAACAAATTCAGTTCTAATATCATGAAACGGTTTTAAAAAATCGTTCAGATAAATATTTAAGTACTTATGTAAATTAAAACACTTGAAAGATACTGCGTAGATTTTTTTTTATCTAACAACACAAGAGAACTAAGCTTTACTCCAAAATGAATAAGAAAACTGTAAAATCTGGAATTTCAAAATTACCTACTTCAAGCTATTTTATCAAAGTAGTGTAGTAAATAAATCCTGTCACGCGTGATATTGAAGCTTTTCGAACTACACAGAGATTATTGGGTTTATTCCTGACCCAACTCGTGTCAACAAAGTATTGAATAATAACAGAATTGGAAATAAATCCACGAAGCTTAGTGGAGCAGAACATGTGTTTTATGTATGAGTAAACAAATTGATTTATTGATTCCATTTATTCCATCTTCAGAATCCATCTGTTATTCGTTTACTTTTAAAAACACATTGCTTGCAAAGCTAACTTGATTTTATCACTTTCTACCACGTTCCCAGTAAGGAAGTCAACAAAGTATTGAATAATAACAGAATTGGAAATAAATCCACAGAAGCTTAGTGGAGCAGAACATTGTGTTTTATGTATGAGTAAACAAATTGATTTATTGATTCCATTTATTCCATTTTAAAAACACGTTGCTTGCAAAGCTATCTTGATTTAATCACTTTCTACCACGTTCCCAGTGAACTTATTGTAGACAAACCATAAAATAGTATATTACTGGCCCGGCCCACAAGTGCAGTATTACCGGACGATCGTGAGTATGCGGGCCAATGTAGAGCGGAGGTACGCATCACAGAGTCATATTAAGATTGATCATAAATAACATTTCAGCTTCATCTTTATTTTTATACTACTAAGGTAGCAGACAAGCATACGGCCCACCTGATGGTAAGCAGTTACCGTAGCCCATGGACACCTGCGACACCAAAAGAGTCATACTCACGCTGCTGACCGTTTAAAAATTACAAAACGCCCTTTTGAAGAACCCCATATTGTAGTCACTGGGGAAAACCGCGGCAGGTAGATCTTGATTTATTTCGTTTATAAAAAGTCTTGTAAGGAATATACCAGATCACAACGATACACGTACACATTTTTCACGCTACGACATGTCAAATATGAATGGAACTGAAATAAGTTTTCCATATCGTCAGATCTGATTATTTACTATGAAAAGCTTTATGTGTGCGTGGGACGTTGCTTCATGATCGGAATTTATATTAAAGTTCTGATATACGTTACCAAAGATGAATGCATTTTTTTGTTTCATCATCATCATCATGGTGGCCTTGTAGTGATCCAATCTTGGATGTAGGCCTCTTCCCTTTTCTTTCACTCTCGACGATCTTGTGCCCGACTCATCCAGTCTCGGCCTCCGTGTCGTCGGATGTCGTCTGTCCAGCGCTGCGGTGGTCTGCCGCGCCCTCTAGTGTCCGGCCTGGGTCTCCACTCAAGGACTCGATTTTTTTCTTTATCAATTAAGTATTTGCTTTCCAATTCACATTCTAAGCCCGGATTAAAGAGCGTGGCTTATTATTGAAAACGTTCTTCTTAATTGGCTTACTTTTTGTAATGCTACTTTTATAACTATTTTCTTGAATGCTACCGACATACATGCTGTAATTATTCCGGCCGTGCTGCGGTCCCCTCTTTAGAGCGTTTTCACATTATCCGATCCGATATCGGTATCGGACGCCGACACGATATCAGGGCAAGTAAAATGTATGAAAGATGTCCGCTCCGATATCCGATATCGGGTCGGACAATGTGAAAGGCAGGTACATATTTCATACATTTTACTTGCCCCGATATCGTGTCGGCGTCCGATACCGATATCGGATCGGATAATGTGAAAACGCTCTTAGACGGGCACTTGCAGTGGCATGCAGATGGCAGAGGCGTTGCAGGGAACGCGTTAAATTGAGCACCGAGTTAAAACATATACGAGAATAAAAAACAAATAGGCAAACATCAATATAAGAAACCAAAAAGTTCGTAAACACCCTTAACCATAATCTTGACTGACCTTTTGGTCAGCTTTAGTTATTCCACTAAAATACGAAAATCAAACAAACACTGTCCAAACAATTTGCCCACGATACCAATGGTCAACATTTACTAAATTGTTTACCAGTACCCTGGAATTTAGTTATTAAATCAATCATTGCTTAATAAAGTCCTGTGAGAATATTATCAAAACCACAATGCAGACACATTCTGCAGACTCTGGACCCTACATTGTTTGTAAACTTTAATTTGAATATTTGTTCATTATTGACTGAGGTTTAGTGTGCCAAAACAGATTGCTAACTGTCTACGTAGTGTAAGTCATTACAAAGTTTAAATGAAAACTAAAATTAGATTGTGAAATTACACACGTGTCAAATTAAGTTAGAATAGCATGTTTTCGTAATCTTTTTTATGATTAAATAGTAACAGGTTTTTATTTTTATAAAATAGCACCATTATTGTTTATTTACCAGTGTAGGGAACATTAAGGCCTCATTTACTGAGACACGAGGCGTCGCGCGTCGCGTGTGGTATTTTTTAATATACCACATCTACGTCAGAACATTCCATGTATTCCGTGATTTAGAATGCCGTCATAACGACACGACGATGCGGTTTCATTAGAGCTTCAGAAAATACCGGGTTCTTCCATCCGCCCAGACGTACGCCGCCGGCCGAGACGCCCCGTGTGAGAATTAATTTTAAGTCGGAAATAGCAGAAATTCCGAAATAACATCAAAACTGCTTAGAGTCATAATCAAATTTTACATAATTTAAAGCTCTTTTACTAGCTTTAAAATGTGATGAGATAATTTTATCATCAGGAAACCAGTTAGTGCTATTAGGTGGCAAAGAGCTTGTCACAAATATGTATTTGGAAGTGTCCCTGACTACACAATTTACAAGCCAGTTGAATCTCTCTGTTGGAAAAAGTCCCTGCTCAAAATAATATGATCAAAAAAAAAGTTTATTACTATTGATAATAAAATAATAATATAAAAAATAAATAAATAATGCAGGATATTTCACACAGCATCATGTAGCCCCAAGCTAAGCAGAGCTTGTGTTATGGGAACCACATGACTGATTTTCTACTTATATAAGTACTTTTTTTGTAAATACATAAAAATTATACATAGAAAACAGATCTTCTAAATATATGAAAACCTTGACTGAATGATAAATTACGATTAATCTTTAAGTCATAGAAACCTTTTAAATACATGCCAAGATTTACTTCTACATAACTAAGCTTTCTTGTCTTAGATGTAGAAAGTATTGAGAAAACGGTCTCAGTGATCTATGCTCTTTATATTCGTCCAGAAATGAAGGTACGAGTATAAGTAACAATTTAACGATTTTATTTTTATAAATTGGTAGAAAGATGCTTTTGATCAAGGTCAACGTAATATATTTGACACCAATAGGTATATCAAAAGTGTTAAGGTATTTAAAAATATATTTCACTATTTTATGACGAGACGAGAACAAAGTCTAGTGCCTTTACTAGCAAATAAATAAATTACAAAATAATTTTAGCATTTTTGATATAAAATTTGACTAAAAGGAATGTTTTTAACCCTCGGTCAGTCGCGCATTTTTAGTTTACACGGTTGGTCGCGTGGGGTTTCTGAAGACCCCAAAAATAAACAGCCTAAAAAACACCTTTTTAATAATTTTTTCGTTATTATCTAAGCAAGTCATTGACGAATAACTTAAATACAATAAAACTACAAAAGGTTACGTAAACATATTCTTTTATTTCTTCTTTGAACTTACAATCTAAAAAAAGGAACTTAAATTTCTCTCCTTGAGATCACAATCACAAAAAAAAGGTTTTTAACAAACTAAATGTAGGAACTTCTCCTTTTTATAAATATATATACGATAAAACTAAAATAACGATGACAATTACGTAAAATTTGGAAAGAACCAACAAAAAAACACACAAACTTTTACCAGATGAAGTCAGTGAACTTTTCACTAATTTTCGTTTTGAACACAGTCGGTACATACCGATTTAGTGATGATAAATTTATCAAGGGCTCTTCATCATCAGCACTATACGAACTTTCCAAATCCATTTGTTGATCATTTGAATCGCAAACCACATGCTGTTCGCCCAACGATTCTAGAATCTGACGATGGTCGTGCAGAGATTCCAAATTCTCCGGCAGTTCGTCCGAATATACCTCATGCTGTTCTGTAGGTTCATCTTCACATTCCTGCTCAGAATCAGTGTTATGTTCACTCCTTTCATCCGGGTACATCCGCCTTCACCTTCTTCATCATCACTACCACCGTAAACATCGTTACTTTCATCCTCTAACCAGCTTAATATACGACATTGTTGTTCTTCATCCATTTTACTAGTTAATTAAATCTAAAACAACAAAAAAAACACTAAAAAAACCTGCTACAAAAAAGTCTAAACTAATAAAAACAATTAAATTTTACTTACGCGGTTAGTCGCGTGGGGTCTTTCAAAGCCCGTCCGCACAAAACACTTCTGTATCTCACTGAGCTTATGCGCGAACTGAAGTTAGCAGCGATACGCGGCCAATACAATCCAACTTAGGAGGGTACCTAAAATATTGAATTGCTGAGATTGTTTTAATTGCTTAAATTTTTCATTTTTCCAAAACCTGGGCTTTCAAAGACCCCACGCGACTAACGGAGGGTTAATAAACTCAAATATTCATTTTGTTACCTTTAATTACTAACAAAACGACTAAATTGAAGAATAGAACGTAATAAGAAAGTTTTGCAAGTATTAAATTATTTTTTCGTGTCTGACATCGAGCAAAATTAGATTTTAAATTACATAAAATTAATATTTCTAAAGTCTTTAAAACGTTCTTCATACTATTAAATTAATTAAAGAGCAGACTCGCTTCGAGTAGTTTCAATACTCTTGGAACAATCGTCTAGAGACGTCTAGTCTATTCACATTCAGCGGACAAATCGCGAAATATTAAATCAGTTTATTTCTGTGATTACTATTAAACACAAAATTGTGTCGAAAGCTTCGCTGACATAGTCGATCAAGTAAATTAATTTGACCTCGATATCAATTCAATTATAAGCAGCTCTAAAACATGAACGACTATAAAAACCTACAGACAGCAACAAAAAAACCCGCTCCAAGTCCTTTATTACTCGACTGCGGCAAAGCCCAAAACGAGGGTTATGCGTGTGATCTGTACGGATGTGGGTATGCATGTATCTTCGTTCCTATGTCCGCTCGTAATTACTCAACGGATCAACAGATTTTAATAAATAATACGTCATTAGATTTGTCTTTATAGATAAAATGACAGCTTATTATGGGTTATTTTACATAATTCTCTCCACAAATTTTTAAAAACATGAGATATGAAATGTGTCTTTCTTACTTGGAATCACGTTTAGGTTTCTTATTTATCAGGGTATAACATGAGAATAGCAAATTAATCTTTATTTTTTTTCAGAACGATTGAAGTGACGAAACAAAATTATTTAAAAATCTAGCGGACTTGCTTGATCAATAAATATACTTATTTTGAAAAGATACAACTTTTAACAAGACTAAAATTGTCTAAGATTTTATTGTTTGTAGAATAATGAAATAAATAATATATAATAATAATAATACATAAATGAGCTTCAATGACGAGCGGACAATCCGCTAACTGTGTGTATAATACCGATATTTTATTTACTGGTACGAAATATAAGCTCCTTGGCGAAATAAGTACGTGACTAGGTACTCAGTTTAAGATGAGAAAATGAGTTTTCTTATCGTAATAGCCTATTATAAATATTTATTCGGTTCTTAATCGTAAGACAATGTTTTTGGAATAAAAATAGTTGTAGAGGTACATTTAAAAAACTTGGATTGGCAATAAGCTACAGTATAATTGAATGGTTTTTTATTTCGATTATTTTGAATAATGGAAAAGCTTAAAATGTCTTTGTTCAAAAAAAAAAAAAAACATAGAAGGTGCTTCAAACTCCTACTTAGTAAATAAAAAATGCATTGTATTGAAGTTCTTAGAAATTGAGTCATTGTGTCTCTATACAGTACAAACAAAGTAAGTAAAAACATTAAATTGTAGAAATCGTTTTCAGGCTTCGATCCCGATTTTTGATTTTAGATTTCACTTTCGTATTTATGAACTAAATGATACTAAAAGTTATGACTTTTTATGATTGTAATAAGAAAAAATAAATAAATTTTTGTGCTATTGCTATTCCTAATAAGGTGGAGTGCCGTAATTGCAACTAAAAAAAGTGGAGTCCTAACTTTATCGCTTGATAATTCTATATTTTGTATCAGAAATGTATTTTTTGAAAGATCTGTTCTATAGTAAATTTTATGTAGATTTATATCATTGTTATGAATAAAGTAAAGCGATAAAGAATAAAATTCTATTGCATAAATTCATGACAGAGGGAGCAATAGTTGCAATTACCCGTTTTTGCGGGTAATTGCAACTACTTGTTTTTACTTCTTATTTTTCTATGGCGCTTACTACTGGAAAATACAGAACACATGCCTTGAATATCGTTCTTTCGATTTATATAGCTATGCCCTTGCTACTAATGTCAAATTTTGCGCGAAAACACTTTTCAGCAAAGAATCCGGTAATTGCAACTATTTTACTACAAATAGTGATGGGAACCTTATCGTGATTTTTATCGACTCGATGTTTATTTTAATCACAGTAATTTTTTAGTTAAGAAACAGCCTCTTTTACTCTTATCTTTAAAGTCTTCAATTATCTTTTACTAATTATTTTTCTAACTTTATTTCAATCGCACTAAGTAATATTTTAGAAGTTTAACAGCCTTTTTATATTCGTTTCACATATTGAACGGCTTTGGAAAGGGCTCCGCTAGCGCCAACATAATGAAGGGACTCAATCATTCAAACTAATTGCTAAGAACTCATAGCATAGTATGGAAGTAGATAGTATCCCTTTCAATAAAATATTACGTATCGACATAGTCATCGTCATTGTTACATCACTAGGTTTTTCAAACTTCATACAAAAAGGGTCGTTAAATTGCAACTGTCAAAAAAGAAACAAAATGGTTACAATTACAAGACTATGCACTTTTTGTCTGGCAAATGTAACTACAACCATAACTCTGAGTAGATTTATCGTAGAATACAACAAACACAAAAAAAACAACTTACTGTGTTTTATAATCACTCTCACTGTGAACACACCGGCGAAAAACCACGAAAAACAATTTTTTTAAATAAATTACGAAGAGCGTCCGAGCGGCGTCACTTCCGAAAAATTGGCAGTTTTACAAAAAGGCCTGTCATTCGCTCAGTTTTGGTCCTATCAACACCATCTATATTTTTAGACTGAGACTTTTAGAAGAAGTTCAATACCACATCTATCGATGTTCAAAAAAGTGATCCTAGAGGGACTTATTAACTCCAGTTGCAATTACCGGACAGTTGCAATTACGGCACTCCACCTTAATCCTTTTATTTTCAAATGTTTAGAAAAAACATATTTATTTTAAATCCATTGCCTCAATCTTCGGATCACAATTGTTTAGAAAAATGCATATGAATTCTAAATCCATTAGTGTCTGAACCATGGCTCTCCATTGTGTCTTTGAGAATTTGAAATACGCAATTGAATGGGTGGAGATATGCGATGTAAAATATGTTGGGTGTGGTACGTTGTGAAGACCATTCATATATACCGGGACGGACTTGGGTGGACTTTTAAGAACTTTTTCTAATGCTAGTTAATAATTGTTAATCAACAAAATTGTTTAGTTGGGACAAGAACGGTAAGTATTTTAGATGTCTACAACGTATCGCGGCTTTAGAATGAGTGTATTTTACTGCCAATTTTATTAAAGTTTTAATGTATTAATTTGTTTCAATGGGAATCAATTGGTCAAGAAAATAGAGGAATATTTTCTTTGTAATATACAAAATACTTTTTAATTATTTCGTATGATTAGGTTTTTCAGAAACAGGGCTAACCATTCAACGTGATGCCATGCAGTGAACTAATTGAACAATCTATATAACTAGACATAACTTATATAACTAGACTATAACTTGACAACGATCTTTAGATGGTAAAACGAATTCTAGTGTATATAAAATAAAAAATAAATATAAAATAAATAAAAAATGCGAAAAACTTGATTCCCAACAATTCTCAACCCCCGTTTTCATCTCGTTGTCACATAAACATCCTTTTCATGTGGGCAGTACTAAACGGAGTACTAATAGATGAGGGTGACTGCTACCGCAGACGTCCTCAGACTGGTCTAGAATTATTAATTAACTGAATGGTAATTGCATTCCTTTGGACGCAGTTACGTAAGCTTAATAATGGTGACGCGACAATGAACTTGAGGACTTTCTGCCATAATTTTATTTTGTAATTTTTATCAACGCTGCTTCGTGGGGTCCAGACATCTGTGTTTTTTACATTGATCCAGCGTTCATGCCTATATAATTTTGAGGAGCAAATTCCTATCAAAATATAGCAAAATAATGTCCTTATATTTCGAGTGTCCGAGTCTGATGAAGTCCATAAAATAAGAAAGAGAAGAAAATACAAAATTTTTGTGCATCTATCTACCATTTTCATATATTTTCCTAAAAATTATTTATGCTCAATTTTGCCGAACCAAAACAAATTTTTAATATGCAATTTGAAGCACATTCTCATGTTATATAGTATACATCTGTAGTATAATGTATTTTGTCTCGATCCCTTCATTTCCTACCTTCTGATTGCTTAGCTAATAAACTTGCGGTTTCTTACACAAATTTTCCTTTACACAAACACAAAGACGTCTAACAACGTCGAACAAAGCATTCGTCTCGCGTCAAATTTACATTAATATGAGATTTTCGTTATTAACAATACTTAAATACGCTCATTCAGTAAGAATACTCCCCACCCAACCACCCAAAATATTGTTATTAGATGAAATGTTTGACATACAAACTGGGTTTTCTTTTTACGATACGATGAAAACAAAACCAAGCCTTAAGTGAGTGAAATGAAGCTTTAAACTCGCAGTTTCAAAAATATTATTTTCTTGGCTCAACGTCGCAACGCAAAACACTACATAGTCCCATAGTAGAGTTAAGAAAACAAAACGATCTAAAATCATAAAAAAATAGACTTGGATTTTGCTTGAGTACGGATGTTTCATCATTATTGTGATAAAAGAAGTGGGATCTTTAAAAATAATAAAGTAATTACTTAGGTGATTGTTTAATAAAAAAAAATGTCGAGTCTGGTTGAGAATAAACCGTTCAAAATCACATCACAAGAACGCTTTCCACTCCGTCAAACAATTTGTTTGAATGCCGCAAGTTATGCCGCGTGTCTTGTTAAAATCAAGGATTAAAATTTAAATTTGAGAAGTCCCGAGGCGAATAGGTGAAACGAAATAAATATGAATATGAATGGGGAATCAGACAAGTACTGGCAACGGGTTTCGAATTATTAACTTTTGGAGAGCGGTACGGTCGGGATGAAAGCTGAATTTTCTGAAAATTCCGTCTAGTGCCACGTCTAACAAGCTTGTCATTTGGTAACGTCAAAATTCGAGTAACTACTTATCGTTTTTTGGACGTACTTGGAATGTCTGGTGAGCTTACTCTCATTGGGATAAATATTATATTTCATTGCATCCATTTGAAATTCTGAGTTTCAAACGAAAGCAACAATTATTCTATAGCGTTTGTGAAAAATGGTGCCCACTAGTGTACAAAGTGTTTGCGTGTTTTAACATTTTCAGGGCCTCAAAATTATAAATTCCATGATATTGTAGCCGTGCAGACAGTCATAAATTTGTAAAGAAAAAAATATTGGTGCCTATATTATGTTAATCATAATCACGGTCAGCGGGCTTAAAAAGGTCGCTAAAGGAGAATCGCAATAGGAATTGAACTATGTGCTATCTCTTTTCATTGACTGAGAGTGAAAAGAGACGGCATTATAGTTCATTTTATATTGTGATTCTGCTTTAGCGACCTTTTTAAGCCCGCTGGTCTGTTTCAGTTTTTAAGAGTTGTCATAGTACCGGGTTTATTTGTAAACCTTCTCCAATTTTTTATTTTACGCTGACTGTACTGCAATCAGACATCTTGAAACCAGATAGGTCAGAGATAATTTGGCAAAACGTATAATTTCGCCGAGGGCAGTTGACCGGGACGCGCTTAGAATCCTAAACGCTTGCTTAGTGCGGACGTAGCAAAACGATAAGGAAACGCTCAAAGTTCGGGAACGAAATTATTGTTTAGTAGGCATTTATTCCTTGTTGATTAAATTATGTCTCAGACAGAAAAACATAGGTCTTTAATATCTGTATTATATGATTTACACAGCGTCAGAAAAAAAAAATCATAACATAGGTACCTACATACAAAACATGCCTTTTTCTTGTTGGGTTCCAAACAGATTTCTAATTGCTACGATCCTGAAACTTTCGCCTAAATAACTCTCATTGCATTTTACGTCACCTGAGTTTGCCACTAGCTCATACAAACTAAATTACTTATTGTATCTTCATTCAATCTTTGCTTAAACGTATTTGTTTTTTTTTTGTTGTACCTGCAAAATTGTTGAGATGGAGTTCTTGGCAACAACCGAATCATTCTCGCAATAAATATAAAAGAAACAAGCTATTAAAGTTGATAAAAAAATATACTTACTTAAACCACTCGTTACATTTTTAAGTCTACAGACATTTACACAGTGAATAACAAAAGTCGCATCAATAACCACAGAACCATTTTAAAAAGTTTTTATTATAGCGTTTAAAATTCGAACGCTTTATTCTTTTTTAATTACTGTCGGTAACAAAGAAAGATCGGAGTGCGAAAAAAGAAAATTATTGAAAAAAGGTTGTAGCAATTCTAGAATTTTGAATTAAACTCCTTTGTTACAAATGAAGAGTTCTTTTTTGTTTTTTTAGCAGTAGCCAGTTTCTGCATTATGACAACTGCAAACTTTGCACATTAGCATTTTGTAAGCTTCCTGAATACTAAACATTAAAT
The DNA here is from genome assembly GCA_958496255.1 of Camptogramma bilineatum. Taxonomy (NCBI): domain Eukaryota; kingdom Metazoa; phylum Arthropoda; class Insecta; order Lepidoptera; family Geometridae; genus Camptogramma; species Camptogramma bilineatum. The sequence continues at coordinate 10,371,466 of OY292463.1, forward strand.
CTGTTAGTAAAACTAGGAAGCACGTCTATATTTTTAGTTACACATTTCTTGCAAAAGAAATTTTAAAAATATGTAAGTAAACGTATTTATTTTTCTAAATATATGTGGTAGAAAGATCAAGCCCAAAAATAATTTGCCTTTGGTTTGGTGTTGGTTGGTTCAATAAATGAATTTATTACCAGTTGAGTCTAGCCAAGGCAGGGGCAGCTCAATAATTAAAATCAACCAAGTTGAAACTTGACCACATGTCTCGCTCATAAGCTAAACTGAGCGGCCATATTAATTAGAAAGGACCTACGAACTCTGGGCACAGTTTAAATAATAGCTTCGAGTTCTCGGTGGGATCTCGAATAAGGGTGCCGTCCTACAAAATCATTTATATCAATTCGGCGACCGTTGGAATTATTAAAACCACAGACTGACTGTGTGTTTACAATGTGGACGGCAGTTGGTTCACTTTGTAAATAGATTTTTTAAAATAAATAAAAACCGGTCAAGTGCGAGTCGAACTCGTACGCCGAGGGTTCCGTACCTAGCCATGGTGCCAATTAAGCTAGTCCGCTTAATTGTATGAGCGCCCATACAACTCGGAGGACAATTTTAATTGGCGTCAACTATGCATGGGAACATCCTTTTTCAACTTTTTTTAACTTTTTAGAATTTTTCCTTTATTTGTGCTTGCTTTTTCCCTAATTTAAAATTTTCAATACCTTGCTTTTTCCGTAATTTCGTTATTCTAGGTCAACGGGAACTACCATTTAGGTTTTCGACCCAAAACCTCTAGGGTACTTCCGGTTGACCTAGAATTGTCAATTTTGGTTACAAGCAAGGTCTTCTAGCACAAGTAAAGGAAAAATTCCGAAAAATAAAAAAGTTGATAATTAAGGTAAGTTTTGGTACTCACAAGTTTTCACGAAAACCTAAATTTGCCTATATCTTTTTATAGTGTTGGCTCAGGACCTTGATTTTTATAGTCACAATAGGGACTATAGACCTTAGTATATGGTATAAATTTCAACTTGCTAGCTCTACCCATTCCTGAGATAATCGATGGTGACACACGGACAGACAGACGGACAGACGGACAGACGGACAGACGGACAAGAAAGTGATCTTATAAGGGTTCCTTTTTTTACCTTTTAAGGTACGGAACCCTAAAAAATGGTGAATAGTAAAAATAAATGAATTGTAAATGTATTTTTTTTCCTGTTAGCCTTTTAGGAAAAACAATTAAAAAAACTAAGGGAAATAAGAAAACCGTGTTGGCCAAATGGAATAGCTTTCAATTTGGACGTGCATCAATGGATTTTTCGTTACAGAAAATTAAAGACTCAGAATCTTAAGAGTTTTGCGCTACATTAATTACTTGACATATTAATCAGATATTAAAATAAAAATTATTTGCCCCATGAATGAAATATCTTCTCGACATATTTGTTTTTTTTTTGTGTTTCTAATTAATAAATAAATAAATAAATAGTGCTGGACATTTTTACGACATAACACATAAAGTTTTAAAAAAATGTTATACTCACACGACGCCGGGCATAAACAGCTAAATACTCGTAATAAAAAACACACACAATAGATTACGATTCTTTAAATAATTTACATTGTTGATCATGATCATTGGCTAGCTGATTGTGTGTAAGCTATGGCAAAAGCTTCTAATTAACTTTGGTCACTGAATCGTCTCACCCGCGCTGCTGAGCTAAGTTTGTAACTGTATCCCCGGTGTAAGGCGAGAATATAGCCGGCTTACTGTTGCAGTAGTTTTGGTGCCCTAGTACCAAGACTACTATGTGATAGGCGCTTTAAGTAAGTACTCTAAAAAAAAATTGGTTTAGTGTTTTATGTGTTTACCTCGTACCTCCAAACTAACAACCTTCTCCTTTCAATTTTATGTGAATTATTTTTGAATTGATACAAAGTTGAGTTGATTCAGAAATTTTTACAACCCATGTTGGATTAGTGGAATGTACTAGTCTTTTTATAATAAGATTGTGAGTTCAAATTCCGTGCATCAATAGATTTATCGTTTTGAAAAATGTATTCGAGGAGTAATAATGCTCTTAGCAGTAAAGTCTGAAAAGGAGAGGCAATGGGCTTGCAACTGTCTCAAGAAATTCTAACTTAAATGATGTAGATTCAGTAAAATTAAATCAGAAAATACAGATATTTATTAACCCTTCAGAGTAGAAAGTATTGTCTTGACAACCTCTCAATAACTGTAGGTGATAATTTCCCTTTGTTTATCTCATAGACGGGGAAAATGACAGCCAAAGTTTGAGCGTGCATCGCCTGTCAAACTTACTTCAGTTATTAACTACCAGCTTCTAATTACTCCATCCTATCACCTGCGACTGACGGGTAACTACCAGTCTAACCTGACACCCAGACTTCACGAAAGTTCTCGCTACAGAAACAGCTGGAGTCTGATTTAGGGGTCAGAGTAAAATGGTGGTAAATCAGCTTAGGTGTGGCGAGAATTCTCGGAATATGAGTTGACAGGGGTAATAGTAGCGTGACGATGATGTTCAATACGAAATAATATTCTTGAAAATATATTTAGAAGAAAGGGTTTACTTAAATGTATCATGGAAATACAGGGATGTCTCTATCTCTAGTAATACAAGTTTTTCCTCTGTTTATGGCCTATGTGTTTCAGGCTGATCTTCGTCCGTCCACTACGCCACAGGTCAATCTCAAGGGGCGCTGAATTGCCCCTAGAAAGTTTCCAGTTTAGTATCAAATTCTAAATCGTGAACTAAAACTTTGCAGTTCAAAATATCATGTAACGTCTATAAACTTTATCGAGACTATTTTGAGAAGCGTAAACAAGGCTTTGTTTAGACGAAGCCAATCAAAAGATTTGCTCGAACTTGAGTGATCCAATTTAACGCTTTACACTTGAGTCTTTTATTAATTGTTAATTTGTATTATCGCGAGGGTCTTTAGCGTTTCAGTAAAATTATAACTTTTTTTATGAAAATAAGAGCGCCTTTGCAAATGTTCGCGTTGTTTTGAGTATGATATACATCACCAAATAATGGACTTCAGCGTAAGTAGATCATATTTTGTACAGTGTGTCAACGACCGGCCGACTGAGGAAGTAAGTAAGTTCGTATGAGTAAGTGGCCAACTCTGGTGACGGAGTAAGTACCTCCACCTTACAGAATTTCGTAGCCAAATAACATAATTCTTCTCGAATCGTGTTGTGTTCCTGCGGTGAGTAAAGCCGGGTCCAGATTTGTATCATTAGCCCGATCCAATGATCACTGTATCCGTATCAGCGTATTACGTATCAAGCCCCGTATCAAGTTGTGGACGCCTCGATTTGCTCCGTATCCGTATCTTCACGATAGTCTTTGATGATCGGACAAAAACCGACACGACATGGGACGGGCCGTATTATAACGGCGTATCGAGATCGCGTATCAAGATATGCGTATCATCACCCGTCCACATATGCGATCATGATACGCGTCAGCGATACGGATACGGTGATCGGATCGGGCAAATGATACAAATCTGGACCCGGCTTAAGGTTGTCTGTGAGGAAGCGCTGCGGTGATACGCTGCTGGTGGACCAGTCTTGTCCATTATGTTGTCGGCGCAGTGATTCCTCTTTTAAAGGGTCAGCAGCGTGAGTGTGACTCCTCTGGTATCACATGCGTCCATAGGCTATGGTAACCGCTTACCATCTGATGGGCCGTATGCTTGTCTGCTACCTTAGTAGTACTTATAAAAAACAAATATCTTTCATATAAATATGAAAAATCTTTGCCAAAAACTCTATAATCTATTGATGTATTTTTAAATCTTCTACTTCAAGATGAAATCTTTGTGACTGTTTGTTTTAAAATAACACTAACTATCACTAAAACTTGTTACAAACTCGATCACTAAGTTTGTCGGTGTATTCTCGATGTTCATTTGACTCATTATGAAATATAGTTTTCATAACTAACCGCTCAAACAATACAAGAGCTATTAAAACCGTAGCTATGCACAGGGTGCGTCAATAACTCGTCCCCTCATCTCGCTCCACCGCCGTTTAAACTCCACCCTGTATACAGAAACATTCAAACTTTGCAGACAAATTCGATCTGTGCGATTCGGGCCGGTATGCATACCATGCATTATTGCGCTATTTTGAACTTTAACTTTCTAACAGTAGAGATGATTATTAGGTGCAGTTTTCAAGGAAATCAAGGCGAATATTTCTGTATATGTGATGCGAAAGTTTTGAATATGATATGCAGAAATACCGATAACAATGGAGCTCTTTCGAGATAGGTATAGCGGCAAAAGTTGCATTACTATTTTAAGTTTTCTTTTAGTCTAGTACGTCATAGATGGGAAGACGAATTACATGCCCTCATAGAGATGACTGGGGATAATTAAAGACGGCTTTTGCCCAGCAATCAAAAACTACTCATAATTTTATAGGTGCAGTTTTACTGGTATTGCTCAGAAAAAAAAAATTGTGTTTATTTATTTCTTTGCACTGAAACCTAAACCTTTGTATCTCCCTTAAAACGTTCGAAAAACTTGTTAAGTATTATTAAATTGAAAAATTTAAAAAACACAAATCTGAAAATTAGCCAGATGTAACTGATTTGTATTGTCTTCTTTCAACTCAATGAGTTGCTGTTTTAGCATGTTTATAACCGTGAAACGAGCTATATTTTTAACAATGTAATATCCTAACAATAATACCCGGGACTGTTATTACATTACTCCCTCTTCTAATTAGAATTTTCTTCGCCGATTAACACAAAAGCATAACAATAAGCTACATTGATTGTTGGCCCCTTTTAATCTTTTACACTTCGCTTGCCGCGATGAAGGAAAGTTATAATTCAACATTATTATGAATTGCTCGCTTAAGATAACAGGATCATCCACGGTATTCGACTTTGAAGTATTTATGATTTTGTAATTAAAATATTTGTTTCAATGCTTGGGGAAATATTTATTACTTAACTTAAGGCACAGAACAGATAATAATACTTAAGGTAAGTACATTTATTTACAGAAACTACTACATTACATATTTACATAGCTTTACAAAATACAATAATAGCTAAATATTAATTAATAATAGCTCAACTGATTTAAGCCACTGCTAGTCGGAACTTCGGAAGCATGCCTTAGGTACCTGTCCGACCGCCGACGCTGGCGAGAAAACGACTAACTATCGACCATTTTCTCGCTTAAGAAACGTAAAATAGATTATACATTACGTATAAACAAAAGAGATGATTATTAGTTGATCGCTGACTGTTCACACTGTGGCGACGACTCTTTTTACCTGTTTGTCTATCTAAACTAAGACCTATCAAAGATAATACTCGCTCAGCGATGCTAGCTGAACTCGCCGAAAGTCCCAGAAGCGGTCATTTTTGTCGCCGCGAGCGAGTAGCGTGAGTAATCGCCCGCCGCTTATAGCCCAGCGACAGAACTATTGGAACTACACACTTGCTTTTCGCTGCTCGTCAACTCGTTTACAGTTTCTAGTTCTACTCGTTACTCGTTCATCGCCGGCGGCGGTCTGACAGATGCCTTAGGCACAGCATTACCGCGCTGAATGGCAATGCTGTTCCGTTTAGCCAAATATGTTCCAGACCTCGGATCATGCGTCAATTAATAAGTTTAAGTAAGTATTAATACTATAGTATAAGTATTAACGAAAGAGGTTTCGCGTGTTTTATAAAATTAAAAAAAAAAAAAAGAAATATGATCACGACTGAAACAGGCGCGGAAGACACTCTCTCAGATCTTTTTAGGCACTTTTAAGATCTTATAAGAAGTCTAAAGACTGAAGGAAGACTTACAGTCTCGTATTATTTATCACTTTTCATCTTTATCTCTCTCTTTTCTGAATAATATTATAAATCTGGTATGTTTGTCATTCGAATTCCGTAGTGACTATTTTATTTATATTTACTTTAGATTGATGTTGTAAGGCGTGTAAAAGTATTGATGGTTTCTTTGTTGTTGTGGAAGTGGGATGTGTTTTCCACCACAGTTCTATTCTTGCCTTTTCCTCTTCCTCTTTCCTCTTCTCTGCTTCTGTAAAAGTAGAAACCAGTAAAATCTTAGTCAGGTCACAATGTCGCAATCGTTTATGAAATTAAACGATGCGCATTTATAATCAAAAACATGTGTAGGTATCTACGCGAAGTAAGTGAGTTCATATGAGCTAGTGCCAACTCTGTTGAATGAATTTTTAAGCCGCATAAGGGCCTCGGTCATGGCTTAACGACTTAAAGGCCAGGACTGACAAGTTAACGTGATATAACGTGTTATTTTTAGGCGAGAAATGCGGGTACGACTTAAAAGCCAGGACTGACTATTTAACGTGTTCTCCAAAGCACGGAAGCGCTCAGCTCGTAATGCCACTTACGGTCATCCATCCATATCCGCGCACAACGCTGCTATTAACTTCAATCAATCAAAAACGTCTAAGCAAGCTACAGTAGGGCCAACGGATCTCGGCGTACGTGAAGTTGGCCGTTTCGATGCGCAGTGCAACTTTTTCATACAAAATTTTCTACTGCGCAGCGAAGAGCCTGACTTCACGTACGCCTAGATCCGTCGGCCGAACTGTACTCCACGAGTGCCTCAACTCCACGCTATTCACGCTAGGAACTCGTAATATGCTTTCAAGGGCATGGTTATTTTTATGTAAGGATATATATAAATTGTATATATGTATTATATTTATATCCAAACAAATCAGCTACTTTGGAAATATCCTAGCTTTCACTGTGAATTAACTTACCAATCATTCTTTTTATTGGATGCACACAAACTGGCCTTTCACTTGATGATTTGTACTGAAGATCGTACCCATCCGGGCAAATATATTCTTTTTCAGTAGCTGTATTTTCAGTTTCGACAGCAAAACACATAAATAATAACAACATAAAAAGTCCAATAAGTGAACAGAATAATGTTATAAAAAAACAAATTACTTTCATTTTATAAAGTATTTCTTGTCGTAACGCTCGGTATTGACTAAGCTATGAATGAACATGCAAATTAATTTAGTAGTTTATTTTATCAAGATAAGACAAGGTCACTTTGGGTTATCGAAATAATTGGTTTTTCGTAGTTCTGTGGGATTCCCTTGCATAACAAAATTTATAAACATCAAAATCCCGGAAAGTTATAGTTTTAAATTACTCGTAAGCATTAATAAAAATATATTAAAAACAACCTTTTTTTTGCCCCATACGTGATAAATTGCAAGCTCATTGCCGCTATTAGAAAACTACCTGATGTCCTCAAGATGTTTTCCTTCACAATAAGAGCTCATGTCAAAGCGCATATAAATTTTCCGAAATGAAAAATCCATTAACGCACGATCCAGATTCGAACACGCGACCTTTGAATCGAAAGTTGAGCTCGCTCCCACCTCTTGAATTTGACCCTCACTGCTCTCCAGCTACCAGCACCATCTACCAGCGGCAGGTATGGAGGGCAGTAGGGGTCAAGTTTAGCGTAACTATTCAAGTATTCATCGTCATCATCATCATCATCATCATCATCAGCCCTTCTCATCCCACTGCCGGGCCTAGGCTTCTCTTCGCTTTTGCCATTCGCTTCCATCCTGCACCAATCTTACCCATGCCATGTCCATCTTGTCGGCGGACAATTGACACTCCTTTCACCGTCTCTAGACCTCCAGTCGGTCAACACATTGCTCCACCTGTCATTACATAGTATACACTCATATTGTTACACCAATATCAATCATATTGTGCAATACCCCATGATCCATCTCATGCAAGGTGTCAGCAAGAAGTTGAGTATCGATTCACTCTCGCTATCGCTTGAGGTCGGCTGCGCGCGTTGCACTAGGCCACTGGAACTGCATGATAGTCAATACCGGGCTTCCTCATGAAACTAACGTCCTGTTACCTTAAATTACAATCCACAGTTTAAAATACCTAGATAAATCAAAGCTAGAAGAAACAAAACCAAAACTAGAAGAAACCGAATCGAAACTCGAAGGAAGGAGGCAAAAATGCGCGGACGCGAATTTATGGTATACCTATTTTGGAAAAGGCTTCTAAGTTTTTTCAAAAGGTTGGTTTAAGTTGAATGTCCATAAGTTTTGATCAGATTTTTTGGTAAAGGTGTTATCACTTTGAACTCTTATCTTAGATACTTGAAGTGGATGTTATTGTGTTATAAATAATTTGCTCATGACCGAAAGTTAAACAGAAAGTAATCTTACGCGGTAACAAAATAAAAACCCATCTTTGACTTGACTTTAAAAGTGTAGGTAGATCAAAACATAAGCAATACCTAGTCATATAAGTATTGTGTCAAACATCGATCAAACTGGGGATAAGTTCGGGAAATCTGAAAAAGAAACGGTGTAAGTTCCATAGTTCACCTTTAAAACATTTTTTACAAAGTTGGAGACTTGTGATTATCCAATCGCAAGGAAGATGGTCAACAAACTCTTGGATCTAATCTTCCCGTTCGTAAGAAGCGCACTTTGTAAGTACAGCATCAAGAGGATTTTAAAGGTGAGTACACATTTTACATAAAAGTAGTTTCGCTTATCCGATCCGGCAGTAGCCGTCACAGACGTTCTTTGAAACGTAAATTCAAATGGGAACACAAAAAGATTAGAGTAGGTATTCGCACGTCTGTACTCAGGTTTCCAAAGGGTGTGCCTTTTGTGATTAATAATACCATGTGCACGAGAAAAGTACAGTTGACCATGAAAAAATGTAACTAGGAAATAAACAAAGCATTTACGCACTAGAATCTTAATAAGTATTGCAAAAACGGCCATTTGATTGCCACCGACAGGCTGTGCTAAGTGTAGTAAAAGAGTTTAAAGAAAAAAGCGTTCACAACCAGGAAGCTAGATACATGCTATTACATTTAAATCAATTTGCTGGGCGATATGAAATGCGATGATTTGAATGAAGACGAATGTGAGTAGGTACCTAGACAAACCTATTAAGGTTTCAAGGTACAACACGTATTGTATTTTCTATGTAAAACAATAAAAAAAAAAATAGCACAACTTACCAACCCACCTTTAAATTATTAGGTACTTTCTTCTTTGTGATTGTATAATCACTTAAACTAATAACTTAAAGGAAAATTGAGATACTAAACAAATAAAACATAGGAAACTCACTGCACCACTTGCTTTGCACTAAACAGTTATACTAATAAAGTGATACTCCGTTGGATAAGGAAATATAATCTTTCTATAATTTTTCTCGATCACAAAGTCATGTATGTCCCAATAATATTTCCACTTTAATATAATTATAATGTATCTAAATATATATACAGTATGCGCAAAATATTTAACAATCATATAAAATATCTTTGTAGAGTTGACTGTACAACATTGGAGGGAAATCTGAGGCGTTAGATTGGTTCTGGTCCCTTAGCAGCTTACCTCGTAACAATGTTTATATTCCATTTACGGTTCTCGAGAATTCTATATTTTGACACGTTATAGGATTGGTAAGTCCTTAAAGCTAAGGTTATAATTACGAAAATCCTTGTTTTCTAAAATGTACTTAGTGGATTATTAGTTTGATTACTCGTAGCATAAGAGTAATAAAGAACATTTTTGTGATTGAGTGTGCTATCATTTTCTAAATAGATTTTATCGGCACACTATACAGGGTGAGTTTTTTTTCAGGGCCACTTAGGGAAAGTCTAAAACAGTGAGAGTTATCGAAAAGTCATGTTAGGCTCGATTTTGAAAAAATAAGTTCTACACAAAAAAAAAAAAAAATTTATTTTTAGTTTAATATTATGTACCTTGTCCTTCAGTAACCAATTTATCTTCTTATCAACCGTCGCTATCCAAGAGACTTCTAAATAAAGTCAAATTCTTAGATTTTTTCGACATTTTCTTTTTATTTCACCTTTCATCGGCTGTGAAGATGCTATTCCAGGTTCCAAACATCTTATTATTTATTCCTCAACAGTTAAAACAAAAGCACATTTTTCTTACAAATGAGACGCGAAATAACAGTGAACACTTCTTAAATCTCTATAAATTTCCCTAGAAAGCTTTTTCACGACGGCACTTAAACACAAACGTACAATGTTGATGTAAATAAGAATATCTTTGTTGTACAAAATTCCACGTCTGTACGTTCGTTTATAAATAGATATTTCTACTAAGTTATTGCATTGAGGTCTGTAGCTACAAAAAAGGTTCGAATGTTTTCATGCAAAGTAGAGAGTTTTTCGGTCATTTGAGATCGTGCATTTTGTAGTCCTATCCGATCCTATAAGTAAATGTAATTTGATTTTTCAAGCGGTAAGTGGAGATATGTATGTATAATCACATTAATTTTTTTTCTTACATCCTAAGGATCAAAAAGTTATCACGATTTCTTTTATTTTTGTTTTTTACTTGAATCGCGTTTTAAGATACTTATAAACTATGGAAAGTACGAACATATCCGCCGGAAAAACTAGTAAAAGTTACTAAGAGAGATGTAAATAAGAGTAGATAGTGTGAATGCATTCCCATCGTAAATCACCCGAGATTATCTTTGAGTCTGCGTCCATGCTTCGGTCTAGGCATGAATAATTTATTTTATACCTTATCGCGTGTATCGTGCATATTGTGGAGAATTCTTGCAAGATATATGCATATTTTAAACCATCTTGCGTTTTCTAAATATGACTTGTGACGTGAAAGTTTTATCTCAGAAAAAAACGTTTTCATATCAAAATCCGTGTAATGTGATACAACATACTACTTACGCTGACAACAAAGTAAAAGGTGATGATGAGGACATTCCAAAATTCCAAATTACAATTCATCATAATCATCATCTCAGCCGTTGGACGTCCACTGTTGGACATAGACCTCCCTCAAAAATTTCCATGTGTTGCGGTTGGAAGCGGCCTGCATCCACCGCCGACCTGCAGTTTTTACAAGGTCGTCTGCCAATCTTATCGGTGGACGTCCAACACTGCGCTTGCCGGTCCGTGGCATCCACTCGAGAACTTTTCGGCCCCATCGGTCATCTGTTCTGCGTGCTAGATGGCCTGCCCATTGCCATTTCAACGTGCTAATCCGTTTACAATTAACAAAGTTTACATAAAGTTTATAGTTAAAATTACAATTAGGTAATAATAATCATAACTAGCAATCAGCACTATCATTACTCACCATCCTTCTCGGTCTTGTGCTAGCTTCATACATTGTCATCCGACCGATATTATTCGACCATTGGCCTTGCGATTGGTCACAGCTACCATTCCGCCACTACTTTGGTACATCATTCCGTCAAAGACCATCGTCAAAGGGCCTCCAGACTCTCGTAGAGAACCCCCGAGAACACCCGAGAAGCGTGAGTGTGAAGAGCTTCTCGCCTTCTCGTTCTCTGGCTCGCCTGTTCTCCGATCGGTGTCGGTATTTTTGGCCGAGCCAAAGGATTTCTCGGGCGAGAAAAGAGAAGGGTCCTACACTCACGTTTTGTCTCATTGCAAATTAATGAGCGGCGGTGGGCAGACATCCATATTGTTTGTTTTTTTCGAGAATTTTCTTTCGTAAAAATGTGGAATAATAAATAGAGTTGAAATTTATCGATTTTTTTCAATCTGAGCCTATTTTATGGGATGCTAAATATCGAAACTACTAAGATAAAAGATAAGATAAAAGTTTTTTACATTAAGTATTTTTTTTTTAACATTATTTTTAGTTACAACATTCACAAAGTTACAGTATGCAATGGCACACAGAGCCAAACCGGGTAGGGATGTTCGATATTTCGGATTGTATCGATATTTCGTATCGCAATATATCGTAACGCATTGTATCGATACGCGTATCGATACAGGGCATTTGATACGATATATCGTATCGATACAGTATCGAATCAAGACAATGTTTGCAGGTACTTTAATAATTAAAAATATATATTTTATTTTAATAATGTGCACTATTACGAAAATGTGCGTAGTTATAACTGTCAAAAAAGGTGTTTTGTGATATCAAACTAATATTAAAAAATGCGAAAGTTTGGACTTATGTTTGTTCCTCTAAAACTCAACAACCACTGAACCGATTTGCCTGAAATTTAAACATAGATAAATAATGACCGGAAATAGGACCTATGCCACCTTTTAACCGGGTAACTTGCAAGTCAAAACAATTCGTTATCAAAATAATTTGATACGATACTTTCGATCCGATACACCTTGCATGTGTTGTATCGATACGCCGTATCGTATGGCATTGTATCGATACAAATATCGGGTGTATCGTATGCCATTGTATCGATACACGAAAATATCGTATCGTATCGAACATCCCTAAAACCGGGTGCAGTTTCAAAATCGACGTCCATACCGGATAAGCAACAGATCACGACTGAGAACAATTGAGAGTGTGGATAGCTTGTTTGTTCTTCGTGAAGTCTCGGGCGAGACTTCTCGCCGAGCCTTCTCTCGAGAGTCTGGAGGCCCTATCACAGCTTAAAAGCTTTACGTAATTAAAATGTTTTTTAAATACAAATCACAGAAAAGTACTAATAAAAATTATGATAAATGTTTGCGGTTCATGGATTTATCTGCCGCGTGTCGCTTACTCCAGTACCTATTCGGTGTAAGCCTGAATTTATGGACACAGACAGTGCGATAAAAATTGTATCGCCCCTGGTATATTTACAGCGTCGCAATGCGAATTTTTTGCTTTTTTTAGATGTTTAGCTTTTTGTTGAGCCGATAAAAAATATCAGGCATGAAAAATGTATCAAAAATACTGTTTTAAAATACTTTTTGTGATGTACTGTATAAGCCTAATTAAATGTTCTTACGGCTAGGAAACCGAAAATAGTAAATAATGCTGGACCTTTCACACCGCAGCATAAAATTAATATATTTAAAAGGTTACTATGGAAATCTAACTGGCTTCTTTACGATGTTCTCCTTCATAGTACTTTTCGAAATGAAGTTTGAGCTACTAACCCACGTGGCCAACACAACACGGCTATTTTAATCAATTTAATTTCAATTGCAATTGCAACTTAAATAATGTGGGTCAGAAATGCTTGTGACTAAACATCTCTAAATAACCTTGTACATCTGAGTATATGTCTACCGTACCTGCAAAGCCGTGAACCTGTTCCATAATCTTTGACAATTTTAACTTAAAAAAACTATGCACATCTGATAAAATATTTACAAATTCTGATGCAAACATTTTAATAACCAAACCCCACTGGTTTAATAAAGTTAACTTTTAAGGCTCTCTATTGAAACTAATTAGCCAGCTTAAACGTATCTCATTTTGGTTATTTACAGCGGAGTTTTGGAGCATTTTCACGTATCCCTGGGATTTCATCGGACTGTGGTGAGGTGCGATTGAATTTTTTCAAGTGGAAGAGACAGGGCTTACTCTGGTATTCATGATGCTTGTTTACTGGAAGGAGCTTTGTATTCCGATAATCGTGTGCTATATTATGAATTTCGAATTTCACCAGTGATTCTTGAGTCTTGATGATTTCGGTGGCTTAGTGCTTTGCTGATGCTTATCCTACTCCTATTTATATAAAGGCGAAAGTCAATGCGTGTGTGTGTGTGTGTGTGTGTGTGTGTGTGTGTGGGTGTCTGAATGTTTGTTACCACGTATTTCCGTAACTACTCAACCGATTTTGATGAAATTTGGAATGTAAATAATAGTTTAGGTTCTTGAATAACACATAGCACAATAAATTATATTTTTATCCCGGAAAAATATATGATAGAAGTCCATGCGGGCCAAGCCGCGGGCGTTCGCTAGTAAGCAAATATTTGTTCTGGGTCTTTGATTTGTAACTATTTGTTCCGGGTCTTAGTGATTTTTTTATTTCTTAGGTACCAGGAACTATAAGTACCAATAGGCAGATATAACAGAATAGGTTCTGAGATCACCAGTGTAATTCAGACTTACGAACATGCATTGGATTCGATGGTTTTCTTCAGAAAGTTGACGTTTTTTCAGCAAAGAAACATACGTCAATCTCCGAATTTAGAATACATTTCGCGGAGGTCTGAATTGCACCCCTGGACTACGTACGTTGTTGTGTGTTACCGTTTATATTTTATTACGTCGTTGAGTCATGAATGGCCTAAAGTTGGACACTAGTTCACACTAACTTACTTTAGTACAAAGGTAATAAATAAGGTTCATATACGGAGATGAAGACTTTATGTCTCCTATGGGAGAGCAGGTGAAACAGTCTGCTTGTGACTCATAAACTGAAATTACAAAATAGCTATTATTTTTTTATTCGTGATTGTTTGATCATTTTGGGCTCTGTATTTAAATTAAAGTTTGATATAAGTACATAAATTTAGTATCACAAGGCGCGGGACATACAGAAAAGACGTAAGACGAGGACGCGTCGCAGGCATATGTCTTTTCTGCGTCCCTTTCATAAAAAATGTATAGAAGCGTCGCGCCGCAAAACGAGACGGGGCGCCGTCACATTTTGTATGAAAGGGAAGCGGAAGAAACAAATGTCTGCGCCCCGTCTCTTCTATCTGGCCTGCGCCTTATATTCCTCTTTTATTTTATTTTTAAAAAGAGAGCAAAGAATGATATAAAGGAAACCCTAGAACAAAACAATTAATATATTTCTGGCTGTGATTCATTTCCTATTATTGAACCTTTTAGATGATTCACTGTATTTTTTTACACTTTACACTTAAAGTTTGGAAAAGAAAATGTCACTTTACGTAACTATCTGAGTAATTAAAAACATAATTCTTGTGAAACTTTGGGGAACAGGGTGGATTAGTTCCCCAAAGGCAGAGTAGGTGGTTCCTCTGCAACGGGCCGGCCCATCTGGCCCACTTGCCCGTGGTCTTTCGACCGACAGATGTTGTCGGTTGGTTGTATATAACCCGATCGGCAATGAGTAGTGCACTTGCGCGATCTAGACAATCTGATATTGAGTGGCGCCATCTTCGCTGAAGCTCGTAGTGCGTAGCATGTCTATGTAGTTCATCTAGCGACAGGTAGAGGTCGCTACAAAACAATGAATTGTTAAAATCACACATCTCGTAGCCGCTTCCATTGATCTCTACGTAACGGAACCCAGTACTTTTGGGGTTCAGCACAATAAATAAACTCGAGAGACACAGTGTAGCTGTCTGCAGTCCTGGCAATTGAAATTGTATCCCGGCTTTATGTCCATTGGTTACCAATAAACTGTTATAAAATAAACAAAATATCCTAGAAGGGTGGAGATTTAAAATCATAACACTCTCGCTTTAGTATTATGATCATCGATATTGGTTTTACATACTCGTTGGAATAGAATATTGTGGCTTCGGAAAGTCGTTTATTACAGAAAGTGGTGGCAAAATGGAAGTAAACAGACATTTTATCCTATTTTAAACAAAATGTACTAAGTAGGTACATATTTTTATGCAAACTCACAGAGAACATCAAAGAAAAAAGATACTTACCAGTTTAAATCCTAAGATCTGTATAACAGATCCTTAATTAAGTTTTTGTTATCTAACTATAACATTTAATTCTTATATTAGGTTTTGCTGTAAATTGAGTAAGGAATGTAAAAAATTCATTTAATTTAATTTCATTTCAATGTGCCTTTGACATGTTAATCTTAAATTCCGGCAAAATGAGCAGGTTATACGATATACAATAATCGTTTTTAGAATACAATTCAAAATAGCATGAAATCTTATGTATACATCTACAGAATTACGTATCTTCCCTGTTTAAGCAGAGTCTATTTACTACGGTCCTGAAACACCCTCTTCACTCATTCTCTAATTATAAAAAAATATTCAAATAAACCGAAGCATTAATTTACCCGAGAGCCAATCTATGATACCATCTGCAAAGCATTCTATGTGCCTTCTAAGCCCACAGTGAATAGGGGCAGTATTTGTATTCAGGGCACGCCTATGACTGCTGATGGTATTGAGATGTTCATAATGGATATTGGAGGCTGCGACCAATATCTCACCCCTGTAACGTGGGAATGGCTTTTCATCATTTTTTTATCATCCCATAGATTATAGAGGTTGTGGTGTTGAATCGTGAACTGATACCGCAAGCAAGCATCGAAGGGGTTAATTTTTAAATCTGAAAGAGCTATTCAGTTTATTATGGCTTTGTATACAGCAATAATAAAAACCCTCTCCGATCCGTTGAGCTTCATTTCTATTTATATCATTCCTTTAAAGATCTGCTGAAAAAATAACAAAATAAAGCTAAATGAAGATACTTGGGCCCTACTAGACCACCTCATACCAAAACGGCTAGGTCAAAATCATAAAACTAAAAATCTAGATTTATGGAAAATTTTCATGATTAATTCGTGATATATAGAATGGTTTTTGTTAGTTAGTTTGTAAGTTGACGTCATTTCTGTCAAACACTACACTACACTATAATAACCCTTTCACTCACAGACAAAGATTAGACATTCAAATCCCAAACTTTTCAACTTCTACCAGATTATCAAGTGATTTCACTACCAAAATAGTGTCGCCATGTAAATTATTCAAACATCAGTTGCACTCAGTCCTAAGATAATCCGATATGATTTATGCTGAGATGTTACCTGAAGTTACTGTCTCTTTTGAAAATATTATTTGTGAATGTAGTTAAACATATTTTTCTGAGTGACATTATAAGTGGCACTGTATTGTTTACAACTCCTAATTTAACAGAAAATGTATGGAATGTGTTTTTTTAATTATTGCAAAAACTTACGATTTTATTTGGTAAGTTACTTTGGGAAAAGTGTTTCTGGTGGCTTGTTTTTTTTTGACAAATGCAATTTTTTAGGCTACCTACTTTTTAGTACTTTTTTTCAAAAATCTAAAAATACAGTTATTTTTTTCTTCAAAATAAAACAATAGTTTCCTAAGAACAAAACTTTCTAACTACAAGAGAAAAGGTAGATACCCTTCAGTGACAAAGAATTTGCCACACCCTGTATAGCTCAGCATATTAATATATTATAGCTACGTATGTGACGGGCTTTATTCATAATTTGAGTGTGACATTATTAAAATCAACTGTTTGATAAAAGTACGTGTACGTGCCTGAAATGTATGTTAAATCGCAACTACAGATACAATTAACAGTTAAGCACCATTACGAAATTTTAGTAAATCATACAACCAAACCAAATGTCTCTGTTTGCTTTTTATGTGATGAAAACCTTTGGAGTTACGAGTGCTTATCATAATTATTTATCGCATGTTTAGTACTGAAGAGTACATACGATTTTGCTTAAAAGATTTCGTTTTTATTGCATGAAAATAAAATCATAATAAACATCTGATTGATATATTACTAGACAAACTGTATCTTGTGATTTATAAATTGCATGTCAGCGTCTACTAATAAAAATGAAAAAGAATAAAGCAATTTCAATAATGCATTGATGTATAAACATTGCATACACCACTAGCGCCGTAGAACGACACAGAAATGTTGCCATCGTAGAAGAGTGAGGCCACACATCAGACATCAGTTATACTCAAACGCGTAAAAAAGAGAATATAAAATGGCACTGTTTTTAAAAATGAATCGTCCTGTCGACGAACAGTCCAATGACGAATCGGCCTTAGAGCGTTTCCACATTATCCAATCCGATATCGGTATCGGACGCCGATACGATATCGGGGCAAGTAAAATGTATAGAATATCCGATACCGATATCGGATCGGATAATGTGGAAACGCTCTTAGGCGACCGGTTGCGGAATCGTTTTTGACTGCCACGTTATGATACAACAATGCTGCATAGGCATGGCGTATCTAAAGACATATCAAAATGGCATATTATGAAAAAGCACTTAGTATTTCCATTAACATACGAGCTTAATAAATCATAGAGCATCGAATATAGAATCCAAAGCAAAGTATAAACGAGAAATTGGATTGTATTGGCAACTAATACAATTTTCGAATTCAGATAAATGCCTATAAATCGAATCAGCATATCGAAACTAAGAGCAGTGGCCGTATTCAAAAACAATCTCAATATTTTTTTCAATAAACAACTTTAAAATGTCCTTATTTAGGTACTTTTTCATTTTTAACTTTCGTGAGGGTACTAGGTTTCTGATAACACACGGCTTACCCAACTATAATACACTATTCAATAAAAAATACAATGAAACTCCATTTATGTACGAAGAGGATCAATAGATAAAAAGAACATTTTGAAAATTAATTTAAAAAAAAAACTTGCCATAGGCCTCCTTTCGTGTATGCCATTCGCCTCGATCCTGCGCTATTTATTTTTATATTCGACAAAAATATTAAAAACTTTTGATGTGCAAGAGACATGCACATACAATTTTTCGTTGCTGTTTAACTTATGAAATGTTTATTCAAATAAAATAAAAGAATTCTTCGTGACTACGGCTGTATCAAAATTGTGTTTGATTTATGAATACTTCACAAATTGGGTATTGATTGGAAACAAATTAAATTTATCGTTATGGCTCTCGCTAGGTGAGGACGTAAATTTCGCTCACAACTTTCACTAAAAGGTTTATTGTGCGAAATTGAATACATACATCAACTAAGTTTGAACCCATTTTTATTATAATACTATTTTACTATTTGTTGCCAAGTAGATATTGTCTCGACTATCGATCCGATGGTCGTGGGTTCGAATCCCGGAGACGAATGACGGAGGCCTTCAGGCGGCCTAAAAACGCCTTCACAGTGTTATCCGCCTGGCTCATACAAACTTACATACAATATCTGAGGTGACGAAATAATGATACAATGAATGTATATATTATGTATCTTTAAAAATGTTATTTCAGACATGGGGCGGCAAAATCGAGTCAATTTCCATGCGAAAACGATTTTCCACCTACCTTCTAGCATTAAAGTAGCATTGTGCTCATGATGTATGTTTTTCTTGCATCAGTCAGGGCTTAGGGTTGACTCCTTCCTGTTCTATAAAAATACAGTGTATTCATAAACAAAACAAAAAAATATTAACGGTGGCAGACCTTTTTTGCTACTTTGATTTTAAAATTTTTATTTATAGAAGAATCAATAATTTAAAAAATCAATGATTACGACAGACGCCTTATAATAATACCTTACATACTCGTAGAAACCTTTAACATGGTGTGGGGCAAATGGCACTAGACCGTGATATTTGGAAAAATCAAGGGAAAGCCTTCACCCAGCAGTGGGACAAAATGGGCTAATTATAATAATAAAATGACAAACGAATTCGACGAATTCAGAATAAAAATATCATCAAAGTCGAGCTGTTTAGGAGAAGATTTACGAACGCACACGTACTAGAATTTTAATATGCGGTAATTATACGTACTTATATAAATAATAAGAGTGAATGAGGCGAAAGAGGTGTGTCAGGATTGTAGCAAGTGGAAGTCCGTGGTCTCTGCCTACCCCTGTGGGAAAGAGGCGTGATTTTATGTATGTACTAGCGGACGCCCGCGACTTCGCCCGCGTGGACTACTATTTTTTTTATCCCACGGGAACCGTGCAATTTTTTCGGGATAAAAAGTAGCCTATGTCCTATTCCTGGTTATTATCTATCTGCATTCCAAATTTCATCAAAATCGGTTTAGTAGTTATGGAGATACGTGGCAACAAACATTCACACACACACACACACGGACTTTCGCCTTTATAATATTAGTAGGATGTATATAAATAACTACTTGACTTATGAAAAATCTTACACAATTTTTCACGTTCAACCCTAGACATATTTCATCCAAAATTTGAGTGACATGTGCCAGCGAAGGGTTGTAGAGAGGGAGTAGCAGTAACTATTTGCAGGTGATTTTGGTGACACAGTGATTGATGTAGTTCCTTCTGAATATGAAGAAGAAAATATCCGTAATATCAATCAGGATTGTATAGAGCCTTTATCTTATCTAAAGTCTTAAGCGTAGGCACGCTAGGAGGGTACAAAGTTATTCTGTATTTAGTTTAAAACTTTTTACAACCCTGTTAAACTAAATATTTAATAATATTGGAGGAAGCCTTCCTGCTCAATAACAAAATCAAACAGAAGTATCAAATATCGCTACGAACTGTAGCTGCGTAGCATCGTAGCAACGTAGAGCCTCTACGAGTGCGATAACCACAATCTCGGAAAAACACGGACATTATCAATCCATCACATTATTATGACTAACTGTTATTTTACGAGCGTCTAATGGCCCGATATGGGTGTTTTATTATTCCCTAATGGCTTATACCTGTCTTACTGAGTCTTTCCTCCGATGCATTATGACCACGCGTTTGTGCCAATTTCGCATAATGGGGGTATCTTTATTGTCTTCGAATAGCGTATTAAAAGGCTATCAGATAGTCTTGTTTTGAAAGGGTATGCTTTTTACATAAATGCAGATGAATCATATTGACGTTTTTAGCCAACTTTTAAAAACGGAGGAGGTTCTCAAGTCGTCGGAATCTTTATTTTAAATATGTTTATCTAGAAGAGCCTGGACCGATTTGAATTTTTTATTTTATTTGAAAGGGTATACTTTCCAATTGGTGCTATAAAAATTTGGTGAGGATCTGTTGAGGATCTTCAGAGTTATGAACAAAATTGCACATCGAGAGTGCAAAAAATTGCTCATAACATTGAAGTCGGTTTTTTAAAATGTTGAATTTAGCCACTTGTAGACATATGAATTTGGTAAGTATAAATTTTTATTCCCTAACAAATATTGGTTGACAATGCATACAGCGTCATCTAGCCCCAAACTGAACAAAGTTAAAAAAAATGTTCAGAAAACATACATAAGTACATTTCTTTGAAAATACATAAGTACCTATACTTTATAATACCCAGGCACAAAACATATAATTATGTTGATCACACAAATGATAGTCGAAAAATCAATTTCCATGAAACCCAGACTGCGAAAAAACAGAACTTACTACTGCTACTGAGTAGTAAGGCATTAATATAAGTGGTATTTTACATTTCATTTGTCAAAAGCTAACTAAGCTCTATAAGCTATATCTTCTTTATATTGTAACCATCGAACAAAGAACATTGACGAACAGATCCCCTCCTACGCAGTATTTTGACCTAAATAATTGACCTCTTCGAGCCCCTCATCCGAAGGTGCCTCATCCAAAGGTGCCTTCTAACGAAATGCCAAGTTTAAATAACATTTGAATGTTCTTACCTAAGCTATAATTCTTCATGTATAAAATTTGTTGAGGTTTCAATATTTGCAAAACCCTTACGAAGTTGGGATTAGATTATTTTATAACCTAAGCAAATATAATGATGTTGGTTTAATGATTTATATTTTATTAGGCTGGTTTGACTTGTAATTATATTTGTAACATAATTATTGTTTAATGCTAAGTAGTTTTATTTGAAAAACATTAAGAATCACTTTTCTTTCTTGCTGTTTTGTTGTTGTTTGTTATTTAACAGTTTTTTTCTAAATAACCGCAAATTATAGTTCTTGTTCTATAGTTTCATTTTTTTAAATTGCATTTTCTCTAGAACTTTCTTGGTGAAAAATATGCCACCTAATTGAGTTACAATTAGGTGACATATTTTTTTGTGATTTTTTTTGTGTTTTATTCATTGATCGTTTTGAAGTAAATTAGAGTTGTTAGATTTTTTTTACTGTATTGAAATTTTCATTTAAATTAATTAATTCCCCATTTTCAATGCGAGGTCCGTAAATCTCTGATTTTCTATTTTCAACATTTGTAAATTACGATATCCTTTTCTTATTTATCATTTGAGTAACGGTGGTAGTTTTTGAAATAATAAGTCAAAACGAATAAAATTTATAAACCAAACTAGCAACAAGAGTTGTTGAAATATCAAAAACATTTTAATCATAATCAACATAAAGAATTAGCAATCTAAACAGCTTTCAATCCACAAAATTGACTTGTAAAACTAATTTAGAACTTACCTAAGTTAGGTATTGAAATGACAGCGAATGTCTCAGTTGTGTCGTTTTAAAAATAGTAAGCATCGTCAAGGGACACTTCAGACAAGGGGTAGCTTAATTTTATCAACCTATTTTGGTTTGTTACATGTAAATTTTATCGATCTTAGATGGCTCAACTGGCTGTTTGGTATTTTGTGAAAATTTTAATATTCACTTTGTAGTTTATCCTACTAATATTATAAAGGCGAAAGTCCGTGTGTGTGTGAATGTTTGTTCCCACGTATCCCTATAACTACTAAACTGATTTTGATGAAATTTGGAATGTAGATAGTTTAGGTTCTGGAATAACATATAGGCTACTTTTTAACCCGAAAAATTATGGTTCCCATGGGATAAATAGTAGTACACGCGGGCGAAGCCGCTGGTGTTCACAAGTTTGAACTAATAATAGTTTCTATATAATAGTTATTAAAAGTAGGTAGGTACTTAGAAACTTTAAGAACTTAAGAAGCTTGTTAGCTTGTGTGGTTAGTGGTTAATTAATTGACAGTGAATAATGGTACCAATAAAATTGTGTTTTTTTTTTTTTCAAATTAGTGCAGTACGAGTAATTAGATAGGTACGTACATATGTATTTATAATGTGTTCTGATCGCGAAAGTTTAAAAAAGATAAGTGCAGTAGTTCCGGAAATTACCCTCATACACATCATCATCATCATCACCAGCCTGTAGAAGAATGTACTCAGGCATCTCAAATTGCACATCACTAAGAACAATTCTCTCATCCAATTCAGCCTGTAGAAGTCCTTTCCAATCCAGCCCCAACCCTTCTCATATAAAAACTCTCAAAATTTACTCTATCCCTATATTAGGTATCTTTGTCTTCCTATACTTTTATTGTGTCTACTCTTTTGCTCCTCTTTGATCCTCTGTACCCCTACAAAGCTATACCTAAAAGTTTGCCTGTGCAGATAGATTTTATAAAATTAACGCTTAGCAATTCCTGTAGGTACGCCTCAAAGGGCACGGTAAAAGCCATATTAAAACAAACAAGTACTGTCAGCTTTGGTTAATGTTAATCAATTTCTTTTAAAATATCTCTAATTTCTGAAATATTTTTGTTTACAAATTACTTACTGTAATTTTTCCCATAGTTACACATTCATTCCTAGTACATAGTTACCTTCCATTTAAATAAAAGTGAATGTTTGTAGGTTTGTCCTCTATGCGATCCTAAACCATTGATCTGATTGTGAATAAACTTTGGTATGGTCTTATGAGGAAGCTCGCGAGGGTATCTGGCCCAAAAAAATCTATTTACAGAATTGGCATTGCAACGCATCAACGCATGCAGGGCTATAGCTAGTTATTTAAAAAAAAACAATATTTTTTTTTTACTGTCCCAAATCAATGTTTATATTTCGGTGGTTTTTTAAGTGTAGGTATATACAATTAAGCTCAGATTATGATTTAATAAAACTGCCTTTTTAGGTAGGAATATCTTCATACTAGCTGACGCCCGCGGCTTCGCCCGCGTGGACTACTATTTTGTTTATCCCACGGGAACCATGCATTTTTTTGGGATAAAAAGTAGCCTATGTCCTATTCCCGGTCATTATCTATCTATGTTTCAAATTTCATCAAAATCGGTTTGGTAGTTATGGAGATACGTGGCAACAAACATTCACACACACACACACACACACGGACTTTCGCCTTTATAATATTAGTAGGATATTCAATTTTGTACAATCCCCTTTTTCACAAGTGACAAGTCTACTCTCATTTACTCTCATTACATTCTTCATATAGCAAATTTTCAAAACATGAAACAAAAGCATGAAACTTTTGATGTTGACAGTACCGGTACCGGCCCACCCCACGGTCACGGGCAGCTTGCATAAATATAACAATCACTGTGTACTTTGTCTGTGTGTTGGACACCGGGGCGTAGCAAATGCAACATTTACAGACAATTCAATATGAAAATTATGTTACTTTATTCTGTGTAATAAACAAAATTCAAAAACAGTGTATTGTACAACATGGTGATGGTTTTGCTGGTCACAATGATTTTCTATATAAACTGAGGTAGATGCGTTGTACCCCGCTCTGCGTGGCGGACAAAACTCAAGATTAGCTTGAGTCAACTCAGTCGCACTCTGTCTTGCTCCGGTGGTACACGCATTTACACGCAACACGCACATAATTTATCTCTTTCTGACAACATTGTTTTATAATACTGCTATCTTTTAGTTTTCTTGAGTGATAAAAACAAAGCTGCGTAAGTAGGTAGTGATAAAAAAATATCGCCGCATTTTGAAGCTTTTTCCAATGAGTATAACGTCTTTATGGCAATATCTCATAGGGGCAAGCCTACTTTATCAAATCACCACTATGAATGACCTGGCTTTACAGCATCTCATTAAATTAATAGATGGCATACTGACTGGCACTGTATAATCATTTAGAAAAGTTGCGATGTTTAATATTGTGGCGTTGTTGCCAACTCAAAATGAATATAGTGTCGATTACTTTTTAAATCGCAGCTCTAATCACCCTCCAACTTCTCAAAGCCCGGTAACTCACGAAAATCGCCACAGACTATACCTAAAACAAACCAATAACAAGAAACTATACTATGACACTGATATATTTCCAACCAATCACCAATATCTCTGTAATACCTCAGTATACTCTATGCAACATAAAAACGGTGCAGTTTTAAAGGAAAGTATTTGCATTTCCCTAAAATATTTCGGCTAATACGTGTACATTTCGCTTTCCGCATTGCGCTGCGCGTATCCTTTTATTTTGCATGTACTCTGCTGCAGACGCTATCGATTTTGTCTGTGTTAGGGGGACAGTCTGATAATCATATTATATTGTATTTTAAACATAGCGAGCTAGGGTTCTTTATGCCATATACGAGCACTAACCACATCGTACCACGGAAGTGTATCTACATCCTTTGAGATAAAGCTTAGTTTTCTCTGACAAAGGTGTATGGCTAGTTATGGGTTTATGGTGAAATGCTCTGGTTTTGACCTTGAATTCCCCTCGCGTTGATATTAAATCCTGGGGCTTGTAACCCTTTTAGGACGCAGTGTTCTGCGTGTTTTGGCTATCTTTTGAGAGTCAACAGAATTTTATTCGTAATTTAAATTTCAAAATCAGAGTGTCTAACTCAGTCGCGCTAAAAGTTTTCTAATCAATTTATCTTATTCAATCAAACTGTGAAATGAACTCAATTCGAAAGTGCAGGAGTCAATGGCCTAAACTGTGGAATAGAATGATGTATCAGTATCAACACTGTCTGCTGTGAATAAGTTTCGGAATACATCCATCAGGCACTTGCTTGACAGACGTCTGTTCTTTTATTCAGAAGCTTAAAACTTTGGGATCTTTTACATGATTTATTTCTTCTGAATAGGATAATGTAATTCGGTTATTTATTTTCTTTAAGTACAATTTGCTTAGGTCCCAAAAAGGTAGAACTTTCGGGACGAAATACTCGTAGGTACCAGCAAAGGTTTTGCAAAGTCGAAATTAATCTAATTTATTTATAACAAAAAACCTACGTAACTCAATTTGAATGATATCGTTTTCAATTTATTTAGGTGATGTAATAATACGATTTTTAGTGGTTTATTTTTAAAATTGTTGGTGTTCTATCTGTGTAGCACGTCTGATGTACAAGTCAGGTATGGGTAGTTCCCATCTGATCATATGATCCGTTTGTTGTTGCATCTGATCACACAAGAAAGTGTTATCTGATCATACTAGTACTAGTTTTAATAAATAAATAAATAAATCATTGATCTGTTGCAACTGCTTTTTTGAAATAATTTTTGTGCCAACGGATCATTTTTTATTTATTTATAGTAAGATGTCGCAAGAGATTGCTGGAGGCCTTTAAGAAGGCCTAAAAACTCCGTCACTAGAGTTGGTCACTTGCTCATACGAACTTATGAGAACTTATGAGTACTTTAGTGGAATATTCAACACTAGATCAGCACGATTCAAATGATTACGTGGATGACTACCTGCTTATTCATAAGACGATAAAACAAAGAACTAAGATTAAGCTATTTCGCCGTCATAAGCGCTCAAGATCAAGCGAAGAGATGTTAAATAATAAAATAATATCTGCAGTTCCACGCGATGCTTTCGAGGCACTGAGTGGCTTTTCAGTTGTGGATGCATATTGTATCAGCTTTTAAAATGGCTGGAAAAGAAACAGAAACATAGCGGCTGAGTTTTGCATTACACTTTGCGCTTATATTATTCTTTTCTTCAAAAGTTTTCACTAAGGAATGATATAAACTGATACTGAAAACATGAGGAGGGTGTATGAATGAAGTTTAACTTTGTCGGTACGTACCTAAGGGCGTCTAACAGCACGATTCTTAAATGTATTATATTTAGCTAACATAAACGCATTGGATGCATAAAAAAATTGCGTTTAGGCTAACTTAAATGCAAAATGTGATGTGATGCAAAACACCCTGAGTGTAAAATAATTTTATGAAATTAATTTCTGTTCTAATAAATGGCACTAGCGATAGTGACAGAGAAGTGACTAAATTACTTACAATTTTTAAATTTAATTTTATAAACAGCAATTTTCTGCTCTCTCGAGGTGAATTTCTGTTCATAACTCCGAAGATCCTTGACAAATCCTCACCAAATTTTTGTGGCCTGGCCTTTTAAACAAAAAAAGATTTTTTTAAATCTGTCGAGGCCTTTTATCGACAATGAGAAGTTTATTCGGGTTTCTGTAATCCGAAGATCTGTACCCGCTGTAACCTACTACCAAAATTCGTCTTCTTTGTGAAATGTATTTTTAAACATAATTAGTACCTGATCCCAAAAGGCGTTAAATATTAAAAGAATATCATGTAAGTTGCAGCACTCTTTGTAAGTAGATGCTAAGGCCCTTAAGGCACTCATTGCCTTCAGTCGGGCGGATGCATTTTGTATGAGTCGAGAACGCTTTGGATTAAGTTGCTTTAATTATAGCATGCGAAAATACGAGCATGTACACGATTAGTAATTAGGAGTATGACGGGGGGTAGTTTGTGTTCGCGTGGGGTTAGAGTCTGAGCGAGCAGCGGGGAATAGAGAATTAAGGATGTGGAAATGTAGCGAAACATTCATTATTTTTATCAAGATTTGAGGCTAACTGTACTAGTACAATTCAATTTGAGATCTCGTTCGCTAGGTAAATGCTATTGGAATCATAAACCTTACTTCCAAATCACATTTTTATATCAATGAATTGAAAGTTATAGTAAAACTAAATTTGCATGTCCACATTGCCAATTCCTCCTAAATGTAACTCTTGGTCAATCATTAAATTTATCGTGTAAGGTTGTTTACTGGTAAGCAGAATTAGTATGATGTTAGAAAAAATTAAAATTGTTTACAAGTTTAAGAGGTTCTGTAATCGTTAATCTTAAAACCCGTATGTATGGATATGATTTTTTCCTCTACCAATTTTTTCTAGCTTACTCTACGCCCAAACCCTTACTTGAATCACTCGAGTGTAAGTCACAAACATGTGCTTAAGAAAGTTTGTTAATATTTAATGAGTTTCCTGGAAATGGCGTTGATTTGTAGGCGCTTTGCTTTAATTTACATTTTAACAGGAACCGCTAATTCAATAATTTGACAACGTATGTGGTGGGGACATGTACTTACTATGAATAATGGTTGAAATGTGTAATTTATTATGTAATACTCGACTGAAAACAGTACAATGGATTATACAGTGTAGTATAATTTATGCGCATTCTCGTATACGAGACTGCAATAACAAATGGCTCAATCCTAGATTATTAGTATAATTTAACACACGGGAATTACTCACGTAAAAATATCGTCGATTTAGATACCGACAATATTTCGATTCATCCCAAGAATCTTCATCTGGGTAAGGAGAGAGTTGCGGCAAGGTTACTCCTCGCGGTCGCGTCTCACACTATATCTAAATCGACGATATTTTTACGTGAGTAATTCCCGTGTGTTAAATGAGGCTAATAGTGTTTAGTGGTAAAATAAAAAGGGGCTAAAATGACCGTCCTGCAATTCCTTACATGACTGAGATTAACATTCAAGTTTGAAATTTATTTATAGTTGACATAAAAGGAACTGATTAGCATTTTAGCCCTACAGCTCAGTAGATTAGTCGAAAATTCTAGTATTTTCGGAAAGATGTAGTTTGTGTTTTCAACATTGTAAAGTTCAATCACTATTTGAAGTTAACCCTGAAGGATGTGAACACAACAAAGATACACACAAGTTGACGCGTGAAGAAAATTACTTCCTGCATTGTATTGAACTTCGAAATTGTACTACTTGTTTTCGAACTATTAACTCACTAATAAACAAGATTTTGAGAAGTTTTTTAATTTTTCAATAGCACTAAAAGACAATGGATTTTTGTAGGTTTTAAGCATCGAAATTAGACCAGGTGTTTTTATTTTGTGTGTAGATTATTATCGTATTTCTCATACAACCTTATACCATCGTAAAGAATGTTTACAATAAAATAATAAAATTGTTTTTAAACTGCTATTTGTATTTTTTAAACTGAAACTTTAAAAAATTTAATAGGTTTTGTCAAACTCTGTCATGGTCATACTTATTAAGGTGGGCGCCCGACGTATCTATTAAAACTCAAACCACCATCACCTATCTAACTTCTACCGCGCCGTTCATTGAAAAATAAAAAATAAACTTTTCATTGTCAACTCGAAAATCAACCTTCAGTAGAAACAAACTGCCGTCCCACCAGACTTTGAATTTATACATTCAAGGTATTATTCGAATTTATCTCAGGTTTTGATATTTCGTTAACCAGCGCATTTTCTCAACGAATTCTCTCGTCCAATAACAACAAATAGTAGTAGCTATTTTGACACACCGAATCTCGCAATAAACTGAGACGGTCCCATACAGCCGGCGGCCACAAGTTTCCAATAAGTAATTAAAATCCGGAGATGTAGGAGATTACGTTCCGTCTCCGAGGAGTATTTGCTCTGCGCTGCTGAACTTCTTGGTCCTTATGATTTCCTGGTAGGTACTTCGGCTTTATTGACGGCAATAACGAGGGCAGCAGTCTGGAAATAATTAGTGCCTTGGGCTCTGAATTTACCTAATAGAGAACATGCAATCGTAATATTTTTCAATATTTTGAGTCTTAAATGCAAAAAAAACATAAAAGAAGACCCAGTGCAACGTTTTTATTTTAGTTAGTATTGATTTTTAACAATTATTACGAATTATAAGTACGTGAAACGGAACGTATTTCAATACACCAATCAGCGTCGAGTAACATGAGTGACGTAAAAATCTTCTCAATTAGGGATGTGACCCTTTATACTGATGAATGTGCTATCGATAACTTTAATGGTTATGATTACTAATCATAAACATAAGCAACACAAAAAGCCTGAAACATATATATTTAGTCAGAAACAAGGGTCGTTCGCGATTCATCTAAAATGCAATTTGCCTTTGTAGCAATATGCCTGACATGAATATCTAACAAGCAATTTATTCAAAAATAAAAAAACCTGGCTGAACTGAAAAGTTGGAAACAGCATTATCTTATCAGTTATCAATCATAAAACAAAATTAAATTACAATTTTATTATTATGTAGGTATCTAGGGTTCGATGCCGTGCGCATTTTCCTAAACGTTGTTGTCACAGTTGACACACAGATGGCTCTGTGAGTACCTAAATTTAATGCGTAAGTTATTTCTTAAATATGAGATATCTCCTAAATGGCTGAACCAATTTCGATGCAGTTTGTTCTAAACGTTGCGTGTGACTAAATAAAAAGTTTTAGTATGCGTTTTGGTTAGCAATTCTATTTAAGGCGAAAAATAGATTTTCAAAAATTTTGAGACTCGATTTAGTCTTCGAAGATGTCATGTTAGATTTTTAAAAAAATTATATGTGATATCAGTCCACCAACCTCTTGATTTTGACATGGATTTTGATATGATAGCGTGATTTTCATTTTGAAAATTCACACATTGTTGCATTTTTTAGCCGCACTATTTGATTTATCGAAATAAAAAGTATACTAGAGCACAATCGAGATGGAGACGATTCTAACGATATCTCATTCATCAAAATCCATCCAGCCGTTTAGGAGCAACGTGGTAATAAAGAATATTACATACATACCCACATAGAAACGCGCGATCTACATAACCCGGGTGACTTGACAGTCAGCCGGGTAAAAAGTAATATGCCTGATATAAATGCGTTAATTTCATATAATGCCTAAGATTTTTCATCATAATCAGTTCAAGTGAAAGCTATTGAAGAGATCTTCATTTAAAGTGACAGCTGTCAAACTTAAAACGGCCATATCTCGAAAACTACTCATCCTCGATTCTTCTTTCTAAGCTCAAATGAAAGCTATGACCTAGATCTACATTTTCAATGACAGCTGTCAAAATGACATCTATCATTTAAAATGTAGATCTTGGTCATAGCTTTCATTTGAACTAAGAAAGGGAAGTCTAGGACGAGTAGTTACCGAGATATGGCCGTTTGAAGTTTGACAGCTGTCACTTTAAATGAAGATCTCTTCAATAGCTTTCATTTGAACTAAGAACGGGAGTTTCCGAGATAAGGCCTTTTGAACACACACTAAAAAAATATGTAGAAAATGACACTAGATGTAAAATATGACAGATTATGTCAAAAATGGCAAAAAAAATCTGTTGTTTTTAATCTGTCAATTTTGACAATTAGTGTCATTTTTTATTAAATCTGTCATTTTTGACATCTTTTCTCATAAGTAATAACATCTAGTGTCATTTTTGACATGATCTGTCATTTTTTATATAATTTGTCATTTTTCCCGGTCTTTATCTATTCTATATTTTAAATTTCAGCCAAATCGGTTCAGGGGTTGTCAAGTGGAAAAAAAATACATCCAAACATCCATCCATCCAAACTTTTGCATTTTATATTAGTGTGATGATAATCAATAAATTAATGAACAAAATCGCCTAACTAACCACTAAGATCTTTGCTCGCTTCGCTCGCTCACTCGCTCTAATATTTTTCAAATATTTAGAATATAATATAACTTTATTGTACTTACCTACACCATAAAAAGAAAACACAATAAGAAAAAGAACCATTATTTTAAACAGTGATACAATTTACGATTTTTTTTTATTTTATTTGTTTGTGTAAATAATTTACTTTGATTGTGAACTTTGATTGTGTAAATAAGGAAAGAAAGATAAGAAAAGCTTTTTATTTCGACCACCACAAATATAACCTGACGTGCTACCGATCGTTACACATCAATTGGTAGGTAATAGTAGATTTCGATACATTCGTCTTGTGGCACATCCCTAAGCGGATAGCTGTGTTTAGTGGACCAAGAATAATAGCCATTGTATTATCAATCTTATGTCTTGTAGATAAAGACTAACAATTGATAACGGTAGATAACGCCATCTCGCGACAAGTAGCTGAATAAAAATATTTCGCAAAACGCCATCTCTTGACAGGTAGACTTTCATTTTAATTTATTATTATTTTATTAAGTTTAGAACCATGTTCCGATGGCTATAGGGTTTATTATCAATAAAATTAGTTTTATAGTTTTAGGTCCTTTTTAACGTTCTCCTCGACACGAGTGACGTCATCGTAACTTTACATCCGTTTGCGCGCGAAAATTTAAACGGTCAGTTTGAAACCGCAATTTTTTACATTAAATTGAAGTATTTTAATTTTTTTTTAAACTCGTGGTCTATTCTACATAAAATTCATTCAAATGAAAGCAAAAATAACAATAATGCAGGTTCTCTATTGTTGGCATTTATTTTAGTTTTCAGTTGCAGTCTAAACGTAGACATATGCATTTTCAGAAAAGAATAAATCGTAGATCGTAGTTGAAACCATACTTAATTTTAGAAAAAAAAAATCGATAAGTATCAAAATTGCTATAGTGAAATTATCATCCATAGGTAGCAACATCCTTGTTTTAACCTACAAGCCAAAACTGATAAATATAATACCTACGGCAAATTTACCTCAACGTGATTTATAATAATTGTTTACACTCCAGAATAAAACTTTCACAGCTCACAACTTATCCCATAAACAAAGATAAACCAAATCTGGCGATCCTTAAATGCAAATAAGGATAAACGTGAAGAAGGATTACACAGAAGCGTCGTAAAATACCGGGTGTATAAATAAAGCGAGGAAAATTGTCTTTGATATTTTCAAACAAGTACTCAGTGTTCAGAGAGATCAACATTTATTTTCTTTCGCAACTGTTGAAATATTCAGATTATCTAGTTATTAGTTCCAATTTTTGCAAATACGTTTGAATATTTGCAGATAAACCACAGAGCACAGAAGCAAAGTATAATGTGCGGGGCACACAATAATAACAAAAAGTTACGAGTAAGTACGTAGTTCTACATATTTTGACCTTTTCAATGTAACATTGGGAATTTTAAATTAAAATAACATTTTACTTAATTTTGTGTTGTTAAATTGAATTTTAAATATCTTTTTCAATTTTTTAATTTTTTTGCGAAATGAATTCAACGAAAATAGTTTTAATACTACTAGTTTTTATAAAATTATAAAATAAAGCTCGTATTATTCAACTATTTTGTACTTTAATACACCCTAGGCACACAAAACGTTATTTAAGTTCCCTTGTTTATTTGTGCCACTGTTCGTAGCATTTTTATGAAGAACAGTGCAAATAAACCGGCACAAACATTAATCTGTTTTATACCGAAGATGTAAAGGGACCTCAGTCAATATTATTTTAGGGGACAACTCGGATTCTGTACCGAGGTACCTCTTGGCACCAATTAGAGCGTGCCATGATTTTTAAAGTAAACTTAATTTTCTTGATTGTGGATGTTTGAATGTGTTTTTTGTTTTCGCTCTTTGAGATAATATGGGGTGTTTTATTAAAAAGATTTATTGCGGCTACAGATTTTGACCTCATGTTTAGTTTGTTTTTTTACTTTAGCGATCTAAATATT
The DNA here is from genome assembly GCA_958496255.1 of Camptogramma bilineatum. Taxonomy (NCBI): domain Eukaryota; kingdom Metazoa; phylum Arthropoda; class Insecta; order Lepidoptera; family Geometridae; genus Camptogramma; species Camptogramma bilineatum. The sequence continues at coordinate 10,404,449 of OY292463.1, forward strand.
ATTATCAACGGGATAATTACCATGATTATTTAGTTTTCTTGCTTCCCGATATTCCGACGCAGTTACAAGCGCCATGATCACGGGTAACTGATTAGAATAATAATATTTATGTTCGTAACCATGATAGTTTCAAAAGTTATTTAGCGATCTATCTAAATCTAATCTAATCTAATCTAATAAGCCTACTGGATCCCACTGCTGGGCAAAGGCCTCCCTTTTCTTTTTCCATTCACCCTAATCTATCTAAATACTTTTTTTAAATTAAATAAATAAATTAAAGTTCTCATCATGAGCAAATTCATTTATATTTATAGAGTCCTAGAGCAATTAGGGGCTTACAATTTTTTATGTTCTTACTAGCTGATGCCCGCGGCTTTGCCCGCGTGGACTACTGTTTTGTTTATCCCACGGGAACCGTGCATTTTTTCGGGATAAAAAGTAGCCTATGTCCTATTCCCGTTCATTATCTATCTATGTTTCAAATTTCAGGCAAATCGGTTCAGTAGTTATGGAGATACGTGGTAACAAACATTCACACACACACACACACACACACGGACTTTCGCCTTTATAATATTAGTAGGATTAGTCCGAAAAAGGTTTTACTTGTTATTTTTTGTTTCATCTCGAGGACAAAACAATGTCTGATTAAGCTAATGATAGAATGTTTATGTACCAAAATTATGTTTACGTCTCGTACTATGCAATTTAGGATGCTTAAGGAATAACGTTATTCTAATCTGTTTTCAGTTTACATTTAATCCTGTTATTCCAAATATTGTTTACACTCTGCTTACTTAGAATAACTCATCTAACCCCTCACACGGTACGTTTCTCCAACAATTCAATTACAAAGTCGTTAAACAATCGATGCGTTACGATATTAAATTGTGTTTTAGTTTAAAATGTGGTTCCGTAACTATAATTTACTACGAGCAAGTTGATTTATTGGTGCCTCTCAAGGGGTTAAATCTTGGTGATTTTGCGTTTTGGGAATGAACCCTATCTTGATATAGGGGATGATTATAGAATGACATCTTTTTGTTGACACAAAATTTTTAATGGGCATTATTAAGAATTTTTTAAATATGTGTTTAATGAAACCGATGAATTCATGTTGGTGTCTTACTAGTTCCATTTTGTGGATATTTTATTGCTAGTCAGTACTTATGTTGATAACATAGCATAATTTATATTGTAACATCGCGACTTCTTTTGCTATTTAAAAAATACCTTCACTGAATTTAAAAACACCAGTGCTAAAACAATCCACACTCATTTATAAAGTGGAAAGAGTTTATTCCAGACGTGTGAAAATCCCTGCGGTCAGAATACAGTTCACACTTAAATGTAGCACCCTGTAGATATTATAAAATTTACCTCTGAAATCAAAGATTAGTGAAAGTTTGAATTTAAATTAATTTAGCGGATTATTAATTTTGAATTATGAACTTGGATTTTAGTTCGATCATGGAGATAAAACTAACTTTATAATTACACAATGTCTCTTAAAACTAGCTTTTGCTAACATCTGCATATTTCTGACGTATCTCGTTGAAAAATAAAATATATCCCGTGACATCGACATCTTCAAACGTTCTTAGGTGTCTAAAGATCTGAAAGAATGTATACAGTCATGATCATGCGTGTCTGATAAATGTGAACGTGTATCAAATATGTATTCGATACGCAAATATCTGAAAAAACAATTCATAGATGACTCCTTGGGGATAAAGTTATGACCGTGTTTCGTTTTCCGTTTACTAATGGATTTATGTTAGCAGCAAGTAAAAAGTCAAGGTTTAAATGAGTTAGCTCAAAATCTAAGCTGATCTAAAGGTTACTTCATGAATAATTTCACATTTGAATCGTAAAAGACAAAAGCCGAGATAATGAAAGCACTAGAAAGTGTAATAATTTAGATTTATGATATGATAGCACCTATTACTGCTTCAAATATAAATGAAGAATGAGTCTATTTATTTTATAGACCTAGGATTAATGTAATAAAAAAGATGTTCTTTATTTCATTATTTATTGAAAAAAGAGAGAAAATAGTTACCCGGCTGATTTATCAGCCGGGTAAAAAAGAGATTATCATTGGTAGTGAAACACTCAACTAAGTGTTTTTACTCTTCAATCATTATCACCAAGCCTACTCTGTCTCAACAATGTCCCAGGCACTCTAACGTCTGGTTAACTGCTATGAAGGCAAGGATTGTCTCCTGATACTGGATAAATAGATAGATAGAAAATGTTTTATTGTAGGTACAACAAAAAAGTAATCACAAGAAACGGGGAAAACAGCTTAAAAATTAGTACAAGATAGATAGATAGATAAACATTTATTTGGCAACAACACACACAGACGGAGGTACAATGGAAAACGGACACTAAGAAAGGTAGGTACAAACAAATAAGTTAACAAAAAAAATAGGTAACTTATAAGATAAAGGATGCAGCACTGTGGGTGCTGCATCCCTTAGTAGGTATCACATAGAACCCACCTACACTCACTCAACAAAATTCGGTACTTACCTAATAAAACAGATCTGCACAAAGCATAGGTAGGTCTGAGGTTGGTAGGTACAGGCACACTTATACCACCTATCCTTATTTAGACAACTTAGATTAAGTTAGGTAGGACATGACGTCTGTGCTGGTGTAGGCCAAAAAGGAACAGTCTCAGCTTAATGTTGCCCTGCACCAGGAAGGTACAGGGCAACGCTGGTTTTCAGACTGCTCCTGGCTGGGTGACATCACAATCTTGAGCATCTCCAAATAAATAGGTACAATGGGCGGCCTTATCGCTAAAAGCGATTTCTTCCAGGCAACCTGTGGATGGAAAGAAATAAGTGAACGGCGGATAAATCATCTACTAAAGAAAAAAAGCCTTAATATTAATCACCAACCATTATGCAATGTAGCAGTGTCTGCAAATATATAAATTGTGTGTATTTTTTGACAAGTCCGTAAAACTTTTCTCCATTAAAACGTCCGCAAAAATATACAACAAACTTGAGACATTCATTCGAAGCTCACAGTTAAAATAATAGTTTTCTAAAAAATAGTGAACGTCATAAACAGAGCGTTATTTTTACAAAGTAATACCAATATTGTTACGCCGCATAGCGTAACGACTCGTACACAAAGTAACAAGACACGCTAATTATTTAATCTGATAAGTTAAAATTTTTATTTTATTCGTTAGTAATCTTTTAGTAATCTTTATTTATTTCTATTAAAATAAACGCTAAACTATTCACTAAAAATATATAGTCCTTAATATCGTTATTAGAAAGTACAAAATCAGAAGGCAATAAATTGAACATGACAGAATGTCGCAAGACGCACAGTAAAAAGCGTTTCCCGCTCCACAGAAAACCAGAACCAAAGCCATTCAGTTATTTAAATCACAGTCGGTCCGCGAAGCTTACACCGACTTTGGTACTGAAGCTAATTGCGCTTGTAGGAGTTAGCGAGCTCAACAAGATCTGCCCGAAGTAAATCCGGGAACGAGTGCTAAAAGATTTATATCTTAGATAAGGCAGAGTAAGCCGGTTTCGGAAATTAAGACGTTAGCTGAATGTTCGCACATTACAGACGGTAAATGGTTCAAGATAAGATAAGAGATAAGTTTGAACGGGTTATCGGAACTGGAATGCAAAATTCCACGAACCAAGTCAGATGTCTGTTTAGTTTATAATTTACTAGCGGACGCCCGCGGCTTCGCCCGCGTGGACTACTACTTTTTTATCCCACATGCATTTTTTGGGATAAAAAGTCCATGTCACTCTCCAGCCCTCCAACTATCTCCACACAAAAAATCACGTCAATCCGTCTCTCTGTTTTGATGTGAAAGCAGGACAAACAAACAAACAAACAAACACACTTTCACATTTATAATATTGGTATGGATTGTATAAAAGATAATTTCTACTACGTACTAGTATTCTGTGCTACTATCATAAGATTAATGTTGTTTGCCAGTCTTGCAATACCTACATCATAGGGTGAAATGTAGTATGGAAATACCTACATACAATGATGATTACATCATAGATCCATAATAAAACCTTTTAGTAAAACTTTAGTATGCTGTGGTAAAAGATTAAAGTTGATAAAATTGAATCAAGTTCTTAATGTGCCAAAACCACTCAACTTTTAATTGATTTTTTAGATCTAAACTTTATTTGCTAATGGATTATCAAATTTAAAAAACCGAGCAAACTTTACCAAATCATATTTCAAAATGTTTAAAAAGGATGCAAAACAATTAAAATTCTTGTGTTTCGGCAAAGCGTATAAATAATTGAAAATTTTGCAATGAATATTTATATTTTTCAGGGCGTGACCCAACTCGTGGTTCGGTTGAATTCATACATTTCGCAATATTTTACGAAATCTCTTCGTATTTTATTTGAAATTTTAGTTTATTTATTGAAAGATTCTAGAAGCACTAGACTGTTGATAACGCAATGTTTTCATTAAGCTTCTATCAGTGGTTTATTAAATTTCTAACCTAGGAAAATTTTAGCTCTATCTTCGTAAATATTGCAATAAAAATGAGTTTTATTGAAAATCTTTTTCCAATTGAGACAGAACAAGTAAGGTTTCTTGAAGATGAACAAAGAATACAACCAAATTGTTTTTTTATAGAAACTTTATCTATACCTACTCATAAAATAAAGCGGAAGAGTTTGTTTGTTTGTTTGAACACGCTAATCGCAGGAACTAGCAGTCGGATTTAAAAAAATATTTCTGAATTTGATAGCTTATTTTTATCATCATCATTACCACAATCACTACGCAAGTCAAATAAAATAAAACGTAAACAGACTGTATGATGGACCATTATTTTACCCTTTCTTTCTTTCTGACATATAAATCATTTAGAAAAGATGGTCATCATCATTATCAGCCTAGTATCACCCACTGCTAGGTACAATTCCCCTATTGCTCCTGCAACACTTTTCGATCCTTTGCGTCACGGAACGTGTTCCAATATAGCCCAATGCACTATTGGACAGTCCAGATTTTTGTCGGTCTTTTCTTGGCCACCAATCCATCGAGGTTTTACCCCAGCGGCCATCACCGCAACAAGAAGGAATTGCCAGAAAGCATAAAAATATTTTTGATTTATCAGCAGTGCGATTCCGATCTTTTCGGATTGTATTCCGATTTCGGAAAGTGACGTTTTTTCGCTTTCCGAAGAATCGAATCATCAAATCGGATGCGTTTTCGGAAGTCTCATTCTCACTGCTGGTCTAATTGTAATACTTATAATACTATATAACACCCAGACACAGAACAAACATCTATGTTCATCACACAAATGTTTGTCCTGGGTGGGAATCGAACCCACGACCCACAGCGCAGAAGGCAAATGTTTTGCATTGCCGATCATTAACCCTACGATATATTTATACTGCAACAACATACCTAGTTGTAGTGTTGGAGCATCGTCTCCCTTCGTTAAAGTAGAGTGAAACCACTAAAGCGCGACACTGATTCGATTTCACGTTCAGCGCTCAGTATCTACACAGAAAATACATTTATTGCAGTAGGTAGCTCGCATTTAAAACGGTCCTCAAATTATAATTTGATAAAAATTTCATTATATAGGTATTCATAGGCAGGGGCAGACCATCAGCCAGGGGCCTTACTATGAACTCTTAGAGCAATGTCAAAGTAAGATTACTCTGATTACGTACTTAGATAAGGCTATGGTAAGGTTAAAGTAAGCCTAATGCAGGCCTACGAGTAAGTTAACCTTGTTTTAATCTTAACGCAGGAATGTTTTTGGTAACGTCATCGTGGAGTGTCAAGTGTCAAGTCATAAACTCGATACAGGACTGCGCATTGCACATGTCAAGCAGGCTTGCTGCAGTCCTGCGTTAGGACGGTTTTCACCTTGTTTTGACATTGCTCTAAGAGTTGGTGGGACGCCGCAGGTGGGTGGACGATATTGAGGCTATAGAGGGAAAGACATGTATGAGAACGGCACAGGGTCAATTAGAAGGGCATTTGAGGGAGGAGGCTTATACCTAGCAGTGGGCTACTATTTGAGCTACCAATGATGATGATGATGATGTAATATAAGTATTCAAATAATAGAGGCTAGCCTTCAGTTTATATATTCTAATCTACGATTTGTAGACTATTTGAAGACTATTTTAAACTATCACACTGTTTACATTTAAAGACGTTTTTATTTAAATTTAAAATTTCATATTAAAATAAATGTTAGAGTGCTGAATTCCCGTTTCAATATCTTGTATTGTTATTGACAGTTTTCTATGAAAAATGAGTGTTGAGATGACGACTAACAGCACGGAATAGAATTTTATCGAGAAGAATAAAATTGAGCACACATTCGAGTGATGTAGAATATGAGTCAAAAATTGTTATGAAATGTTACAAGATCGGACACAGCCTACTAGATTCTCTATGCATCTCAACAAGCAAAACTTGTATTATCCTAATTGACCGTACCGTCTTTACTGCTTACAGAAGCCATAGACTGTGCCCAGTATCTCCGTAAATCTTAGTCTGTGATGTGATTTACGCTAATTTCATTTTGCTAAGGCGTTTTCACGTGGTGTTAGGCTGAGCTCAGCCTTAATTACACTGAGATTTGAGTCTGCGGTTCGGATTGACTGCCTCTTCATTTCGGGCTTCGAATGATAAAACTGTGATTTTCTGTGAAACGGGGACCGTAAAAAGAACGAACCGATAGACCATTCCTTTGAACTCTCTCTCTGTTCTTCTCAGGGGCGTAGCTATAGCTTTGTTAAGGGGGGGGTCCAAAGGTTCCAAAATACAAAGATCTTTGTTAAGGGGGGGGTCCATGGGTTCCAAAATACAAAAATTGACTAGGTTTCCTCCGAACTTAATGGGCTAAGGGGGGGGGGGGGGGTCCGGACCCCCTAAACCCCCCCCTTATATACGTCCCTGGTTCTTCTTCTTCTTCAAGTGCCTCTCTAACTAGAGAAAGTCGGCTATCAGCTGCTGGAATCTTTCTCTGTCTTTTTCCAGGTGGAACAGTTCGGATGTGCTGATGTCATTCTTCTCCACTCCCGGATGTTGCGGAGCCACGACTTCTTTCTTCGAGCAACTTGTCTTTTGCCAGGAATCTTGCCCATCATAATTAATTGCAGAAGCTGATATCTATCATGCATAAGCACGTGACCGGATACCATCTCTTTCTTTCTCCTAAGCATTATTATTCCCATCTGATGTTGGGATCTGCTTTTTTCGTCACCTTCTTCCACTTCGCTCTATCTAAGGCGTCGTCCTGGGACCATTTCTTTGAAAAAATATTTTAAAAGGATTTATGGTGAGAGTGTTCCTTTAAATATTTAGTCGTGCACTTAAAAAAATTTAGAAATATTTATATTTTTTTATCTGTGATTCTTTTGTCCACGGCTAAATGATTTCCTACCCAATTTTGTTTATTTTATCTGTGATGCTTATTGTCTATGGCTAGACGATTCCCCAATTTAAACGTAGTATTAATTTCTCTGTGATCATAAAATATAATATGAACAAGACCTATGCTAAAATTATAATTCGTAAATTTAGTTTCTCAGGAAGTAAATTATTGTAAGTAAATATAGTAATGAAAAAAAAAAAACAAATTTTATTACTTTAAATATTTTGTCCATAAGGACGAATAAAATTTTATTCTAAGTAAGTTTATGAACGCACGAAATAATACGGTTAACCTCTCATAGAATCATTTAGTAATTTCAACGAATGTTCTTTCAAAATAACGTTACAATAATCACACTGAATCTTTTTTACTTGATCAGCAAGAAAGCAACTGAATTGGATTTGATTAAACATAAAATAAATTTGTTTTGTTTAGTCTTGGCACGATTAACCACTATTAAGATGATTTGGGGTTTCTCTCCTTTTATGTAGTAGTTGTGAATGCCAAAACTTTTTATGTTGCTCCTTGAATAAATATTGAGTAACTTTTACAATTTCATACCTTATATTGCTAAGTAAGACTTACAAGCAGCTGTTTGTTGCCTTTAGTGGTTACTTTTACTTGCTAAGTAATGTTAGGTCAATTAGGTCCAGGAAAGAACCGACGGCCAACCCATGTATGACGTCATTTGATGGCCTTAGTAAAAAACATTGTTAATTTTATAGGGTCTTACATATAAAAGATGTTTAAAGTTGAACACTGGTTAAACAACGTCCTGTCTTTATTTGTGGATAGTAACGAATAGAGACAGGACGTTGTTTAACCAGTGTTCAACTTTAAACATCTTTCATAAGTAAGGGGGTTTGTGTTTAACACTTTGGTTATATTTTTGTTTCGAGTTGGTTAAGGCACTCCGATGTAGGATCGCTTGTATCAATGCGGGTTCGAATCCCGTCGGAATAGAAAATTTTGATAAGACTTCATTTTCAATAAAATATTTGTACAAAATAATTTTGAAATTGTATTCAACATTAATTGAAGAAACGAAAATTAAGTATAGAAATTGAGTAGTACTGATACTCATACATTATGTATCCTTCGGTGCCAATGACTTCTTTCAATAGACACTGTAAATATTAACATTGGTCTCTTTGATCTTGTTCATTTTGAACGTGTGCTCTTAATTAAGTTCAAACAAGACGTGCTAATCGAACCGAAACAAGAATGTTGCAGTTTCAAGTAAATACGTGCAAAAAGAGCAACAGACTGTAGCCTATCACCACACTGGTATATTTGTCGCGGGAAACTTGATTAATCGGGCAGTATTCAATAAGGAACGGTCATTATGAATAATGACCAAGGGCGTCGATCAATTTGATAAATTTATTACTTTGACCGATTCATAATGCCCGACCGACGGCCCATGGTCCATTTAATAAATCAAGGCTTGAATTTACCACTTAGACCGGGCAGTATGAATACTAGTTGCACCACGGATCTATTGCCATCCTTTTTTGTTAGACAGGGACAAATAAGGATGGCAATAGTTAAATCCGTGGTGCAACTTAGACACAAGTAGAGCTGAGTTTATTAGAGGCCTTAGATTTTTAGATCAATCAAATCTTAGGAGGATGATCAGAGGCACATCCAAAATAACAAGTTCAAAAGTTCAAAAAAGTTCAAAATTAACATTTCTTAATGTGACAGCCAATCTATTGATGCCAATTCAATTACTGAAATAAAATGCCAATTCAATTACTGAAATCTATCGTAAATATTATACAGAAACTCAGTAACATTCCAAATACCACATTATGGCTGCTACACGAAACCGAAGACGGATTACCTGCGAGCTTATTGACATTAAGGGTTTAGGTAAATTAGGTAAACTCTCTGCGAGACGCGGGATCAACTAACTCCGAGTAAATACCTATTAGTTGTAAAACTTGAGACTGATGAGCTTTCGAGCACAAGGCTTTTTGGCATATTTACTTTTAGTTCAAACTTGATCGATTTAAAAGGCATTTTTAGTATTTCGGTTCTATTTAAAATTAAGAGGTCAGCGGGCTTAAAAAGGTCGCTGTAGAAGAATCACAATAGAAATAGAACTATGTACTGTCTCTTTTCATTGACTGAGAGTGAAAGATATCGGTTATAATACTGTTTTGCAAAATAACAAAACACACAAAAAAAAGCAACTTAAAAGTATTATTTTATAGTATTTTCATTGACTAGAATACACTAGATAAGATCTTTCTTTAGCAATTTAGATTATCGCCAGACAAAATGAGAAAACAATGCATTGAATATCCCAAGCTAACAGGGACAGGTGTTCCTTTGGTAATACAACCAATCAGCATTACGAAGCTCTCAGTCGAAATGGAAAAATGACAATTCGTTTCTTTTCAAAAGACTTTTCTATAGTAACTATAAAAAACTAAGTATTTTTAGAATATTCTATAAGCAGTTTTTAGATGAGAACAGCTGTTTACGCGATGATGCCTAATGGATAATATTTTTTTTTAATTATTTTAGGTTGTTTTCAGACAAGCGGTTTTTCTTCGTATTTACGACAGAGGCATTCAAGCGCCCATAAAACTCCTTTACCAGAGAGATAAGAATTTAGTTATTTCCTAATTATTTTTTTTTTGTTGACTGGCCTCTCAGTTCATTTTGTAGTAGCTCTGCCTTCTACCTTTTAGGTCGTGGGATCGATTCCTACCCAGAACAAACATTTGTGTGATGAAAATAGATGTTTGTTCTGCGTCTGGGTGTTATAAAGTAGTACCTAGTTTCTCTGTGGTAGTAGCACCGGTAGTAGTTAGATTGGGGCCAGATGGCGTCGCGTGAGAATGTTCACCAATATTTATTAATATTGTTATTATTATTAATATACCAGTGAAATTACGTTACTGGATTTTAAAGTTCATAAGGTTTCAACTAAACTTTGGGAGTTTATTTGTAACATTATATTCAAGAGATAACATCCACCTGTCCCAACTAATATGGGAACCACAAAGCCTATTGCTGTAAAATTTTAAACCGAAATACAATCTGATACGAATCCAGCTGTAAATTCGGGTACTGTAAACCGTATGTATTTAGAATTTCCATGTTTAAAAGTGTAGTAGTGTAAGTAAAAAAAAAGATTAGTTATTGGGAAAAGGTAAGCATCTTTTTTTTGTATTGTACTAAGTAAGTCAAGTGAAATATTCAGTAAAAACCTGTAACCTCTGCCTATCTCCACTAAAAAGGGCGGGAATTTATGTAACGTTGTATCAAATATCAGGTTAGGACGTGCCCTTCAATACCTCTTAGATTTTGAAAAGACCTTAAAATAAACTTGAGACTTGAGACTTCCGGATAACCACTTATATCACTAATAATTTTCCAAAATACAAAAAGATATACCTAAGTCATCGTTAGATAGATAGAGTTTTTCATATTTGACAGGCAGCAAAACAGTTTGGTGCTCTTTTTCTTCTACGTCAATTGCAACCCTTCTTTCTTTTTTGTGATTTGCGAGCTCACACCTCCATGGTGACAACTTGTCCACCCGGTTGCCCAAAACTAGCGGCACATCAGACTTATATCAATGCACGCACATCTCTCCTCAATAAATGAAATCAGTTAGATAGGTACAATAAGTAAGTTAAACTTGAACGACAAACTGTTAAATACTTACCTTTATGAAAGCATTGTTCTCATGTAAGCGACACATCTTTGTCTTATTGAGAATAAAATATACTAAACCTTTTAAACCTTTAAGTTTTGAACAATCACTACATAACTCTTTGTTCTGAACATTATTATGATGCTCACTAAAATGCGTAATTACAAGACTGAGCCGACTTGATAAGATTCCCGCCAATTACCTTAATCGGATCAGGTTTGATTGACGTCACTACGCAACAACCACTAAAGTAATCCCCCTGTATATAATTGGCCTCGTTTTACGTAGAACGTATCTGAGAACTAAGATGAATAAGGTCGAAAATTCGAAGAGAATAACAAAAATATAGCATTGTTAACATAATTTTCATATGGAATGTTGTACTTACAAAATATCGTGTGATTTGACTTGCCCTGACAACTAGACCTCTCTTAGATATCTTCAAAGATTTAAGTCCCTAAGTAAGTAAGTTCGTATGAGTAAGTGGCCAACTCTGGTGACGGAGTTTTTAGGCCGCCTAAAGGCCTCCGTCATGGCTTAACGACTTAAAAGCCGCGACCGACAATTAAGTCCCTGAAAATCATAGAGAAATCCTTTTTTTTGTACTTTTAAGTTTCTTCATACACAATGTACAGTACGGCCAAAGGATCTCGGCGTACGTGAAGTTCGCCGTTTCGATGCGCAGTGCAACTTTTTCATACAAAATTTTCTACTGCGCAGCGAAAAGCCTGACTTCACAAACGCCTAGATCCGTCGGCCCAACTGTAGATATAATTAAAACAAACTAACGGGACTTTATCGCGTGATTACCTTTGTTTATTATTTCCCGACGTTTCGAGTGCGTTACAGCTCTCGTGGTCACGAGTAGACTGATACAGATCGCGAAAGTTTAAAACAATGTAGATACTTACTACAAAATTGCTTAATTTATGATTTAAATTGTTCTCTTATTTAAGAACTGCCAAAGAGCAATGGAACGCAGCATCCTCAATTTTAAACGCACCGACCGAGTGCGGAATAGAATACTGCGTTCATTTACAGGCATAACAGACGTCGGGAAAAAAGCAGCACGACTCAAATGGGACTGGGCAGGTCACGTTAGAGCGATGCCAAACGGGCGCTGCCGCTGCGCTGCGTCGTCGCTGCAACGTCGCAGCGTTGACGCTCCGTAGTTCTACATACAAATCTGCCCGGTATGCCACACGGTGCGCTGAAGCGACGCGCTTTGACAGAACAAAAATTATAGCGCTGCGACGACGCAACGGAGCGGCAGCGCCCGTGTGGCATCGCTCTTAGCCGGATGCATCCCGATAATTGGGCGAATGCCGCAACACGTTGGCAGCCTGACGGGACGCGAGGTCTTAGTATGCCAAGAAAACTATGAGGGATGATCTCGACGCTTTTGAGTAGAATTAGTGAGTTCCCAGTCGGTAACACCCTGTAGTCCACACTGTTGACGATTGGGAAATAAAAAGTTGCAATCGTTCACAGTGTTGACGAACGCAATTTTTTATTCCCGATCGTACCTACCCATCTAGTAGGTACACGAGTCATATCGAAGAACAGATGTGGTTGAAAAGATATGAGGAAGACCTTTGCCCAACAGTGGGACTATAAGTTAATAAAAAATATTTTCAAATAAAAATAATTACAAAAATTAAATAAGGAATCTTCTCAGTGTTCTGTTACGAGAAAATAATCAGGTGTAGCTTCAGAAAATAAAATCCTGCAATCTCAAAGGTATTCGAAAAAGCTACCTCCTGTAATGAATTTGAAAACCGCCCAACCAGATCCTCGGGTTTATTGGCCTTTATCCAACTTACAATCACTGCTGGAATAAAATGAGCGAAATTGCAGATTTTGCGAATAATCCGTATCAAATCATGGGATCCAAACTTAAAAGTGAATTAAAAATTCAACTTGCCGCTGTCCCAGAGAGAAAATAATTTTGCGTTTTTGTGAATTATGAACTTTTCTTTGAGACTGTAATTCTGGACGCAGCTTACAAGTTACTTATTTTTATGTCTCATATTTTGAGTAGGTACCAGATTTTTATGCTAATTATGACGTATAAAGCATCAAACGTAACTCTGAATAGCGCGAATTTGTCCATTTTATCACATTGAAAGTACTAAAAAAAAAAATACAAACCATTATTTTTATTTTGCATTTATATAGGTAATTGTTTTGACCACAGCATCAATCCCAAAAACTGATGGTCCTTCTAATTGATCACTTTACTATTAATAAACAGCATTTTTATTCTAAAGAAATTAATTGTCTAATACTACAGAATATGCCACGTCCTAAGACAAACCGTCATAGCCCCAAAGAGGGCATAGGTCAAAACACCCAGCGAATGCCAATGACATCGATGTGAAGATAAGGCTCAATTTCCAATACGTAAATAATCCTCGAGACGTAGGCACTCTAGGCTTTATTTCAACTAGATTAATGCTTATCTTGGAATACCACCTGTGGGTTGTGGATTTCAATTTGGATAGAATATGTTTGGGGAATAGGGCATGTTTAAATAGCTAATGAAAATCGCATTAAGAGATGGAGTGATGGACATTTTCTTAATTGATCAGAGTAAATTGGGAATATTAAAAATTATTTTGAGAAAGAAGCATTGTGAGATAGAAAATGTTTGGGCACTATGGGGTCGTTACTTGAGGGCGAGAACTATTACAAACATACATTTTGCAGGTGGAATGTTTGAAAGATTATAATTTTCAACTATAAAATAAGTTTGTATAAAATATTCAAACCACATTTTCAGCAAAAGCTTCTGTAGGTATATTTACAATGGGCTTAAAATGTTATTATCCAAAAAAATAACAATCACTTTAGATTAGATCAAATAAAATACACAAATGATACAAAGGCATCTGAAATCTCATTGATTAAATCATTAAAATAAATGTAATGTCTTTGTTTGTACCTAGGCTTAGAATAATAATATTGCCTTTAATAAAAATACAGTAAGCTTAGTAATTTAGTAATATTAGTTTTGTGATCATAATTGCCTATTTATTATAAGATTATGTCCCGCGGCTTAAATTATTATTTTTATAACTAAAGTAGGTAATTACAGAGAGAAATATGAGTTTTACAATCATTTTTTGACGTGATAACGTCTTATAAAACGATGAACGCCGGCTGCACGCACGAAAAATTCGTTCCGCCTGAGCCGAGCGTGCAAACGAGAGCGCAAAACAAGCGATAGACAGCCATGGTCGTTCATCAATTAGACAATTAGACAATTATTTATTTATAAACTTAGACTAACATTACAGAAAACTTATTTCTAGGACGTTAATCTAGTGAGATCAAATTAGTACCTACTACAAAACAGAAATAAAATAAATATTTACAATTATATATATCAATGTTTTCTTATGACGTTGTCACGTAAAATTATCGTCTGTAAACTGACTTTACAGACAACCATTTTTTTTTTCAGATTTATAAACTTACTATTCAAAGGGTTTTTGCAACATCTATCCCCGTACAATTAGTAAAAGTGTGAGATCGTACGAAAATGAGCTAGTGTAGTTTTTGTTTTGTTATATGCTAGCATTTAGAAAAAGCCGTGTTGGCCGAGGGGTATAGTACCTCGACTTTCGCTCCGAAGGTCGTGGGTTCAAATCCTGGCCGTGCATCAATGGATTTTTCGTTTCGAAAAATTTATATGCGCATTAACACGAGCTCTAAACGGTGAAGGAAAACATCGTAAGGAAATAGTGATCGCAAAAGTTTAAAAAAGACTGGTGAATTTCTGTGTGATGTGGAAAGGAATTGAACGGGACTTACTGTAGGCAGCTGGATCCTTTTAACACTTTCACCATAATTTTCGTTTTTGAAGCGAGCGAGCGTGCGGGTGCGCAATGTGAGGCGGCCATTGATTGAATGAATGGACCGGCATGATTTTTCTTCCTTCGTTCCCGTTCCGTTCAGGTTCAAGGATTGGTAGGTACAGGAGTGAAGGAATAATAGATAAAAAATATAATGTGTGTTTGCAGTGATGGTGGACAGATGGCGTTACCATTGTTCCCCGGGCTGAAGGGATACCTTCTGAACAACCACTTATGTGCATTGAAAAGAATTTAAGCGATCAATTGAAATTTAGTTAAGTATTAAAAAAATTGGAATTTACTAGGTAGAATAAATTAAAATACAGAATGAAAGAGAGACGTTAAGAGTTTACTGAAGAGGTAGACGATAAAGTTTAACAACTGGTCTAACATAAGAGCCAGTCTTGGTTTTGATTCTCGCGACTCTAGTGATCTGATCTTTACCAGGATAGAGCTCTTCTACCACAGCAATAGGCCAGCTCAACACTGGAGCATTGTCGTCTCTAACAATAACTATTTGACCCTTTTGTATGGGCTCAGTTGTTACATTCCACTTTTGCCTGCTTTGAAGTGAGGTCAAATATTCTACCCTCCATCTATGCCAGTATGTTTGAACGAGCTTATTCAGTAATTCGTAGCGAGTAAGTCTATTTTCCGGTGTATTGAGAACATCTTGCGCGGGAAGATACTTTAGAGGTGTTATATTCAAAAAATGCGACGGTGTTAGAGCCTCAAGTTCGTTAGGATCAGAACTTAAGACGCACAGCGGACGGCTGTTTAAAATGCCCTCAATTTGGATGAAGACGGTATTTAATTCTTCGTAAGTTAGGATTTGATTCCCAATCGATCTCTTTAAATGCGTTTTGACAGATTTTATATTACTTTCATAGATGCCTCCAAAATGAGACCCTAGAGGAGGATTTCTTTTAAATTGAATGCGTAAATCGGATAATTTTTGATCAAGATATTTGATATGCGTATCAGAAGTTAAAAGTGAATGCAATTCGTCAAGTTTTCTTTTGGCTCCTACAAAATTAGTACCTCCGTCACTTAGGATCATTGAAACCGGACCCCTTCTACTAATGAATCGCTTGAACGCCGCTAAGAATATTTCTGTACTCAGATCAGAAACCAACTCCAAGTGTAAAGCCTTTGTAGTAAGACAAACGAATAAGCAGAGATAAGCCTTAACACTTTTTACTCCGCGGCGACGATAAGGCGTTACATAGAACGGACCGGCGAAGTCGACACCAGTGAAAACGAAACTTTTAACTTCGCTTACCCGAAAATGGGGTAAATCTCCCATAAGTGGGGAAGTATTTTTTGGATTAACTTTAAAACAAGCGTTACAATTTCGCAAGCGTTTGCGAAGCATATTTCTAGCAGAGATAATCCAATAGTTCTGTCTTAGCAATGCTAAAAGAAGGCTTGGGCCTGCGTGTGAGTTTATTATGTGAGAATGATCGACCAGTAAGTGTACGATCGGGTCGTTGGCGGGCAGAACGATTGGATGTCTTTGCGTGTAATTTAACTGAGCGTTATTCAAACGACCACCTACTCGGATGAGGTTATCTTTATCAATGAAAACATTTAATTTTTGTAAAGCAGGAATGTTTGTATCGCGGAAATGTTTCCTTTGTATGCTACGGATTATGTAAAATTGAGCGATTTCTAAATCATAAACAGTTATTTCGTTGCGTGATTTTAGTATTTTTGCGAATCTAAAGACGTAAACGACCGCGTGTAGGTACTTATTCCACCTTGACATACGATTAGCTAGATCGTATAGTACGTCGGTATGTATAGCGGGTTGAATAGCGAAGGTATTTGTTTTAGTCTCAGGTAGTTCAATGACCGGTAAAGGATTAGTGTAAGTTTGAATCGGCCATTCACTAAGCGGAAAAGCGAGCCACGTTGGGCCATGAAACCATAGACGGTTATCAGCGAGCTTGCTAGGCATGACAGGTCGCGAGATGATGTCAGCTGGGTTTTCATTCCCCGGGATGTGAAACCAATGTCGGGCCGGCAAGTTCTCATTTATCGCGGAGATTCGGTTAGCGACAAACGTTTGGAATCTAAATGGCGGAGCGCGAATCCACGACAAAGTAATTGTAGAATCGGAAAAGGCGATGGTTTCATTTATTTGAATGCGTTCACTAACGGAGTCGCGTACGGCTACGATTAGATTCGATAGTAGCAAAGCAGCACAAAGTTCGAGTCGCGGTAGGGTGACAATACTATTTGAAGAAGCGACTTTTGATTTCGCGCAAAGAAGAATTACTTCGCCTACGTCACTCTCACCTTGGCTGACTCGCAGGTAGAAGCGCCGTAGCACTTTTCGCTCGCGTCAGCGAAACCGATGAGCGAAATATTTCGCGAGTTTGAAAAAATACCTACATGGCGCGGAATTTTTATATTTTCGAGTACGTGAAGTTCGTTTTGAAATTGAGACCATTGGTCTGCAATGTCTGCGGGGACGTCGTCATCCCAGTCCAAGTTGCGTTTCCAACATTCTTGGACAAGTAGTTTTAATAGCGCGGTGACCGGACCGAGCAGAGATAGCGGATCGAAAAGGCGGGCGGCCACCGAGAGTATGTTGCGTTTAGTACATTTAGCGTGGTTAGCATAGTTGACTTTGAAAAAGAAATAGTCTTCATGGGGTTTCCATTGAAGACCGATAATTTTAATATTATTATCTTCATCGAATTTTATGATATCAGGAGCTTGTTTATCTATAGGAATACGTTTCATTAGCTCGGTGCTATTCGTGACCCACTTCACGAGATTGAAACCTCCGGCCTTGAAAAGATGCGTGAGTTCGTGAAACAGCTGTTCAGCTTCAGAGACTGTGGATACAGATGATACGTAATCGTCCATGAAGAAATGACGTTCGGCCGCCCACGCAGCAGCAGGCCAGCATGTACGCTCATCATCAGCAAGCTGCCTCACGACTCGCATTGCCAAATAGGGTGAACTGGAAATGCCGAAAGCCACTCGGGAAAATTCGTAAGTCGAAATCGGATCATCGGATTGAAAGCGGAATAGAATGCGTTGAAAGCGAGTTTGATTTTCATCTAGTTTTAATTGAAAAAACATTTTCTCAATATCAGCGGAAAGAGCGATCGGAAACAATCGAAGATTGATCAATAGATCGAAAATGTTTGTTTGTAAATTTGGTCCCGTATACAAAACGTCATTAAGCGATTTATTCGAACTTGTTTTACAGCTCGCGTCTAGTACGATTCGCGTTTTTGTGGTAGCTTTATCGGGCCTATAGACAGCGTGGTGCGGAATATAGTAGCACGGACCGGGCGCGGGATTATCGACCTTATTCAGATATCCTTTATCGATGTAATCTTGTAACGTTGCGTTGTAGTCTTTTCGTAAGTCGGGATTAGCGTTTAAGCGTTTTTCTAAATGAAGTAGGCGCGTTTTTGCCATATTGTCGGAGCGACCGAGCTCAGTTGGTTCGTATTTAAACGGAAGCGCAACCGTGTACCGCCCGGTATCATCGCGAGAAACGGTGTTTTTGAATAAGCGTTCGCAAGCCTCATCGTCCGGACTAAGATGTTTTTTAGTAGGTACGCTCTCCAGTTCCCAGAACCGCTGGGTTAAGTCTTCTAGCGTGGGTTCAATGACCGCGTGATAAGCGTGATTGTTGTTCTGAGATGGATACGGATACGGAACGCAGTCCGCCCGTCCCATCACTACGTACCCCAGCGAAGTCTCAACTCCAACGACTGAGGAGCCTGGGTAGCTTCCTTGCGGCTACCTAACAAGAACGGGAAAAGCTCGTTACCGATCAGACAATCAATATCAGCAGGCGTGTAAAAATCATCATCAGCTAACGGCAGATTGCGCAGATGATTTAGTTCGGACGTATCTATTTTTGCGTTAGGCATTTTGTCGGTGAGTGTATCCATTACGCGAGCGTGGATCGTGTAACTACACCGTGCGTCGAAGCGGGAATGGATCGTGAATTTTGCGAAACCTATGGCAGGCTTAACCGAGAGGCCGATGCCTCTAACCTCGGAAGGTGCGTGTGTTATATTTATGTTTAAGCGATCACAACATGATTTCGTGATAAAGTGACACATGGAACCACTATCTAGAAAAACTCTCATTTTAAGGCGTTCGCCTGCGTCGTTATAAACGTATACTACGGCAGTAGGTAGAAGTACGGTAGTATTATTCGCATTACGCGTCGTAGTAAATGCGGCACCATCGTGCATAGTGTGGTTCGGACCTTGTTCCGTGTTAACGAACGGTTGAAAGTCGCGCGAGTCCGCCATCCGCGCGAGCGGCAGCAGCGAGGCGGGCTTTGCGGGCGCTTGCCCCGCGGAGGGGTGCGCGTAGGTATCGTGCTCGTCGCACGCGGCGGCGAGCGGCCGTGGGTGAGCGGCCGGGCGGCCGGCATTCGCGCCGGCGTTAGCGGATTCAACCCGAGTTGAATCAATGTGTAATTGCGTGTGATGCATGCGATTACAAACGTTGCATCTGTTATATGAGCGGCATGAGTTTATGCTGTGAAATCCTAGACAATTCGGGCATAAATTGTTAGATCTTACGAAGTTATTTCTAGCGGGAGCGTTCAACTTGAGGAAGGCCTCACATCGGTATAGCGGATGTACATTATCATTTTTGCAGTAAGAGCATTTCGGAAAATTATTATTATTGTTACCTGCATTTTGAGCAACAAACGTTTGAGCGGCCGGGGATCGCGGCTTGTTGTATTGCGGAACGTATTTTGTTTGTTGCGGTTTGTTGGAGTAGGTACTCGCGGCCCTAGAAGTAGGTATCCCAGTATTACGTAGCATGTGAATCTTGCTCTGTTCTTTTATGAATTTAGTTAATGACTCGAACTTAGGTAGCTTTTCATCGCGGTGCGCTTGTTCGAATAGATTGACGGTCTCCTTGTCTAGTTTTGTTATAGCGAGGTGCGTGAAGATAAAATCTGAGAGGTCGTCAATACCTAACTGTTTCAATGCGGATTGAGCGGCACAGAAATGTTCAATGAATGCGTCCAGCGAGCTAGTAGATGGGGTCTGGCTACCTTTAAAGTTAAGTATTTGTTCTAGGTACATTGTAGCTAGTGTCCGTTTGTCTTGGTACTTATCTTTGAGCGTGTTCCACAAAATTGCATAGTTACTAGCGATCGGAGGGATGCCCGCACAAACGCTGAGGGCCTTGCCGGACAACTTTCCGATTAGGTATTGTACCTTTTCTGCGTCAGATAAATTTGTATTGTTATGTATGAGAGTGGTGAAATTTTCATAGAACACGACCCATTTATTGGGCGAACCATCAAAGGACACTAACTCCAAAGCAGGCAGTTTGCGTTTTAGAATATCGAAGTTATTATTCGCTTGCGTGGGCGATTTATTAGATGTGACGACACAAGACAACTCGGCTTCGACGGCCTTTATGTGGCAGTATAGTTCGTCAAAGGCAAGCAACTGCGCGAAGTCAACGGCGGCTTTCGGATGCACGGCTAATAATGCTAAGTTTAATTGATCCGACACTTCAGTAAACTCCTGACGAACTTTATCTAAGGATTTTATGCGAGTGAGAAAAGATCGCGTCTTCACGTTATCAGATCTTGTCACCATCGTTTTTTCGTCACTACTGCAACTAGTACTTAGATCGTACATATTTTGCACAAGTTTAAATAAGCTTTGTTGTTTTGCGGTTAGCATTTTAACTTTATTTTCTAGCATGGTGGGATCCCCGGAATCCTTGCTTAGCGACATTTTGGTAAATGAGTTTTACGTAGAAAATAACAACAATAAATTGTAGGGCACAGGTATAGCAATGCACAAAGTGGAGTAGGTAGCACAAGTAGATAAACACAAAATCGAAATAAAATTGGGACACGAGAAACAATGGCGGCGTAGTAGGTTTGTGTGTGGCGTTGTAAAATGCGTGCGTGTTGCAATTTGTATAAGCGTATTTGAATGTAAAATACTGACGTAAATATGTTGTATGCGTTATGCGTAGGTAATATAGCGTTTGTATAGTATATTTGAAGAGCGGATGCGTGAGAAAGTTGTAGCGGAATTTGTGGCGTGGCGTAGCGTGAATATGCGGTAGAAAGGATGCGGGATGCGGCTGAAGGACCAGAAACTATGGTGAATTTCTGTGTGATGTGGAAAGGAATTGAACGGGACTTACTGTAGGCAGCTGGATCCTTTTAACACTTTCACCATAATTTTCGTTTTTGAAGCGAGCGAGCGTGCGGGTGCGCAATGTGAGGCGGCCATTGATTGAATGAATGGACCGGCATGATTTTTCTTCCTTCGTTCCCGTTCCGTTCAGGTTCAAGGATTGGTAGGTATAGGAGTGAAGGAATAATAGATAAAAAATATAATGTGTGTTTGCAGTGATGGTGGACAGATGGCGTTACCAAAGACTATCGTAAGGAAACCCGCGGCTTAGTCAGCCCCACACGTATTGACCATGTCTTTCCTGTGGATATGGCCGGCAAGCTGAGAGGATGGTGTAGGTGCTGGGCAAGCCTACTCCATCTCAACATTGTCCCAGGCACTACAGTGTCCCGATAAGTGAAGGCAAAGACACGAAGAAGGAAAAGGCCTCCTGACACTGTATAAATCATTTAGTAAAGATGTAAAGGCCTAAGTTATTCTAGCATTTGCTAAATCGATTCGAAATTAATAGTTATCACTCCACATCTTGTACTCAGCTTTTCAGATCCACCATTTGATCCTATCTCACTTATCCGATAATCGCCCCCAATCCCCTCAAGTGTCATCACAAGATTAGTGACCGTTCGACCGAAAGTAATATCTGTTTTCAAATCAATTCAACACTTAAAAATGTTAGATTATTGATAAAATGACAAAACCAAACGCACTGGCCACACGAATGATGATAAGTTAACACTATCGTCATTATTTTATAATATATAGGTATAGATAAATAAATATTGGCGGACATTTCACACAGCGCCATCTAGCCCCAAACATAAGTTCAAGTCCCTACCTGTAAAGTGTCCCACTGCTGGGCAAAGGTCACCCCATCTCCTTTCACATCTTGCGACCACCGGCCGCCTCCCACCACTCTTCAATTGAATCTATCTATAGGTATATTGACACTATTATACGATCAAAATTTAAAGGCATAAAACAGAACACAATGGACATTTTTGAACTAAAAACATTCCACACTACAATACGATCATCTGTCCTAAGTCACATCTGTCAAAAAGTTGCTCGCATAATGCGTTACTAAACAGTTTGATCGTTCTTTCTACCGCCCTAAAGACTTAACCCTCGAAGAGCATTACACACGCTTCATTGGCTTCTCAAGTGCTGATGGAACTGATTGGCTGGTTTTACTCTAACAATGCCCTTCACGACCCTGAAACAAGCCTATACCTCACACAAAAATGCTCCTTACAGTGAAGGAAACATAGCTTATTTTTGGATGTAAAAAATTGATTTTATTCGGACATTTGCCCAAATCATTGCATCTGTTTAGGTGGGCTTTCATGTTTCATTGATTGACATTGTTTGTCAAGAGGTTTGCTGCTAGATGAGTGAAGTGATAAACTATATTTTTAGATTTTCCTTCTGAAAATTAAGGTAATTTTCTTTTTAATCTGATAACGCCAGAATTTTTGTTTTCAACAAAAAGATTATATTGCTAGTTCAAAGATTTGAAAATCTTCCTTGTAGTCGCTATTTCCTACAAAGATTTTAAATGATAAATATATTTAGATACATTACTTTTAATACTTTACTTACCTACTTAATATGTGGCTGTGAATCCTGGGCACTGACACTCTCCTAGTGAGTGAAAGAAAAGTAGTTAGGAAAATTCCCGGTATTGACGGAAGAGGGTGTTTGGAGGAGAAGGAAAAATAAGATTTTAGACGAATTTAAAACATATTTCTTATCTCATATTATCTTTTTTCACGTTACTTATTCAAAAGAACACGTGAAATGAACTTACTCGTTATAGTTTAGCTACAGTGTAGGTACGTCAAACATTAAAATCAAAAGAAGCCTATAAATCATTTCTAGAAATGAATTCATTTTCGAGAATTCGACTACTGCTCTGCTACAGAAATAACATGGTACAGTATGTCCAAATGATTTTGGCACACAAATTCCTGTTACAAACGCCCCTGTAACTACCTACATGGTTTTATTTCATCACGATACATGTTTGTCACGGAGTAACAATAACTTACCATGAAAATGTTCATACTGAACGTAGGATTGGACATGGACATTGGAACAAGAAATTTTGATTCCTTATTATGTATTTATTTATATAATCGAATGATAAAGTACAGAAAAGAGCGTGAAGAGCGTAAAACCAAAGTTAAAATTAGAACAAAAATTGTGGTTTACAAATATGGTATTTTAGATATTCCTACTTCAAAAAAATAAGGTAACAAAAAACCATTTGAAATTATCCATAATTTTTGGGGTCAACATGCTTAAACACCTACGCCATGTTTTTGATTTTTTACAAACATAAAATTTTGTCGTCTTAACTTCATTCGTTCTTATTGTCAATGATATAGGTAAGTAGACAATCCTGCCCTAATATTCATTAGGTACATGTAATTAAGACTTGATTTTAGTTTTTGCCAAAAATCGAATTACTGTAGGTACTCTTCGTTAGGGGTGCAGAATCTATATCTTGCTGAGTTTCATAGCTCTGAGGCAACTACACAATAGGAACATGATATTATGAGCATTTTCTGGACGTAATAACACATGTACAGTCGCGCAGAAAATAATATTCCCGACCTGTATTTAATGTCCAGCTTACAAATAATACGACTTACTCGCTTTTGTTGGACATTATGACGAATACAATAGCTTTTTACATGCCAGATTGAACTAATTGATACTTTTTGAAGGGATTATATAAATACTTGATTGTATAGAGTTGAATGGATTTTTGATGGTATATTATTATGTAAGCTGAACATTGTAGCGTTACATTTTTTGAAAGATTTTTATTCAATTGTGTCAAAGTAAAAACATGAACTGCAAATCTACTGTTTTCGACTTGTATTTCTTATTATTGGAGAATGAAAAACAATAATAATAATAATAATATAAACTTTATTTCAGGCAACTTAAGAATAGTACAGATGGTAAAAACTAATTCTAAGGCCCATAGAAATAAATACCTTAAATAAACATACGTAGAAAACAAAATACAACTGAAAGTCCAGATAAAAAAGGTTTCTAAAACCGAGAAGATCAAATCTTTAACTACAATAATAATAATATAATATAAACTTTATTTCAGGCAACTTAAGAATAGTACAGATGGTAAAAACTAATTCTAAGGCCCATAGAAATAAATACCTTAAATAAACATACGTAGAAAACAAAATACAACTGAAAGTCCAGATAAAAAAGGTTTCTAAAACCGAGAAGATCAAATCTTTAACTACAATAATAATAATATAATATAAACTTTATTTCAGGCAACTTAAGAATAGTACAGATGGTAAAAACTAATTCTAAGGCCCATAGAAATAAATACCTTAAATAAACATACGTAGAAAACAAAATACAACTGAAAGTCCAGATAAAAAAGATTATTTAGACATCTGTCAACTCAGTCCTCTGTGTTTATTTCAAGAAGATTCTAAACTACGTAACTGGAGTTCTTACTGACATTTAATGTACAAAGGATTTTGAACCTTATCACGACTACACAACGATCTATTATCATTTAATCTTGGTTATAAGGATTGTTGGTCTTGTTGAGAGGCTTTCTTGGGTGCTTTGTCTCTTTCACACTCGTTGTTGGATTAGTAGTGTGCCCATGTCATATAAATTTCAGGATATTTTTACCTTATCGCGCTCGACAAAATCAGCGCTTGATTTCGATCCATGGTTTCGATCCTTGATTTTGATCCTTGATTTTGATTTCGATCCTTGATTTCGATCCTTGGTTTCGATCTTGGATTTCGATCCTGGATTTCGATCCTTGATTCTTGAATTTTGAACCTTGAATCTGAAATCTTGAATCTTGAATCTTTGAAGTGACAGCTGTCAAACTTCAAATGACCATATCTCGGGAACTACTCGTCCTAGACTCCCCGTTCCCAGTTCAAATGAAAGCTAAGACCAAGATCTTTATTTGAAGTGACAGCTGTCAAACTTCAAACGGCCATAATCTTGGAAACTACTCGTCCTAGACTCCCCGTTCCCAGTTCAAATGAAAGCTATGACCAAGATCTTCATTTGAAGTGACAGCTGTCAAACTTCAAACCACCATATCTCGAAAACTACTTGTCCTAGACTCCCCGTTCTCAGTTCAAATGAAAGCTATGATCAAGATCTTCATTTGAAGTGACAGCTGTCAAACTTCAAACGGCCATATCTTGGAAACTACTCGTCCTAGACTCCCCGTTCCCAGTTCAAATGAAAGCTATGACCAAGATCTTCATTTGAAGTGACAGCTGTCAAACTTCAAACGGCCATATCTTGGAAACTACTCGTCCTAGACTCCCCGTTCCCAGTTCAAATGAAAGCTATGACCAAGATCTTCATTTGAAGTGACAGCTGTCAAACTTCAAACCGCCATATCTCGAAAACTACTTGTCCTAGACTCCCCGTTCCCAGTTCAAATGAAAGCTAAGACCAAGATCTTTATTTGAAGTGACAGCTGTCAAACTTCAAATGACCATATCTCGAAAACTACTTGTCCTAGACTCCCCGTTCTCAGTTCAAATGAAAGCTATGACCAAGATCTTCATTTGCAGTGACAACTGTCAAACTTCAAATGGCCATATCTCGGGAACTACTCGTCCTAGACTCCCCGTTCTCAGTTCAAATGAAAGCTATGACCAAGATCTTCATTTGAAGTGACAGCTGTCAAACTTCAAATGGCCATATCTCGGGAACTACTGGTCCTAGACTCCCCGTTCTCAGTTCAAATGAAAGCTATGACCAAGATCTTCATTTGAAGTGACAGCTGTCAAACTTCAAACGGCCATATCTTGGAAACTACTCGTCCTAGACTCCCCGTTCTTAGTTCAAATGAAAGCTATGACTAAGATCTACATTTCAGATGACAGATGTCATTTTGACAGCTGTCACTTTAAATGTAGATCTTGGTCATAGCTTTCATTTGAACTGAGAACGGGGAGTCTAGGACGAGTAGTTCCCGAGATATGGCCATTTGAAGTTTGACAGCTGTCACTTCAAATGAAGATCTTGGTCATAGCTTTCATTTGAACTGGGAACGGGGAGTCTAAAACGAGTAGTTTCCAAGATATGGCCATTTGAAGTTTGACAGCTGTCACTTCAAATGAAGATCTTGGTCTTAGCTTTCATTTGAACTGGGAACGGGGAGTCTAGGACGAGTAGTTCCCGAGATATGGTCATTTGAAGTTTGACAGCTGTCACTTTAAAGATTCAAGATTCAAGATTTCAGTTTTCAGATTCAAGAATCAAGATTCAAGATTCAAGAATCAAAATTAAGGATATTTTAATTCAAAAGGATATTTTAATTCAAAATATTTTAATTCAAAAATCATGCCCTGAAACATCACGTAAATCAGAAAATGATGGAAAAGGCCCCATAAGGACTAGGAATGTTTAGTTTATGGTCACCCTTTAGAAAGAGACACGCCGCCCAAGTTTTATCTCTCAAGCGGACCTTGTTTTCTGTCTCAGTCAGCATTCCAGGTACGTAGTATAGAAATTCCTTGGTTTATTTTCAATACAATTCGGACAAGCTTCAAGCGCCACTGGACACTGTCATAATGTATTAACCATAAAGATAAAAATAAAGTGATGGATATCGGTGGATTTCTCCCCACCACTAAGCAAACTCGAGCACATCAGATAAAAACGCTTCCAAAGCAGGTCAAAGCCATTTTAATACTCAGAAGCTATTTGTAATGAAATATTTACAGCAGCCGCGGTCTCAATTCACAGGAAACCAGATTGGAACCGGCTCTAAAATTTGCACGGTATCAAATTATCTGAACACAAATTTCACCTCTGCCCTGAAATATAATTACGGCGTAGGCTCGCTAGTTGTGCAGCCACTAATGGATGCCCCTTGTCCTACTCACAAGCTTATTATCCAGTTAGTTGTGCCGCTAAGGTTGTAATGGAGTTAATTTACAATTGCGCCTCTTGTTTGCCTCGACAAAACAATGCTAGACCTTTTTTTTTGTACTGAAGGTGTATTTATGAATTGTGTTTTTTAATTTATTATACAAAATTATTTCAAAAATCGATCGATTTTTACGTGATCCAAATCAATAACTGAAAGCATCATCAAGATACTCGAGTGCACGGATAGCCGAGGCTAAGTCAGCTGCACGAGTTGACCATGTCTTTTTCAGATTCAGATTCATTTATTTTGCGATACATGGGCTAAATAGATATTAAATGGTATAGATATTAATGTATAGTTTGAACCACGATCATGTAAATTACAGGCCATGGTTTTTACCATCCAAATTTTATCGTGCAAGCGTGATAAAAACACAAGCATTACGTTTTAAAATTTTTAATATTAGTAGGATTATTAATTAGAAAATAGTTATCTTCAGGAAGTTTAAAGGTAGGTGTGCCCGAATTGTACCAATAGATTTTCAATGTTTATTTAAGTTTTTGTATTTTACTAAATAAATCATTGTACAGAAATACATTTACTATTCACATGGCTATTCAAGTACATTCATTGCTGTACATTCATTGACTGGCTTCTTAGGTCAGTTGGTAGGCTGCACTGTAGGTCGTGGGTTCGATTCCCACCCAGAACAAACATTTGTGTGATGAACGTTTGTTCTGTGTCTGGGTGTCTTATAGTATTCTAAGTATGTATTTACAAAAATATATAAGTATTCTATCAGTTATCTGGTTCCTATAGTACAAGCTTTGCTTAGTTTGGGGCTAGATGGCACTGTGTAAAAGGTCCAGCAATATTTATTAATTGCTAAATTTAGTACATTACTCTGCGTACCATACGTGCCGTCCGATGCGGTACAGTGAATTTTGCGCCTATATTGTTGGTTGTTTGGCAAACGCAATTATTAGCCGGTTCGCAATATGAGATTTGGGGCCCAGGGCCAAAATTAAGTGAATTAGAAACTGGAGATAGGTGGCGATCTCTGCCCCCTTTGGACAGAAAGCTTTTGAATTTGATTACGTACAAATAGGTATTCATTATAATGATTGTTCGTAAGGTCCCTGTATTTGATCTCAAAATAAGCTTCTAAGGTCTATTTTGAGGTATTTTTATAAAGGTATTTTTTGTTCAGCTGTCAGAAAAGCTGAACGTTTTAAACAATTGTTCAGAAGTACAGATTTGATGTTCAAATATTTTATGAAACTTTTACACAAACAAAGAGACTGCACTGCAGTGGCAACTAATAGTGTTGAAGAAATAAAAAAAATATAAACTGGTTTTATTATTTTTTTTAGTAATTTAAATATGTATGATATTGATAACCAGTGATCGGAATTAGGCGGGCTTAAATACCTAAAGTTCAAAGAACAGAGGCAAAAAAGGGGAGACTTCCTTACTACAAGAATTTTATTCTTGTAGTAAGTAAGAAATTTTATTGCAAGTTGGCACAATTTTCACAGTGAGTAAGTACATTTAAAATTAATGTTAATAATATTGTGAACTAATTCAAATAATTTTTCTATTTGACCGACGGAAAAAAGTTTTTTATCCTTATAATTTACATTTTAGTTTTTGTTATTAACTCAGGTAAAAAATTGATTCACCTTAATGTTAGATGTTCTTTATTAATGTCCCGGAAACGGAAATAATTGGGTCGAAAAATATGTAGTCCTAAGGCGCCTCCATTTGTCTCTGTTATTTTTCGAACTTTAGGTATTTTAGCCCGCCTCATTCCGATCACTGTTGATAACACACTATAAACGTTATTCGTTTAAACACAGACCTGAATAAAACCCTAATTAATTCCTATTCGGTGGACTATTCGCCCTAACTACTCTAAAACATTACCTATCGCCCTAAAATCTTCAGGATAGTTGACAATACGTCCAATCAACTGCTCATTATGGAACCCATCTCCATCACTATTACTTACTACATTCAACGGTAAATGCACTCTATTTCATTATAGTTTAAACTCATTTTGGCTCGGTCACAACTATCTTAAGATTCAAAAATTTGGTCTCCAAGAAGCGATGTGCCATCTAATTCTGTCAAGCCAGTCTGAATCATAGCTATTTATTGATAAGGTTTACTATCGCTTGTATGTTTTGCATAGAATTGCAAAGAGTAGGTAGTAATTAAAGTGAAATCTCAGTTGACTGTACTATTATTTTCACTAGATATCATTACGTCCCACAATTTAGAATTTCCCGGTCAGTTTGAGACGGGACAATATTAACAAAATGTCCCCTGCAGATCTTGGATTTTAAACAAGGGTTTTTGCCCCAATTACCGGAGTCGTAATTACTTTCACTAAGAGGGGTGGAAAATAGTGGAAATCTCCTAACACATTATTTTCAAACAATAATAGAATAGTTGACTTTGAATTAAAAGCTTTTAAAAAATTGTTCTTTTAAGATGATTTTTAGCATTGTACGCACCGTACGCGCCAAATACCTACAGCATTTTGTAAAATACAGCACGTACGGTACGGGTGAAATGTGCGAGCTTTTCTATGATTTCATAATAAGAATTCTAGTAGCACGGCACAGTTTTAAATCATACTAATCATAATTTCGTGTACCGCGTCCATAGCGTTGACAACGTTGAGCTGCGTGGTCGTCATATTCGAGCAAGACACGCGTGTACCAATGACGTCAATTCATGCGTAGCGTGTCAGTGGGTTGCAGTGGACACAATTACATACAGTCTCCTGCAAAGCGAAGATTGACGCACGTGCGTAACCTCTCCGTGGACCCCGGTGGGTCCGCGCCTAAACAAAACGTACTTGGCACGTTGGCACTCTGCAAAGCGCGCAAACTAATTTCCATCTGCCACATGACGTAGTAACGCATCAATCACAAACGTCCTCACAGAATTTAAAATTTTTAAATAAATATCAAACAAAAAGCTCAAACAACGGGTCCAGATAGAACTGAGTGCAATTTCATCTACTAAAAAGTACTAAAATTTCATGTACTAAAAGAATCTATCTATCTATCTATTAACTTAATTTCTACAAAACTGAGTACCGTACAGTGCGTGCAGTTGTGTGCGTTAGAATTTTTTGAGTAATTTTCTGCCGCTATATTCATCAAGACATTTAATATTTTTAAAACTATAAAATAGCTGAACAGGCTCCATAATAAGTATAGTAAACATTAATCAGTACTACAAAAGACAGCGTGAAATTCGTGCTCTTCGCAAATGCTTCCAATCAGGGTCTGGCCTTTCATTTCTAACACAATAGCACCCCGGATAAAATGCGAAATAAGAATCACAGTACTGAATGATTCAGTAGACCAAGTTTCAGTTTTCAGAAGTTTAGAGAATTATTCTGATGGTACAAAACTTAGGCCTATACATCTTTTACTAGATGATTTATACAGTGTCAGAAGGCAAACTTTGCCTATACTTAACGGGTCACTGTAGTGCCTGGGACATAGTTAAGGTGGAGTAGGCTTGCCCAGTACCTACACCATCCTCTCAGCTTAACCGGCCATATCCACAAGAAAGACATGGTCAATACGTGTGGGGCTGACTAAGCCGCGGGTTTCCTCACGATGTTTTCCTTCACCGTTTAGAGCTCGTGTTAATCGTCGTGTCGTGTACTGCTCATGTCATGTCTGGTGGTATACTTACCCCATTATTCATAATAAAAAGTAAGTTCGTATGATTATTATTTATTATTTATAAGTTTTATGGAAAAGGCATCAAATTTATCAGCCATCAGAGCTCTGGGAAACCTCTAAGTCCAATTTGAATAAGAGGGTAAGTCTATATTTTTTTACTTCATTTTGAGTTAAGGCTAAATCAATTAAAAATGTGTAAAAAAAAATGTTGAGTGTTAAAAAGACCTGATGATTTTGTATGGAATTTGTAGTAGGTAATAACTTGAACACAGATTTAGAATTTTTTTATTGTAGGTAAAAAAATTATAGAATTCAGAAAATAAAAATGAAGTGAAAGTATAACACTAGGTACACCGTTTGTTCAGAATTGTGTATGCTTGTAATTTTGCATGATTTTATTAAAAACAGTTTTACTTTTAAACTTTAGCACCTTATTTACTGGTATTCCAATTTATTGCATTGAAAAGAACCTTAATGAAAACTATCGTCTACGCCAATAATCTATTACGGTCCGGTCGCTTGCAGACGCCATTAAATCGTGATAAAGAGGCTCTACATATTAGTGTTCTGTTGCTAATTTACTATAAGTGCTGTTTTATGGTAAAAGCGATTTAAAGTTTGTGAACTTACTTTGAAAATGTATTTTACTGAATTTAAATTGATCTTTATTAACTTTACTTGTTTCAAGCATGTTACTTACATATTTACTTATAAATAATTTTACATTATCTACAACGATAACTATTCGAAGTTTAAATACACCTTAAAAAAACTATTTTAAAACCAATAAACACACTAAAATTAACGAAAAAAAAAGGTGATATATGATCACGACTGTATCCCCAAGGTACGGTAGACATTCCCTCAGATCTTTGTAGCCATTTTAAGATCCTTTGAAGAAGTCTAAGGGGGTAGTCAGAGGTATGTCCAAATACAGATTTGGTACATGCCCACATTAAAATTAACGATTTTACTAAAATTCTAAACGGGTAATTTACTGCTAGAATTTATGCATTATTTTATCTCATAACCAATAATAACCAAAACAATATTTCACAACATTAACTTTGTCAAAGCTTTGACAGTGGCTTGTGCCAGGAAATGGAAGGGACAGCCGGCAGGTTCCGGTCCGCGGGGACAGTAGCCGAAAACAATATTCCGAAGAGAACACTAGCTGCCGCTCGTGGCTTCGGTCACATGGCACTTACGTAGAGAAACTGGGCTTTCAACCTGTAAAATATTTTTTTAATCAGATGAGTGGCAAAACACCTCTCAACAATCAAGGTGGACACAATCTAAGATCTTCAGGCAAGATTTTAAGCTATACAACAACACGCATACATACGATGTGGCCTAAATTTAGTTCGTATGTACCTACTTATTAGCGAACGCCCGCGGCTTCGTCCGCGTTGACTACCATTTTTATCCCACGTAAACCATACATTTTCAGGGATAAAAAGTAATGTGTTATTCCAGAACCTAAACTATCTATATTCCAAATTTCATCAAAATCGGTTTAGTAGTTATGGGATACGTGGTAACAAACATTCACACACACACACACACACGGACTTTCACCTTTGTAATATTAGTAGGATAACAAAATAGTAGGTATTAAGATTTGCTTGTAGGTATCTAAAATCTCAGTCATATAAAAAAAAAATATATACTTGTCTCAGTTCAAATTGTGTTAAACGGAAAATTGAAACAGCAAAAGTTGGAAAATGCTGTGACTTAAATCTCTGACAGTCTGTACTGTGGTGTGGAATAAGTGAAAACATGCCAAACTATGCAGGACAACGCGTGGGTCATCGTAGTGGAAACAAAGCCTCGATTAGCCACGGGTGGAGCTGTAGGGTGGAATAGGTCACGACGTCACTTGCGGCTTGACTGAGCGTGAAATTCTGGGTCCATGGGGTCTTTACACCGTCTTGAAGGTTGTCATGTTGTCATTCTCAAGATACCTCTGTCATTGAACTTAAACCACTGAGACAGTGACCTTTCACATTTATCTTTATAATTGGTGGTTACTTCAAAAGACTGGTCAGTGAAAATAATTTCGTACTTACATTATAAGGTTACGAAAGATCAAAGACGATATGTTGGTGTAGTTCTTTGTTGTGACATTATGATTTTCCAATCCTCAAGCTTGATTTATTGAAACCATTGAAAAGATGAGCCTTTGCAAAAAGTCACCATCAATCGCATTGATGTCCCATTTTTCTGTAAAACATCGGAAAAAAATAATAAAGAAAAGGGCTGTGGGATTTCAGACCCCTCTATACCAAATGACGTCATTGAGCAAAGCTTCAGATCTAAACGAATAATGTGCGCCATACATCTCAGCTACAAGTTAATACACTGGGCGGATCAAAGGACCATACGGAACCCGAAGCTTAGAATAAACCAATTATGACTGAAATATTAGAGATCCGCGCGCCTCGGGTCGGTCTTTGATCACGCGGTTATATTTCTTTTCTGAGAAGCCTTCGAATGCTTGCTCAGTAAGCGAGTCTCTTAATAAATTACATAAATTGGTGGCCAGGAGACTAATACCCTCGGAATGGGGAGTAAGCTGGCCATAACGCCGGTTAACTGCGCGCCGAGTAATCATTTTCGGACAGGATATTTTACTTCCGTCTGTTACCTCCTCTGATAAACGACAGCTTATTAAAACAGAAGAGAAAGTAGCCACGGGTTTCGAAATAAGCGAGGTTTAGTCTTATCCCTTTTTCGTAAAAATATGGCATGATTATTATGTCATGACTACTAAATAAGAACCGTTTTTCTAACCGCCCGAGTGCCTTAGGCCACTACAATGGCCAAGGGCACTTGAGGGGTCGCGCGGCCACTAAAATCACGATTTCTATGGTGTTAGGGCTTCCCCATTCGTCGGGAGTGTCTTTATTTGTTGGTAACATTATTCTCCCACTGCTGTTCATGCTAAAAGTCATAGATAATTTATAATATTTCTACAATGTGTCAAAATACCGGAAGAGAAAATACGTTTTCAAACTTTATTTTTGAAAGAAGGTTCAAATAAGATTTTCAGCGATGACCTATACATGTTTGGCATTAATTAAATCTGACAGGTATTTAGGATAATTACTGAACCATTAAAACCCCGTTTTATAGTAAAAAATTTGAATTTGATCAACATTTTGAATATTGCGGGTGAATTTTGTTTGAAGGTCGGCTATTGTGATTGGTGTGTAGTAGTGATGTGAAGGAGGTTTGTTTTGTTCGTATTGTTTGCTAACTACATATTTATACCAATCAGAAAGACTTCAAACCAGACTATAGGATGAGAAATGAACCAGTATTGAATTTTTATTTGCCGTGAGCGCACTCCCGCTCCTGGCGCGCGGAACAAAATGGCGTGTTTTGGCCTTTTGCAAACGCGAATTAGATAATTGCTTTAATGTCGATGGGTATATGTTTTGTGTTAAATAATAAAGGTGTGTAGTGTACTAAGTGTGTGCACCATGTTGACGCAGATATTTGCTACCAATTTTGAACAATTGTGAGTTTTTAATTTGCAAGGTGCCAAACATGTTTACGGAATGGAATAAACAATTTATTTGGTGGTGACAATGTAATCCCCTTGAGCAGGTAAGTAAGTAGTTAATAAGCTTGTTAAAATCCGATTCCAATGATACCACAAACAGGTTTAGTCCAGGAATAAAATCACTGGCAAAAAAAGTTAAACCGCTGGCAAAAGTTGTTGCGCGGGCGTTGGTTAGGCTGGGCAGGCAATCGGTCCGGGGGGCGGGGCACCTCAACGGCTAATAGTCGAAAAGATAATACTTTAAGGGTTGATATTTATAATTTTAATATACCTATTTTTGGTTCGGTAAGTGGTACTTACTGTTGCAAATATTTAGTAGATTTTTGGTTGAGAGCAAAAATAAATTAAGAGCGATCTATGCGAGCGGACGGCCTTCAATTAGAATGAAAGCCGGGGACGATATGGATATTTTGTGAAATGGGAAAATAATCGAATTTCGACTGAATAATGAGGACCCTCGGTCAAAACGGCACAAAGGGTATTTAACTCGCACTTAGTACTTTTTGTCCGGCCTCCCCGCTGGCACCCACTCTCCCCACGCGATTATTTTGTCGTTATCACCCTTTAACGTATGCAGAAGTATAACATGCATTATCTCTATTGCCAGTATCCATTTCCATCCTAATCCTTTGATTTATAATATCCCGTTGATATATTGCCGAAGGCCGCAATATATTTAAATTATTCCAACAGTCAATTAACGAGATAGCTTTTACCGCGATGTAGGTCGCGCTCGCTGAGACGGAACAAACGAACTGTGTTGGTGAAAATTCAATGGGTTTTAATTTATTTTTCATGTCGACTGTATGTTAATTTAATCCCATTGATATTATGAATGTTAAAGTTTAGGATGTTTGCCAATTTAGAGGTTATGATTGAACAAGTTCAGAGTTCCTGGTCTGGAATAGTAGGTTCTTTTTCGCAAACGAGGAAAGCTGATGGCAAAAGCAAAGTTGAAATGCTTTTTTATTTATATAGCTTTCAAATCAAAAGTTCTAGCTCCCCTTTTATACCTTATTAGTGAAGTCAAACACGCCGTTTTAAAGTGGGCCCCGAATTTTATTTGCAGAGGTTTCCAAACATTCTATTGATACAAATAATTTTGTTAGGGAGAAACCATATTTCACATTCACCGTTGGGTTTTGCTAACACGATGGAAAGTTGTGAACTTTTGGTTAAACTTTTTCGCATTTCGTTAAAAAGGTGGATTAATTTGGGCGCCGTTGGTAATACTTATTTACAATAATCCGACTTGTGGGAATGCAGCATGAATTGCTGGGATAAAATTCTCTTTTTCAGACGTGTAGAGACTAGGGTAGGAAAAGTTTAACAGTTTTATCGATATAGTGGTTTTTATATAATAATATTTCGGAAAGTGAACTTAGATAAATGTTATAATCGACTAAGATCTGATTGTTTTAATTTTCACATTATCTTTTATCGATTTGATGACTATTCTAAGGAAAATAAGTAAACTAAAGATAATTCACTAATTAAAAATAGGCTCTGAGAACATTTTTCAGAGGGACCTAAGATGTGTGTAATTAAATTATTATGCTACATACTAAGCAC
Organism: Camptogramma bilineatum; assembly: GCA_958496255.1. NCBI lineage: Eukaryota > Metazoa > Arthropoda > Insecta > Lepidoptera > Geometridae > Camptogramma > Camptogramma bilineatum. Next base: position 10,440,330 of record OY292463.1, read on the forward strand.
CTGATTATTTTTGTGTGGTGCTACTTGCAAATCACTCTATATTGTATTTGAATAAGTTTTAATCTTTATGTCAGTCAAGAGAAAAAAAATAACATGCCTTCATGGGAATTGAAGAGTGAATAATCCGTAGAAGAAGAGATAAGTGAAATAAAAGGCTTAAAATATTGTCTGACGACATGGTTAAAAAAGTAAGCGTAAAGTTGATTGAGATTATTGGGGTTCGATGACGAATACATGTAGTTCTCAAGCTTATCGATATTTTATGTTAAACCATTTTCACATCACTATTACGTATGCAGATCGTAAAACCGCGTTTCAAAAATTAGGTACGTGCCCAGACGGTACGTACCTTTTGTAATCCGCAAGAATTCTCCTAATGGTACGCTCATTTGTATGGATACGTACCTTCGGCCTCCCTAATTAGGACGAAAAGAGTATGTGCCCAAAAGCATTATTGATTGCTGACTAATACTTAGCAGTCCGTAAAGCTTCAGGTAAAATAAAGTGGTTTGGACCGATTTAAATGTAGGTATCATTTTAATGTCGTCAGTATAAATATAAATGAAAAAAAAAAATTGGTATTAGAAAAGTTTCTTTGCCCAGAAAAAAACTATTTTGCTTTATCATCGTAAGTTTAATATTGAAAGAAATCCAATGTTATACAGTAAGCTGATTTTCATCTATTGTTAGAAGTCCTTTTAATAGAATAGAATAAAAATAAACTTTATTGCACATCAATCCGTACCCATATTATAAACGTGAAAGTGTGTTTATTTGTCCTGCTTTCACGTCAAAACAGAGCGACGGATTGACGTGATTTTTTGTGTGGAGATAGTTGGAGGGCTGGCTACTTTTTATCTGGGTACCACGCGAGCGAAGCCGCGGCCAGCGAGTAACAAATAAAATAACAAACAAACAAGACACCATGATGTTGGTGGTGCCACCACAGTTGCGCCACCAACAAAATGTACGTAAATGATATCTAGTTTCCGCTTGGTTGCGCCAATAGGTAGGATACCAGGTGTCCTTGTCGTACATTTTGTTGGGGTGCAACCATAGGGTCCTATTGACTAGGGCCCTAAATGTATTGTAAATTCACTGCAAACTGTTTCTTTCAATAAAAACGTAATCTTATGAGTTTTATGTCAAAGCTAACTTTGTTTGCTTACATAAACTCTTTTGTATTTACTCACATTTAATATAGTCAAGTTAGAGTACTTCTAATATTTAATTCCAAGTCTCAATATTCAAACATACAAACACAATATACATTATTTAGCATACACACATAACCGAGCCAATCTTGAGCGGGGTGGGTGCCTTTAATTTGCATAATTCGACTGGGAATCTCGTGATTAACATTTTTATTAAACAAGGATTAGCTAATCCTTTTTTATTCGACAATTAGTTTGTTATCGTGACGGTAGGAGGTCGTAAAGAGTTGAAATAGGCACCGCTTTTAGGTAATTATCCAAATTGGGTGAGATAACCAGCCCCTTTAATTACGTTTTTTCGTCAAATTTATAAAGTGATAGGCGATTCATCAGTAAATTGGGGTTGTAAAGTGTCGGCTTTTAAATTTTAACGGAGGTGTGGATTTTAAAAGCTTCTAGCTTAAAAAACATTAGTAATAGAAGCTTAACCTAGTTTTTTTTTTTTAATTTTTGCTTGTAAATAATTGGTTTATTTATATGTAAACATTAACTACAAAAATGTTTTGTAAGCAGAAAAAGACTGTCGAAGGTGCCTTCTAACTACTATTAGGCTAACCAACGATGCAGTCTCAAAACGAGTAAAATAATAACATATTCAGAAAAAAACAAGTAAATTCATGACAGAGGTGCAACGGGACACCTTTGGTCGATAGATTTAAACAACTTAGGACTCTATATCTATTTCTAAATTACTTATTACGGCATAAGAAGGAAATAATGCCTACAGTGCTGAAGTAGCTGGAACATGATTAAAATAGAGTAGGCTTCATTGAAAATGAAAATGATAGTGTCCCTGTAGATGGCGCTAATCAGTGCAATAACCGACAAATATGTGCCTATCCCGATTATCAACCTGACAAAAATGGATGCCGTGGCCGAGTTGGTTAAGGCACTCCGGCTTGAGGGGGGGGGGGATCGTTTATATCATGCGGGTTTACTTAAATCCCGTCGGAATCGAAAACGTCTGTCTGTCTGTATGTTCTCATCTACAGGTTGCATTTCTCAATCAAATTCTAAAGTGTGATTAAAATTAAAAATTATAGAGTAGTAAGCTTGCTTAGCAAAATTATCATCATTTCAAGGTAGGCTAGTAGTTTAATCTTTCGTCAGTCGTGCACTCTTGTCAGAGGGTTGTCATGGTTGTAGATGGACAGGGTTGCAGCTCGTCATTTCCGGTCACATCCAGCCTTAGGCCGTTTGTCCACCGCCGCACAGTGTGGGATTTGACGTGATTTTCGGACATGGTCTTTTTATTGCAGAATTCGTTAGTATTAACGATTTAAAACGTTAGAGTAGAACTCCCGTGTTTCAGTTAAGTTTAGTTTCAGAGATGTGAATTTTTGAAAATACCTATATTTTTTGTGCCAAAAAATTTTAAAGCGTTGGTGCGCCTACATTATAGGATTATTTAATAATTTGATTTCTGTATACCTAAGGATGTTTCAAGCTGCAATTTTAGAAATTATTTTGAATCTTCTATATGCTGTAAAACGCGAGTAATTAATTATTTTATATTTTTGGTTTTTATTTTTTTACTCCGAATTTAGGTCGTTGTAGCACATAATTTCTTCATAACACATAGCCCCAGATCCTAAGCAACAATGTGGTAAAAAAACGGAAAGCTAATCTCGCGTGGATTGGAAGTTATTTAATAATAACATTTTTGCCAAAAACTTTACAGTCGGGGTTGTCACTTTTTAAATAATATTTTTTTTGCCAAAAATAAAGGCACTTATTTTTTTAAAATTTTCTTTTAGATTGTTTATAACGATCCTTAGATTATGCTATTCTCAATTACATAATATTATTGTGCATAATTATTGAGGATAACACTTTTTTTACATTTAGAATCGCTATATCTCAGAAATGGTGAATCTTAGGAAAAAGAATATACGGCAAATTTTGTGGAAAATAGCATGATCTACATTTTATATTAATAAATAAATCTGTTTTTCATAAATACCTCGTTTCGTTCTATTACCCAAAAAAAAACAAAATTACCTTGAAGGGGTAAATAAATATCCACAGGCACGGTATCACTGAGATTTTCAGCTCTATCAATTTTTTAATTTTTTTGCCAAAAACGTTCAAAATTTGACCAAATATTTGTGACAACCATAACGAAAAAACTTAAGTCACTGTAACTTCCAATCCACGCGAGATTAGCTTTCCGTTTTTTTACCACATTGTTGCTTAGGATCTGGGGCTATGTGTTATGAAGAAATTATGTGCTACAACGACCTAAATACGGAGTAAAAAAATAAAAACCAAAAATATAAAATAATTAATTACTCGCGTTTTACAGCATATAGAAGATTCAAAATAATTTCTAAAATTGCAACTTGAAACATCCTTAGGTATACAGAAATCAAATTATTAAATAATCCTATAATGTAGGCGCACCAACGCTTTAAAATTTTTTGGCACAAAAAATATAGGTATTTTCAAAAATTCACATCTCTGAAACTAAACTTAACTGAAACACGGGAGTTCTACTCTAACGTTTTAAATCGTTAATACTAACGAATTCTGCAATAAAAAGACCATGTCCGAAAATCACGTCAAATCCCACACTGTGCGCCGCCGTCACCGGCACGTCAACGAGAACGAGATGACGGCGCCGAGGTAGCGACCATACATTTACTATGTTTGTATGTAACAATGTATTTATGAAATAAATATATGAAATATATGATATATGATATGACTATAGCCGCCTAACCAGAAGACCGTCACATCATCTTGATCTCATACAGAAATAATCTCGTTGACGGTGACGGTTCGGTGACGGCGGCGGTGGACAAACGCTCTTAGGCCGTTTGTCCACCGCCGCCGTCACCGGAACGTCAACGAGAACGATATTATTTCTGGCTGAGATCAAGATGACGTGACGGTCTTCTGGTGGACAGGCGGCTATAGTAAATGTATGGTCGCCACCTCGGCGCCGTCATCTCGTTCTCGTTGACGTCCCGGTGACGGCGGCGGTAGAAAAACGGCCTTAGGATTGCTGATCGTCAAGCAAGTCTCACCATTTCTTGCGGTTTTCAGCATTGCGAGCACAATGTACTGCGGTTGACTGCGTAGCTATTGTAACTTATATAGCTTATAGCTTTAGTAGTCCAATAGACTGCCCCTAAAGTAAAAGAATAATACAATTCACATACAATTCTCACAACTTTTGAAACAATTTTCTCAAACGAATTTTCTTTTTATTTTATGGCAATTCATTTAAAGTTAAACTCTTTGTATCTCAAACTGTTAACTATTAAATTTAACTTATTCCAAGTACCGAACTCGTAAAAGGTTTCCTTTCACCGATATTACCAATCCGGTTGAATCACCTATAAAATATGGGTTTTTCGTCTCAAAATGGCCATAAAGCATTCAGTTATATTAAAGCAGTAACATTTGAATGGCCAGACGACGGTGACGTGACGGAAAACTAAGTACTTGTGAATTTCATGGATCATAGTAGGTTTGACAGCTAATGAAACAGGCTCAGTAGGCCGATTCTACTAAAAAACTTTTTATCAACCAAAAATTTTTAACCAACCTTTTTATCTACTAAGAAACTTTTTAGCAAAACGTCATTTATTTCAATGAAATGATAAAACAGTCGTAGTCTTGTAAGGAATTTAATTTTACTTATTTTTCCTATAACTTCAAATATAAAATCTCAAACCAAAGCTAAGCATATGGGCGGTCCCATCAATCTTATAAAACCTTTAGATTCCTATGCAAATATCCTGTGCAAACTGCGAAAACTGCGCAGACCGATAGCCTGATCGCCTCTGATTTATCGCTCTACTTATGTTTGAGATTCAGACTACGTAGGATCAAGTTTGTATTTGAAGTTTGCACAAACACTAGCGCTGATTTTTAAAGCTGTTGAAAGCCAGAGAGTTCAGAGACTTTAAAAACTTTTAGTTCTTTAAAACACTTCCAATAGAAACTGCATCTATCAACAGCATCAGCTTATTAATCCACTGCTGGATATAGGCCTCCCTTAATGAGCGCCGTCGTTCGGTCAGCTTGACGCTACAGAAACTGCACTTGTGTAAAAATCATGTTATCAAATTGTTTGCAATTTATAACACAGTTACCCATTTGAAACAACAAAGGTGTGGCACTGTGCTTTTGGGATAGAATTGAGATGTTTTCTTATAATTTTTGTTGAACTTATTGCGGTATTGACTGTAATGTAAAGTAAGTTAAAGTTTTAGTTATTTAAGTTCGCTTTTACCTGAAAATTGATTTGCTCTACAAAGAATAGTATATTTTTTGCACCATTTCTCTGGGCAATTTAATGGGCAATTATCCGTTTAATTTTATAACCCGAGCCTATTCAAAAATTAGATCCTAATTCAAATACGAGATAACCTACAGATACGTTAAAAATATAAGGCAGCTCAACAGCTACGCCGTAGCAATACTACGCTGAGATGACGTAGAGCCTTACTGCGTAGCTCAAATGCGCAAAGTATTGCGTCGCAGTTGACAACGCAGTAAAGTACTTTCACCTTGAAATTGAATGACGTCATAACTGTTTAGAACTTTTAAGCTTTCTTATGGTAAGCTTAACAGAAATATTTGTTTATTTGTTTAAATATTAAATTTTAATTTACACAATGTAGGAAACAAAAAAAACATTTTATTTAGTTTAGAGATTTTACATAAAATAAATTTAGTGAGTTTTACTTTTAATATGAAAAACACGCTTATTCCATCCAGTCCTACTAGTAGTTCGATCGTCTAACTGTTTGGATGGCGCTTCGGACCACAAAAACAAATTTACTTAAAAAAATCGTACTATTGGTTCAATAATATTTATCTTTGGTCTGGGTATCTTTATATTATCTTTATACAGAGAGGTCATATAAAAATTTAGGTTTTGTGTTGCGGGTTAGCAGACCCTTCTCGGATACTGAATGCATTAAAATTCTTTACTATTCCTACGTACGCAGTATCCTAGAGTACTGCAGTGGTGTATGGAATCCTAACTACATAACTTATATTGAGTCTATTGAGTTCATACAAGCAAAGTTTATTAAATTTCTAAATTATCGTAAAAATCATAAAAAGATAAGTTATGAGGAATCTTGTAAATACCATAACTTAATGCAACTAAAGCATCGGCGCACGTTGCTGCAATTACTATTTCTACATGATGTTTGCAGTGGTAAGATTGATAGCCCGGAATTAACGTCTCTTTTTCTTCAGTTTAAAACACCACGTAAGCGAACGAGACACACTCCGTTATTCCAAGTTCCCTTCTGCCATACCAACTATGCCCAGGACTCTGTCATATGCCGCACACTCAATTGTTACAATACAGAGTTAGCTTCCGCTGATGTTGATGTCTTCCACCAGAGTAAATCAAAGTTCAAAAAACAAGTAAAATTGGCTTTGGATTAGGTTTTTTAGTTTGATTATTTTTTGTCTTTACAAAACTCACATATTCACACACACACACACACACACACACACACACACACACACTCATGTAGCTGGCGTACCTTTACGTAAATGTTTTTTTTATTTCCTACCTACCTAGCGACTATTTTAGTAATTTCTTTTTAAAAAGTAAGAATCTGTTATTGGCAGTAAGTTAAGTCTAATTGTTTATTTTAGAAAGTTTAAGTGCTGTTGATTCTATGATAAATAAATAAGAATAAAAAAAAAATGTACCTATAAAATATACATACCTATGTATTTACAAAAAATAGTATATCGGTAGTACATTCACCCACATGACTGATATAATATAAGTACTACTGTCAAAATATTTTCCTTTCCATTTTAAAACTATAACTACAAAGATGTAAAAGTAATGTTGTGAAGACTAATCCCCCATCAGAACCACATCACCACCTCACAAATTACGACAACAAGATTTATAGTTCGGTATCCATCGGACGGAATCCCAATTAATTATGGTGAGCCCATTTATCAAAACTTGAACATAGATAGAGAAGATGCTAGAAATACCTATTTAACATATTATTATTATAATTATTTTTATTATGTGCAGCATTATTAATTTATTGATTTTATGATTTACTGATTGTTGTCAATGATTCACATAGAATCTTCCATTACTAACAAATTATGGATCAATGTTATCCGAAATAAAATGTTTTTATTTATTTATTTATAAGAATTTTTATTTTCAGAATAAAATTAAGCTGCTCATCAATCATACTATAACAAAGTAATAACATACTAATAGTAATGTAAAACACACTAGAAAACCAACAGCTAGATATATTAAAAAAATTCCGCTGCGTTTTGTTTCGTTCTCTTGAATGTCAGCCATTTGGTGAATAGTAGAATGGCTTTTTCAAAAATTTGTTCTGCCAAAGTCCAAACCATATCTAAAATGATTGTCACCACAATAGAGTCGTTGGTCATTAGTAAAATAGGAAACAGATGAAAATCTAAGGTTTAGTTGACGTTTTGCTTGTGATTGATAAAAAGTTTGTTAGTAGAATCGGCACCCAGGAGATGGTTGAAGACTTGTCCATTATTTAATCAACTTTATTTAATTTCCAAAAAAATTACCATAATTTTCAAAACGGCTTATTTCGGGTTCCCAATTTTACATGCCAATCGGGACTTTGTGTACACTCACATCATATGACGTGAAGTGTCCGGTTCTAAAGTACTTAAATCTCGAAGAAAAAAGGCCATAGAACAACTTTCCGCAACAAATATTCACCCAACTTTTAACAAAAGTTTAGTAAATCTAAGAGTTTTTTATACAAACTAAACAGAATCTAAGAAAAATATTACTAAAGTTGCCGCAGAAGTTTATATATCTAAACTTAAAAACCAGTTGAATAAATTAGAAACTTCTCCTTTTTACTGTTCATTTAACTAATCCTGAACATAATAATGGCCATTAAGTCCTTCTTAGTACAATTAATTAGTATAATACGGTCGTTCCAGACGCAAATCTCGACTTCAAGTGAGTAATGTCTAAAGAGTTATCATAATTATCGCTGCAATAAAATTATAAGCTTAAACGTGACTTCACTGAGATGGTGTCTATTAAGATTTCAAGGAAAAGTTTAAAATAATTTTCCGCAATTAAATCTAATACCTAATACTACTAAAATAAGACACATAGTAAACATTGTCACTTCTACTCGTATTTATGAGTTTCAATAACTACCACAACTTTAGTAGTAAGGATGGGTTATAAAAAGTATTATTTAATTAGTTATTTTATCAATCAATATTAAATAATTTTATGTGTACAGATTCTATCATTTATGTACAATAGTTAACCTCGTTTTATTCAGAGAAATAAATTTTCCTCTCTACTTGTTATTGGGAACTATTAGTATTATTTTTTATGTTACTATGCAATAACAACTCATTTCTACAGACAATTTTTCACAATAGCAAACCCATACAAATGTACACGTATACAGAACTGTAAATATACAGACATTGAGTGTAACAGACACGTAGCATGGTAGACAAAATAATATTATTCTATACAGTGTTTATGAACGTATTCAAATCTAAAGTAACGTAGCCGCACAGACACGCACAGACACGGATAGATAGTATTCGCGCAAAGAATTTGGTCTGCGTGTTTGCCCATGTTTGTGCGGCTACGTTACGCTAGCTACCGGTCAATGTAAATAGAGAATCGTAACGGGACCGTGCGTTCTTCTTTCTCAGTCTTTTGTTTGAAAGTGGCCGCGACAAACGATGTCTGTCTTTGTCTGTCGATGTCTGGCACGCTACGTGTCTGTAACGCTCAATCTCTGTAGATATAAACAGTTCTGTTTAGGTTTATGCTATTAATTCAAGTACCACTATCTACAATCATCGAGAAACCGCTTATCGACCATAACTCATCTAACCCCGCCTCCAAAGCTCTCGGCAGACAATAAAGTTTTAAAAGCTGAATAGAAGCGAAGATTGGAAAAAATTCAAAGCACTTTTTGTCGAAATTCGTAAAAAAATGTTTTTGTATTGTGAGTGGAGCACAATGGTGGATGGAGGAAATGAGTGTCTGGGCGTAGCGGTGCTCAATTTAACTGGTACCAGGGCCGCACGCACAATGCAAAGAGACATGCAGAATCTCAATGCCAAGGCTTAGGCTGGTTTTACTGTCACGCGTACCGTCGGTCGGCGCTGATAGGCGAGTGATCTTTATTACAATGAAATAAAGATACTGATTGTCCAGCACTGACGAGAGCAATTTTAGCCATTTCTGCTAAACAATCAGTATCCTTATTTCACTGTAATAAAGATCACTCGCCTATCAGCGCTGACGGTGAGCGTGAGATTAAAATCAGCCTTTATAATGAAATGAGTCAAAATGTTACAGGATTCCTCGGGATATTCCTTAAGTAACATTTAACATTTTGATTTATTATTAAGCCAGTCTAAATCCTACTAATATTATAAAGGCGAAAGTCCGTGTGTATGTGTCTGTGATTGTATGTTACCACGTACCCCCTTAACTACTGAACCGATTTTTATGAAATTTGGAATGTAGATAGTTTAAGTTCTGGAATAACACATAGGATACTTTTTATCCTGGAAAAATATATGGTTCCCCTGGGATACAAAATAGTAGTCCACGCGGGCGAAGCCGCGGGCGTTCACTAGTGTACTTATTACTTCAAGATAATGCATAAGTAACAAGTAAGATTCATGCAATTTTTTGCGACCAACGATGTTTTAAATGATTTGTGTATATCGATTGTTGTACTTTCAAAAATTCAATGGTTTTGATAGTAGGGTAAGTAAGTAAGTAAGGGTATTGATACATCAGTTGAATATGCAAAATTTCGATCCAGGAGAACCAGATAAATTGATCTTTATGAACAGTTAGAATAATCCAATATTACTTTTTGTAAGTGTACAAAGATTTGCTTCTGTTTATGAACTCTACTATGTCCCGGCTGGCCCCGCCCGCTTGCATATTGCGCCGCGTGCATACGATGTACAATCAACCCAAAGATTATGATGCCTCGTTGCTTAATTAACATTTAACTTAAAATAATTTAATAAAACAACATTTAACTTGTTAAACGCTAATGTTCAAATATTCGGACATTCAAGATATTTTAGAGAGCAGTCAAATCCGTTGATGTTTCAATTAGAAATGATGTCCGATGTTTTTACTAGAAAATCTGAAAAATCAATGACTATCCTTATTGATACTGAATTTATTTCGTTTAACTTCGAGTTGAATCATAAGAATAATTTATGGCTATTTTGGAAAAAACCTTAGCCCTTGCATTTACATCTTTACTAAATAATTTATAAAGTCTCAGGAGGCAATATTTGCCTACACTTATCGGGATACTGGGACATTGTTTGAGATGGAGTAGGCTTGCCCAGCACCTAAACCATCCTCGAAGCTTAACCGGCCATATTCACAGAAAAGCCTATTTTTTAACTACTACAAAAACTTACGATAAATGTCTACATTTATTGAGCCATTCCAACATTATTTTTCCCTCGAAAAGCTCAATTTTACTGCAAATAGACGAAAATGCTGTTAAAAAAACAAAAGTAATCTAATAACCCGGTGCAGCCGCCGTGCTTCTGCCGCTCCGCTGAAATTTAATGTTTCGCTTATGTAGCCTTTGAAGCCAGCCAGCTAACTACACTTCTGGGATAAAGTATTATCCCGACAGAAAAGATTATGACAAACTTGCAGGCACAGACATTTCTTTAAAAAAAAATATCACTACTGTATGTTCAAGGTATGGTAGACTAACGAACGCTCGCGGCTTCCGGGATAAAAATTAAACTTTTTTTTTATTACAGAATCTAAACTATCTACATTCCAAATTTCATCAAAATCGGTTTAGTTGTTATGGGGATAGGTGGTAACAAACATTCACACACACACGGACTTTCGCCTTTATAATACTAGTAGTTCGCCCCGAACTGAGATCTCGCGCACCGTTGTGTTGATAGCCTAGATTTGGACTTGTTTCTGACTACCCCTATACCTACGTTAGTACTCCTTCTAGTGTTTACCACATAATGATATCTAATGCGCTACCTCAGTATGGTAAAGATTATAGGCATGCATGCAATACATTAAGTCGTGTCGTGTTTATATTCAATAGTTGACCCCGCGAACTTCGTACCGCGCCTCAGGGAAGGCCTCTTAGTTCGAGAAATTATTAAAATAGCAGTTCAAAACAAAATGTATAAGAAAATCAATTCCCTCCCCCTCCCCTCCCCCTCCCCTCCCCCTCCCCTCCCCCTCCCCCTCCCCCTCCCCTCCCCTCCCCCTCCCCCTCCGTCTCCCTCTGTAATTTTGGTAGGTACATGCCGTTTGCAGGAGTTAGCATTTGCATACGTGACAGGTTGCAAGCCCATCGCCGCTATTAGAAAGTTAACTGGTTTCCACACGATGTTTTCTTTCACCGTTTAGAGCTCGTGTTAATGCGCATTTAAATTTTTCTAATCGAAAAATCCATTGATGAGCACGGCCAGGGTTCGAACTTACTACCTATGAATCGAAAATCGAGCACTCTCTAACTCGGCCAACACGGCTATTATTTTCAATCTCAAGAAAAAATATCAAGTAGCAACTAAAATCATTGCAAACCAAACCACAACGATGCCACACTCTTTGTGTGTTAACCAGACCTACGAATACATCGAAACTCTATGAAACGGGAGCTCTTTCCATACTTCCGTTAATTGGTTTTCATCATTTTTGTTTTTCACTATATTTCAAAAACTATAGAACCTAGAAGAAAACTAAAAACCATTTTGGAATGTATAAATTGAGTACTTTCATATGACACCCCACTCAATATATTTGGGTAACTTTGAAAAAAATTTACCCCCTTGGGAACCCCATATCTTTACAACCCCTTCATCGATTACGCTCATACGCTTTACAGCAAATTTCCATAGCACAACCTATTGACCTATCAAGTTTCATACAGATTGGATAAGCGGTTCGATAGTTATGCGAGAACATAAAATTGAAACATACAAACATACAAACATACAAATATACAAACATACAAACATACAAACATACAAACATACAAAGCAAAATCGCCTAACTTGCCACTAAGATCTTCGCTCGCTTCGCTCGCTCGATCGATTAGTAAAATGACAAATGAGAAAATCTTAGATTTTTTGATAATAAAGATTTTTTGTAGTTTAGAAGGTAGTGAAGAGGCACGTCCATTACATTTGTGACAGAAGTACTGAATTTCACAAAAGTAAACATTCCATATTTGAAAGGTTACACAAGCACAGAGGTACGCTTATTACAAAGCTTACTGATATCCTCACAATGTTCTATCCCCGTTAGGAACTTCTAATCGAATTCATCTAACTCTAGAATCCAATTGCATAACCAGGATTTTAACTTGTAACCAACGTTGAAAAATCAAGGCATTCCAAAAGTAAAAACCAAACCATGCACATAAACAAAATGTTTCGTAAGAGTAAAATTTCAACCCTGGAGCTCATCTTACTGAGCCGGCTTTGAAGCCTCCATATTACCCTGCGCCTATTAGCATAAAACCCATAATGGCACCACATAAGCTTTTAATTAATTACTGACCAGATACCGGAAAGTTTCTCGTGTGAAAACATTCTCAATTTTATTTGCATAAAACATCTCGTCTTAACAAGATTCATTAAAATTAAAAGCCAGTTTTTAAATTTTAAAAACCTGCTTAATAATAAAGATAAATTAGATAAATTAGTTTAATCTACAAGAAGCAATTACGTAGATACTCGTATAACCAATTTTTTTTTTTTTTTAATTTGTAATAGTTTTTTTTTATAAATTATATTATTATAATTATTTTCTAAATTTTATTAAAATACGAGGAAATGTTGGCGTGACCTTGACAACCTTCGGAAAGGCTGGTGGGAAGTGGCGAATGATCGCGAGTATTGGAAGTAATTGGGGGAGACCTTTGCCCAGCAGTGGGACAGAATTGGTTAAATAAAAAATATTTATAACAAAATAATTATAATTATAATATATATAATTATAATTATAAAATATATAATTATAATTATAATTCATCATAATCACCGAGTAAGGTCCCGAATAATCTAGTCATTTAGTTACTTTTTTTTGCAAGAGTTAAATTGATTTTGATTTTTGCCAAGTAACGTTGTATACAGGGTGAATTTTTGAGACGGGGCAGTAAGAGCAGCTACCATAACCGTTGTAGCTAGAGGAAAACGTTCTTAGGAGACCATCCTTAGTTTAGTAAAGTTAGTAAGTTTAGTAAAAAATTCAATATACAGGTATAGTCCAATTGCTCATTGTACGAACTAAAAATATATGAAAAATGACATTTTGACCGTCAATTTTAGTGCGTATAATTGGAAATACGACTATAGGAAGTTAACCAAACAAAACATTGCTTGGCGATGGTGAAACAAGCGAATTAGGTATTCTAAAAACTAAAACTATGTATAACTTGCGTCACGTAAAAAGAACGCTAGAAAAAAATGGATGGTGTTTTGTCTCATGTTTGCGTATGGGGTTACCTATTCGCAAACATGAGACAAAACACACCCCTCCACTTTCTTCCAGCGTTCTTTTTACACGACGCGAACTATACCTAATATTAACCACCCAGTTTGAAAAAACTTTCATTGTTTAGTAGTTTTCAAAAACAAAACCTACATTTTACCTACATAGTTTTCTCTGAGCATGCAAAAATTTTCAAAAAGCAAACATAAATCTAAATATATAGGGTTGATTTTTACCCTCCTGCGTGCCACTGTGAAGTCGACCATAAACACGATCATCTAATTAAAAATGTAGCTTCTTTACCTGTTGTTTTAATTATTGTACGAAAACAGAAAGGAAAAACAAATATGTTAAACCAACATCGAGCATGTTTTAATTTTACAGTAGTTGTGAAAAAACAAAAGGGAAAATTTCATAAATGTTGACGTGAAAACGTCTACTGAACAAACAATCTCCGGAAAACTAATTTATGTGGTGCAGTCATGAGTAGCGAGAAATCTCTTTTATGTTTTGCTTGTGGAAAACGTAAAAAAAATACGGTAAGTACTGCCATGAGCACTATGTAAACGTGCTCCTGGGAGTAGTGTTAGTTTTATAATTGTAATCGTTTTCGTGTTCAGCGAAAATCTGAACCACTGGCTCTAACACTTTGATTTGCGGATTGGCAACACCAAAATAGTTAATCACACTATTACACTAATATTATAAATGCGAAAGTTTCAATATTTGGATGGATGTATGTTTGTTCCTCTATAACTCGACAACCACTGAACGGATTTGGATCATATAAAATACAAATAGATAATTACCGGAAATAGGACACAGGCTAGCTAAAGTGCTATTTATGAAGGCCAAGATGACTCTCACTTGAAAGACGATTATTTTTTAATGAGAGTAACACATTTTTTTTTCTCTTCAAACTTAAAGTAAATTGTTGACACTTATTTCCTTCCCAAAACATCAAGTTCGTATCTATCCATGCGTCGCATGCAGCTTTTCCTAATCTCTGTTTTTCTAAAGGTTTAATATAAAAATTACTTTCCTCGTTATCATGTGTGCCTGGTACTTCTCAGGGGATTCGGAGGTAAGTCACAATACGACGAGGGCGCGCGTTCCGCTCGTCGGATTATCTCATGCGTGACAGTTGCTCCGATTTCTGAGATCCTGGTACTTAGATTTTGTTACGCTAACAAGTAGGGAGATGAATAATAATATTATGTGGTTGAGTTTGGATAAAAAGTAATTGAATGTGGAATACATTTAAATTGATTTTGAGCTCACGGCTTTTTAAATTGTAATTGTTTCTTAAATATTCATTTTGTGACATTAGTGATTGACACCATGTTTTTTTATTAAAAATATATAGACACGGGATTTTATCGCGTAATTTTACCTTATTTACGAGTATATGTATATCCCGACGTTTCGGCTATATTACAACGGCCATGTCCGCCCGCGACCGTGGGTGTTGTAACATAGCCGAAACGTTGGGATATACTAGTAGTTCGCCCCGAACTGAGATCTCGCGCACCGTAGATGGCTTACATTTGGACTTTCTTCTGACTACCCCTATACTTTCAAGTGCTATTACTACCCAGTATGCCTATTGCGCTAGCTCGTCATGGTAAAAAATACTGGCATGCATGCCATACATAATGTCGTGTCTAATTTTTCATTCATTTAATATATGAATTCTCGTCGTATTTCAAAAAGTACCTAGCTACCTATACGTCCTAGAATAAAAATAATAACTATTTTGGAATGTACAACTAAAGACCTTTCATTTGACACCCCACTCAATATATTTGTTTAATTTTTTTTTACCCCCTTCGGAACCCAATATCTTGACAACCTCTTTTCTTTAATGATTAAGCTCATTATGCTCCACCTTAAATTTTCATAGCACAACCTATTGACCTACCAAGTTTAGCTTACCTAACGTAACCTACGTACGTAATTTATTTTCAGGTTCCCGGACAATTATTTTCATTCATTACCAAGATTTTTTTTTTTTCAAGAAAATAAATCAAGTAGCAACTAAAATAATTGCAAACCAAACCGCAACGACGCCACTCTCTTTCTAAGACCGACCAGTCAATGAGCTACGAAGACATCGAAACTCTATGAAACGGGAGCTCTTGCAGCTCTGGTTTCGTAGTTTTTGTTCTTTGGTCGTATTTCAAAAACTATACATCCTAGACTAAAAATAAAAACCATTTTGGAATGTACAAAATAAGCCCTTTCATATGACACCCCACTCAATATATTTGTGTAACTTTAAAAAAAAATTACCCCCTTGGGAACCTAATATCTTCACAACCCCTTCATCGATTAAGCTCATATGCTCCACCGTAAATTTCCTTACTACAACCTATTGACCTACCAAGTTTCATGCAGGTTGGATGAACGGTTCGACAGTTATGCGCGAACAACAATTCGTGAAACATACATACAAACATACAAACATACAAAGCAAAATCGCCCAACTTACCACTAAGATCTTCGCTCGCTTCGCTCGCTCGATCGATAAATAAGGTAAAAATACGCGATAAAATCCCGTGTACGTATATTTAAAATTTGAATAGTGATCGCGAAAGTTATAAAAAGACCACGTTTTTTTTTTTTCAGCTAAAAAAATATCGAATATTTCTATTTTGTATTTAATTGTAGTTATTTCTTATCTTGTAAGCTGAAACAAATCAAATTAGAAAAAGCGACCCTGACGCACTCAAGGCCTTTATCGCTCGCGTATGTAGACGTTTGACTTCCCCTCATATTCTTTTGATTATTGTATCACGAAACGAGAGCAGGAAAAAAGTATTACTATAGCTTAAAAAAAAAACCGCTACTACACACCATAGACTACAAGATTATTTTTAAACACATAATATTTTTTTTTTCATGAGTTAACCAAGAAAACTATTTATGTATGTTTGTATGAGGTTTACTCTGGTGACGGAGTTCTTAAACCGCCTGAAGGCCTCAAAAAGCCAGGACAGATAATTTAACGTGCCCTCTTAACCCATTTGGACCCAAATACAAACTAGTAGAAAAATTTAGAAAGAAACTTTATTTATGTATTTATTAGTGGCTTAGTAAGATATTTTGAAAAAAAAAAATTAAGAAAAATAATTCCTTATATATAAAAAATACACGTCCTCAAATGGGGCCAATGGGCTCATGTATGAAACTTTTCAGACCATACTTTTTCGATGCACAATGTTTTGGTACAAATTTTTCAGTGCCAACAAGCTTTATTGTGGCAAACAGTGCATCTTAGTTGACACGGCAGTTTCTGGAGGAAGTGTCCATCACCATCTTGAGTCATACCGGGCACTGTTGAAGATGGTTTACGACGCTTTCTGTCGAGTCTTTCAAAGTAACTCCTCAAGTATGGTCGGGCAGCGCTTCTGCAAAATAAGAGCTGGTCTATTTTGGCTCCAGCGGCGGTCAGGACATGTAGATGCCAAGCATTAGCTACAGTCAGATCCAGCACATAGGTACCTAAACAAAACCTCTACCATTTCAGCGTAGGTACGAGAATATTATTGCGAATAGCGGTTCTGTATGCCATGCCTTTGTTATAGTTTTGGAAGACGAAAGGGATGTTTGTCCACGTCTACCTTTCTTCATTCTGCAGAGCTCCATTTTTTTACCCTGGACAGAGGGTGAACAAAGGCGTAGTCACACTTACGCCAACGCGGTCCCTGGATTTCTACCCTCCTGTATCATTGTAACGGTTCATCATCGCTGCTGCATTCATCGTTATTCCTGGACTCAAACATTTCAATTTTACTTAGGATATCATGCTGAAGAATATTGTGTTGAACAACATCTTCATCGCCTTATCATTATCAATGAGAACACTTGGGTCTGGAGGGATGGCCACTATATCATAACTCAGCAGGATCATCTTCTTCATTCAAAATGCTTTTGAAAGCTTCATCCAGTTTTCGATTATCATTGGAAGCATTGAATAATCGTTTACTCATTATTTACTCTGAAACTATACCTACAAATAATAATAAAAAAATATATCAATTAGCCCATTGGACCCATTCGAGGACACCATACTAAAATACCTCGAATTATGGTTCAATCTTAGAAAATAACTGACATAACAGCATTATCTACTAGTTAACACTACTGCCAAGTAAAAAATACAATAAACATACAATAAATAACTGTGCAAATAAAAAAATTATGACTTCCCTTTGGTCGAAAACTTTTTTGATCAATGAAGTAAATAAAGTCACTTGTTTTATTCAATTAGTCCAATAAATTGCAAAACCATACGTTGCATCATAAAGCCACACTCTTTGGTACCACAAATTCACCTCTAAACAAAAGATAGCTGAAATATGCTAGAAAATGTAGGTACTTCAATAAGTGGACCCAAATGGGGACAGCAGGCGTAAATGGGTTAAGCACGAAAGCGCTCGTTAATACCATAAACAGTAAAGCATCGAAGTTGTGTCCGCTCAGATTGTAGTTATCTATCGATCTATAAAGAACGTCTAAGAGGGATGCCACACGGGCGCTGCCGCTCCGTTGCGTCGTCGCAGTACTATAATTTTGATTCTGTCAAAGCGCGTCGTTGCAGCGCACCGTGTGGCATGCCGGGCAGATTTGTATGTAGAACTACGGAGCGTCAACGCTGCGACGTCGCAGTGACGACGCAGCGCAGCGGCAGCGCCCGTGTGGCATCTCTAAGCAAACTTCGCAGCGAGCGCTTCAAAGTTGCCAAACTGATCCAGCTATTTTCTCGATCCTACAACCTTACTCTGCACTTTTTGTACCTATATCGTCATAATCTATTTATTGTCAGTCAAACCGTAATGAATGATGTTTTGCATCGTCGCTGACACGAGTGTTTCGCCTGTTAAAAGGCCCCGGATGACATGTGAGTGAGCAATCAAAAACGAATTTGAATTATGGCGGTTGGGGATTTTGTTTGTGAAATTACTTTTTTGTTTGTATTTACTTACGTACCTATTTACTACCTACCTATTTGACTTGTAAAACTGGTTTTAGGTATCAATAAATTATTGTATTGTATTGTACGTTAATATTATTTTTATTTTATGAGTCTATTTATTAAGGTACTCGTACAAGTCAACAACTTGGTCTTGCAAAACGTAAAAAAATATATCATAGCCAGTTAGGTAGTTGTTTTTTGTTTATTTTGTGTAACAAAATATTTTAATTCAAGTATTTGAATGTGTTGTGTGATTATTATGACATGTAGTCTCATTATCTTACACTTGATTCTACTCACCGTTGAAAAGGTATCATCTAGACATATCCAGTCTTGAGCAAAAAAAACTAAATTAGCCCAACCTAGTATCCGACCCTTTCAAATCTTTGTATTACCTCGACCCCGTATCAAGTGTTTGGTACTGAATAAGACGAGGGGTTGTGTATAAGATAATTAGGAGGTCACTCAAGAGGGTCGATGTCTTGACAAACTAATGATCACGATTAATTGCCAGGCAGATTGTGATAAATAGGACTAAGAGTGTGGTAGGGGATTTTAAGCTAAACAGAACAAATTATAGGTACTAGTAGGTGAAGTGCAATGATATGTTATTGTTTTGTCGTAGTTTTGGTCTGGCAAAAGTAACTTAAATATAAGTAACTACTTACGCCTCGTGGTGTTACTCGCGCTCAAAAAAAAATTGTTAAAAATCAGTTGGATTACTCTATGTGTTATTCCGGAACCTAAACTCTACATTCCAAATTTCATGAAAATCGGTGTAGTAGCTTTGGAGATACGTGGTAACAAACATTCACACACACACACGGACTTTTGCCTTTATAATATTAGTAGGATTTCAAAATAATATAATAAGACATAATAATCAATCTAGAAGCACGAAAGTGGTGGTCCTATATTGCAAATCGAAGCATAGTTTGTATGTAATATTTTAGCAGATTCATTCAAAAAATGTGGATTCAATTTGATAAGTACCTACTCTAATTCGTCCCTGAAATCACTCTTCAGAAACATTTATGTCAAAATCTAAAGAATGAACCATATAGCCCTAAGCTAAAACCGAATAAATGTCTATACTTAAAAACAAATCTCTGTAACGGAAGAACGCACACATGTGTTTATATGGGGGATGAATGGGGATGATCTACAAAGAAAAGCAATTTAAGAAAATAAAAAATATATTGGTACAGAAACAAATGATACGGGAAATACTTAAATCACTGGCATCGATGAAATTGGAAATATCTGCAGTTGGTGAATTACGAATTCGATATCGAAGGGGAGCTGTTGGGTAATAATTGAAAGTGTTTGATAAAACTGTGCTCTTTATCATTTCTAGAACCATTTTGTTCGTAGTCTTTTTTAAACTTTCACGATCACTATTCATATTGAAAATTATATGGACACGGGATTTTATCGCGTAATTTACCTTATTTATCTCGACTTTTCGGCTATGTTACAATAGCCGTGGTCATGTGTGAGTCTGCCCGCGACCACGGCTGTTGTAACATAGCCGAAACGTCGGGATAAATAAGGTAAATTACGCGATAAAATCCCGTGTCCATATAATTTTCAGCATTTTGTTCGTAGTTTTTGATATTCACAGGACACATCAAAATAATTTAATTATTTTTTATTTTTTTCTTTCAAGAACGGTTACAAAACAGTATAATCATAGTTTAAGTAACTACTTAGGCTAACCTCTAACCCGTTTAAGAGAGACTGGTGCCAGTGGTAGGCTGTTACCTGTATTACTGGTCGCCAGGCCCCACTCCACGGTAGACATTAACATAAGTATGAGGCAAAAACATTACGGTAACACTCAATACAAATTTATAAAACGTAAGAGTTGGTTTAAAAAAAAAAGTAAAAAAAAATTGATTATTGAATTAAAGATAGGTATAATCTGAGTTTTGAAAAATAAAATCATTGATCATAGAACAGATTAAAGTCAAAACAAGACTACATCCATTATAAGTACTTAGTTTCCAGACAATTACCCATTCGCTTCAGAAGTTTCACAGTAAATTTTTGTATTTTATTCAAAGATAAAATACAGTTTTAAGTGAGATATTCTCATTCATTTACATTCAGCGCAGCTACGAGCTATTCAGTAAATCACGAGCATGCAAAATCGCAAAGGTTCTACGCTAAATAACTTGAATTAATATATAGAGGGAACGCCTATTGATAAACGACACGGCAAATATAAGCCGAATTATTCATTCCATTCAAGAGGATAAAAATTATAGCTACAGACCGTCCTATAACTCGCATTATGGCGCACTATCGAAATTACTCCCGATAAAATTCTACGTAACTCGCCCAATTGGAAATAATAAATTAAAGTAATCGTGTATTTAATGTGACATTTCTGTTGTATCATTTTGGCAAGTGTTTTTTACATTCCCCAGTACAATATTCCTTTTATTGCAGTGTCTGAAGTTGACATATGACTGAACGAGCGCTTAGAACTTCATCACGCGCAAAACTTGTCTCATAGCGAGCTAACTCATAAAGTTTATGCAGTGACAACATATTTCAGCAGCATCGGGCTTTTTATTAGACGGAGCGAGATCGTCAGAATCCCCTTTACTCGGAGTTTAAACTTCTCGTATCCAGTATTGCAAAAGTTTTGGGCTCAAGGAAAATACACCGGAACGCTTTCAAAAGAGTAATAGTATGAGATTTTTGCGCAGATTCGCTCTAGGATTAAGTTTGCAGCGCCAATCAGAGCGTTGAGTGGATATCTAAGTTTACAAGGGGATATTGGAGGTCCACCTTTGAATCGCACAAAATCCGTCTGAAAGGTTTACCGTTCGGGCTGTGATTGAAAAGTTGTACGGTATCTTCTCGTACGCCTTACAAAAAATGTAGGTGTAAAACTTTGTATATGGTGGGCAAAGAATGTGTCTTTTTTATGGCCTTATTCAAGCCAGTAGTATAAAATACATTAGTAGAGGCTGTTGTTTTGTATTTTAACATAATGTTGTGAATCTGTAATATTCTTGAGGTTTTATCTTGCACCTGCACAAGCAGCGTGTTAAACATTCAAGATATTGAATGGAAAAAAAACTGATTTTATAAAAAAATCTAAAGAATCTGTTCACAGAATTGTGTGAAAATCCTAAAACACTATCTTCTATCAGACTAGAAAAAACCGATACACTTGTAAATTGTGCCATGCTGTATTAGAATATTAGGCACTGCAACAGTTTTATTACCAAACCTGACTGAAGCTAGACCATCTGTCTGCAAACCAAACGTATCTCCACCACATCACAAATATTTTACAACTTACAAATGTACATCACCGTGTTTGCATTTTACGACACCATTTTACATTTAGGTAGCACTGAAACAATTTGTATTCTGTTCAAGTGCTTGCTGTAAAAGTTGTGTCGTCTGTCCAGTCCAGATCTACTCCGAAATCACATACAAAGTTTTGAACTAAAATTGTCTAGGCTTTTTTACTGTAAAACTTTGTACGGTGAGACAAAGTTGGAAGAGTGGGGTGGCTTCGATTTGATAGTATCTGAATAACAACATAAATGAAATAACATTGTGAAGGGGTATTCAAAGATAATAATAAATATTTTTGCGATAGTCTCATGTGGAATGCATTCTTCTGCTAATTTTGGGCATGTACCAAATGTAATTAAGTAATGTCTTTGTCTACTAACCCAATTGATATTTTCACTGGATATTTATTGGCACGGTGGATCGACGACATTATCCGCAGGTCGTACCATGTAGATTGACGCAGAACAGAGGTGAATGGCAAAAGTGAAGAGAGGCCTATGCACAGCAGTGGAACGAGAAGGGCTGATGATAATGATGATGGTGATAATGGTGATTATGATGATGATGATTTATTGAAACAGATGCACGTAATGTGCGGATTCTATTTCCGCGGTTCAAATTACATGTATGAATTGAAGGGTCTGAGTATTTCAGTACCTTATATTTGGTGGCGTGGAGTAAAGTAGCATTGATAGATAGATAGCTAGATTAACACTTTATTGTACACCACATGAACATTAAAACAAATTACAGACACACAGAACATAAGGAGCGAAGTACAATGGACGGTCTTATCGCTATGAGAGATTTCTTCCAGACAACCTTAGGATGAACTAATTTACAGGATTGCCAGATGTGCAAAAACTTAAACTACTCGCTTTAAGAATTTTAAGGGATTTTGGATGCCAAAAATCTGAAAATGCAATTAATACTGTGTTGATACATTTACATATACTAGGTACTATACCAACAAAACACAGCATTAATTTTTCAGATTTCACTTATTTTCAACACGAAGGGAGGCCTTTGCCCAGCAGTGGGACAGTGTGGACTGAAAACAAGAACAACATTTTATTTTCAAATGTATTTTATGATTCAGTATTAAATTATTGTACATTGGTACCGTTTAGTTTACATAAAGGTGTCTATAAAGGTGGAATCAGACAGTTCACTTTTCGTTCATTTCTGTTCTTCATTCAGCATCTTTCACTCAAAGTGACATCTGAACATAAAATGAAAGAAAAGTGTTATAGAAAGCCTCATTCATTCGAGTGATCTTTCACTCGAGTGAACCGTCTGATTCCACCTTAAGGTACTTAGCCATGCACTTTCAAAAAATACTTTTTAGATTCGAAATCAAAGCTAGATTGTATTCAGTGAGCCTCAGGTGCCAAATCTCAGACACTGAAACATATATTTTTATTTTTTTTATAAAACGACCACCGCTATTTACAGCATGCATCAGTCACGTCAGATGAAATAGTTTTATCGTTTTTACGATGATACCCACTGCTGTGAATTATGATAGAGATGTGGATACCTATAGCCGTGTTGGCCGAGGGGTATAGTACCTCGACTTTCGATCCGAAGGTCGTGGATTCGAATCCTGGCCGTGCATCAATGGATTTTTCATTTCGAAAAATTTATATGCGCATTAACACGAGCTCTAAACGGTGAAGGAAAACATCGTGAAGAAACCCGCGGCTTAATCAGCCCCCACGTATTGACCATGTCTTTCCTGTAGATATGGCCGGTTAAGCTGAGAGGATGGTTTAGGTGCTGGGCAAGCCTACTCCATCTCAACATTGTCCCAGGCACTACAGTGTCCCGTTAAGTGTAGGCAAAGGTTGCCTCCTGACACTGTATAAATCATCTAGTAAAGATGCAAAGGCCTAAGTGTATACCTACATACAAGACGTTGTTGTATGTTTATCATTATCACCAACTACAGCCTGGCATCGGCTATGTTGTAGTTGTAGTGTTGAAGAAAAAAATTTAATCGTAAAATAAAAAAAAACGGCTCGATGTGTTACAAGTAAATTATCTAGTCCATTAATCGAGCAATGGTAACTACATTCAAGGTAAAATTTTAGCCTTGAATGTAAGTTTCTTTATTTATTGATCGAAATGATAAAGCATCAACTACGTATTAAGTACGTATTATGACGGTAACCGTTTTTATAAAATTTTACGTGGAATTTCTTTGTTCACGGTTACAATCTAGCAGCTAGGTGTTGTTGAGGTCAATGGCACTTCAACTTTGTTTCTTTTATTCGAAAAGACAATAATTTGAAATAAAGATAACGTTATTAACTTTTGCAAAGCTTTAAAATAATTTTTCTTTGGAAATTTATTAAAACAAGGTGATTTTTTTAATTATCTTCTTGTAGGCTCATTGTATTACACGATATGATCATAAAGAAACCCATTACACAGATCATTAATAATTTAATTGAAAATGAAAAATCTTATCAAAATTTTCAATTCCGACGGGATTCGAACCCGCAATGATACAAGCGATCCTCCTTAGGCCGGAGTGCCTTACCAATTCGGCTACGGAATCCTTATTACGTCAGGTTGAAAATCTTGACAAGCTCATATTTATCGATTTAAGCATCGATAAATGATACTACGTACCCATTATTAAAATTTATAAAGTACATAATAATTTGTTTTTCTTCACACAAAATAAACGATTTGCTTAGTCACTGGCTAGATTGCATCGTCCGAACATTCTCCAATGTAAATTATTTATTTATTTATTTTATGTGTCAACGAGGTAATTAGCCTATGAAAAATTTGCCATACATTGTTAACCGAAGTAGGTATTTTATTATTAATTATAATGTTATTTAAAAATACTTAACTCTTAATTAAAGTGTTTATCAATATTTCTCAGAGGCTATAAATAAATAATAAGCATTGTTTATTTGTTAGGTTTACCTCACCGGTATTTTTTCCTGATGTCACCGATTTTTGTGTCATAATTTAATTCAAATTACGAATACCTTATTTAAAATGGCCGGAGAACCTTCACAAGATGGTTACTTTATCAATCAAAAAAGCTATCAAAATCCATACCCATATTATAAATGTGAAAGTGTGTTTGTTTGTTTGTCCTGCTTTCACGTCAAAACGGACAAACGGATTGATGTGATTTTTTGTGTGGAGATAGTTGGAGGGCTGGAGAGTGACATAAGCTACTTTTTACCTCGAAAAATGCATGTTTCCCGTGGGGTAAGAAAGTAGTACTCCACGCGGTGAAGCCGCGGGCGTCCGCTAGTACATTCTAGGTATTTTTTTAATCTTTCAAGATTTAGAAATAAGTACTCAGTTCTATATTTTTGTTCGATTGTTATATCGTAAAAAAAGTCTGTAACGTAGTCCCGGCTCTTAAGTCATTAAGCCATGATGGAGGCCTACAGGCGGCCTAAAAACTCCGTTTCTAGAGTAAGCCACAAGCGCATACGAACATACCTATGTACATTGTAAAAATACTGTAAAATTCTGAATTCTATGAGGACATACTCGTATATAGGAAAACATTAATAATCATTTTCCTTGTATATAATTTTATTCTTGCATTTGCTAATTAATGTAAAAATAAATGATTTAATAAAAACCTTGATTATTTAACAGGAAAACTCACGAAGAAGAAACATCAATCATTAAATACATAAGGCATTAACTACCTGTCAGTATTTTTAGAATAATTGATTGTTTAGCAAAAATCTTTAGTACCTACCTAATTGTTTGTTCACAATCATCAATTTTATTTATTTTGTCCTTCTTTATAATTCAATTGTTTTTTTTATATTTGATTTTAGAATGAAACAAGCTTGTAAATAACTGACACTGCAAAATTTATGGAGAATTTCGTGTACCTAATACTAATCACACTAATAATTATAAATGCGAAAGTTCGGATGTTTGAATGGATGTATGTTTGTTCCTCTAAAACTCAACAACCTCTGACCTGGATTTGGATGAAATTTAAAATATAGATAGATAATGACCGGGAATAGGACAAAGGCTACTTTTTATTCGGGGACAACGCGAGCAAAACCGCGGATTGAAGCTAGTTTACTCTATTTTGAATGTGTCCGTTTCATTTAGTTGGTTGAGTTTGTATTAATACGAGTAAGGTATAGCGATGAGTAGGTCCGGATGGATACCGGACCGCGGACCGGAATCCCTCGCGGTAATGATGGATGTACATCGCGCGTCAACTCGGATACCGGTCCGCCGGTCCGGACGGCGGACGGCGGACGGCGCGGACTGGTAACCCGGAGCGATAACGCGGAGCTGCAACCCGGAGCGGTAACGCGGAGCTGCAATCCGGAGCGGTAACGCGGAGCTGCAACGCGGAGCGGGCGGACGGCGGAGTGCGGACGGAGTGGGGTACTGCATAGGTCCGGGAACTGCGGGAAGGGTGCAGGTGCGAGACCTCAAGCGATGTTTGCGTGTGCAACACCGAGCTGGTTCATTTTTGTTTGTGTTTTCGTGTGTCAAGTCAGGTCAGTGTAAATAAATGAAGCGTGTCGAGTGTCGCGCGTGTCACATCATCAAGATGTAAGTAGTAGTACCTAGGCCATATTTATTTTTATACCTACCTACCTACGCGATTGCATACGCATACTTAATTTTTTCTCTCTTTTGTGTGTAGCTTGCAAGTTTTATTTGTACCTACCAACCGTTGTGTTTCTCTAAGACTAATTACTTACCTACTTAATAGGTAGTAGTAGGTACATACCTAAATTGTGTAGGTAGTGTATTAGGTAACATTTATAGACTTAGTACAAATAAGTAGGTACAATTGGAGTTACAAGTAGGTGCCTACACAATGTAGGTAGATACCTACCTACCTACTGTCTTTCATCCCTCGCCACTGGTCAGCGTTGCCATATCTACCAACTTGTAGGTAGATCTACTTACTTTGCCTCGAGTCTACCTATCTACCACCACAAGCCTGGAATCTACCTACTTTTCTAAATCTTACGGAATCACATTGATGAACGTTTCTTTCATGTGAAATGACAGTGCGGTACGGTCCTATTGGTAGTTAGTAGAAAATGTTTAGTCTGCCTGCAACCTGCCGAATTGAAAAAGTGTTAGCTGCTAATCTACACTTTCGTTCAGTCAGACAGAGGGTTGTCATCAATAAATAGAAGAAGAAGCTTTTCTTTGGTTGCGGTTACGTGCGTTGTGTTTTGATTTAATATTTTAAAAGTTTAAATACTACAGACAGATAGTCCTGTTTTTAATTTTAATGGATAACATTCATGACTGTTTTCTATGTTTCTTGTTTCGAGATTGTAGGTAGGTAGGTACCTATTTGAATTTCAAGTTTTGAATTTGACCTGCCAGAGGCTGCACACAAGAGCACACTCTAGCTAGATATTGTTCCATACTATTAACATTTTTATCTAACAGCGGGCAACCTAACTCATACATTTGAAACTTGTAAATTAAAGTACTTCTTAGGTACATAACTACGTATAAATTGAAATATTAATAAATATTTGTTAATCTTTAGGTACTTTACAAACCTTCTGAATTAGGGTGGTAGATCTACCTATTTTTAATATTACATTCTACCAACTTCTACTGATTTTTGGTCCCTCATCTACCAATTTTCAAAAATTCGGGTTGGCAACACTGCCACTGGTATCTATCTAGGGTTGGGTGCAACGGACACGGAACCGGATGGAGTGCGGACGGAAAGGATAGGTACTGCATAGATGCGAGTGCGAGCTGGACCTATATGAGTGCAACGGACACGGGACCTGTGTGTAGGTCTTTAGACGGGGCGGCGGAACGGCATCGCGCGCGACGGAACCGAAACCTATGCTCCCGCAGTACCGAACCCATATGGGTCCGACGGACACGGGACCTGGATGTAGCTCTTTGGAGCTGGATGTACATCAAGATGTAGCTCCGAATTATCGTCGGACCTACCCATCTCTAGTAAGGTAAAAGGTAAAAATAAAATCGTTTCAAATATAATTATTGTATCATTCAATTTTATCGATAAGATGCTGTAGGTCTACGAACCTCAATCTAGTACCAATACAAGGATTATTTGAATCAGAATATTGTGTTCAACTCGAATTGGCTCTGCCCGGTCTAAAAGTCACTCTAATCTATTAATACCCGTCTGGATGTGTTCCAGCCAGATTCTGTGTGACGTCACACAGGGGTGTGTAATTGGCTTTATGCTAGCCTGCCTTGTGTCTACTGCCTTATGCGGAGGTTTGCTGTCATATTTGTTGACATTATTGGCAGTATGGCCAATGTTTGGTCAAAATAACTAGTAACGTAGAAAACAACTTGAATGCAATCCATGGTCAGTATTTTATGGCAATGGATATCGCATAATATACCTATTTGTAAATACATGCTTATAATAGATGAAGTATTATAATGTATGTAGGTAGGTATGTATTTATAAATATATAAGTACTAAACTATATCAGTTACCTGGTTCCCAATAGTACAAGCTTTGCTTAGTTTATTGCGCTAGCGCTGTGTCAGATGTCCAGCAATATTTATTATTTACAGAAATAAGTAGTTATTACTAAGGGCTTGCTACGACTCTTAGTAAAGAGTTTCTTAATTCAATTTTCATTAAATGACGTATGGTAATTGTGCTCTCCATAGCAGAGGATCGTAGCATATCCTGTATAGGTTCAACATATGCGTCGGTGGTCCTCAATGAGTTAACTTGACAGACCTTTCATAAATAAAACAAAAAAGGGAGCAGGTAATAGAAACTAGAAGTAAAAATAAAACTTTATTTTTTAAGCGTGGCAACACAGTTCCCTATTACAAAAGCTCCTACAAGCATCTAGTTAAAGTCTAGACAAAAGCTAGTGAGGTCTGCAATTGGCAGCGTATTCCTCCTATTTAAATATTTCCTCGCAATTAATTTAATTTAGTTAACAAAGGGAGCGTGGAGCTCTTCACAATTAGTGAGACAGAGAAGTAGAAACCTCGGTTTGTAAGTGTTTCGAAATTAAAAGATTTATTGGCACTTGGTGCACTTTATTCTTGTTGCTGTTTTGGTTATTTTACTGGAAATCTGAAAGGTTTTATTGTACTTCCCGAGGTTTTTGTGGTTAAGGATGGAACAGCAATGGTACAGTTGTTCTATCTCACGAAGTCCGTTTGGTCTTATTTGTGTGTGTAGATGCACATGCACGTTGTTTCTGTGTGCGTGGCCGATTCTGAGCGCTCCCGAGCTTACGCACACAGAAACAACGTGCATGTGAACACACACACAATTAAGACCAAATGGACTTCGTTAGATAGAACAACTGTAGTAGATATTGGAATGGAAATACATGTGGCTAAACCAACGTACCTATTGTAAAGGTATTTAGATTAACTCGGCACTATTGTAAAGCTGTTTAGATTAATTCGGCACCGCACCGCATCACCTTGTGCTGTTATGTATTCTTTGTATGGAATTCTATGAACCAACGCTTACTACATCAACGTAGTGATCAGTGCATAAAGATACATATTCCTATTTGTGTTTTATTTTTAACTAGCTGACGCCCGCGGCTTCGCCCGCGTGGACTACTACTTTTTTATCCCACGGGAAACATGCGTTTTTTCTTGATAAAAAGTAGCTTATGTGTGAACTATGTATATTCCAATTTTCAGCAAAATCAGTTTAGTAGTTTTTGCGTGAAAGCAGGACAAATAAACAAACAAACAAACACACTTTCACATTTATAATATGGGTATGGATTAATTTGAAAGTTCGAAAGACTTGTGGGTGAAGAGAACAACAAAGTGGACCCCATACGACGCGACACGACACGGAAGACCCAGAATGTGATAGCGCTGGTAGGACAAGCTGGAAATTCGCCTTAGTACATGGCATGTGGCCGCGCTAAGTAGGTACCGAGGAGTGGAATAAGAGAGGGTCATTGTCCTACTGTGCTGACCATGGCTAAATAATAATTATAATAGTCTTTTCATGAATAACCCCCAATGTAAATTTTGACGACCTCTGTGGCGCAGTGGGTGAAGGCCCGCCTGAGATGCAGGAAGATGCTGGTTCGATCCCCCCCGCGGGACAAATGTTTGTATGATCTACAAAATATTTGTCTCGGGTATGGGTGTTTTCTAAGTAAGTATGTATGTAGTATATCCAGTCATGTGGTTCCCATAACATACGCTCTACTTACTTTGGGGCTACATGATGCTGTGTGAAATGTCCAGCATTATTTCTTAATTTATTTAATGTAACCCCGTCTGAATTTGCATATTTTTATCAACAGCTGGTTTGATTTTTACTATGCTATTCTTTAGACAATTAACCAACAATATTAAAACTTTAAATTTTACGTAAAAATATTCGCAGCTTTATTTTCGTCTATAACAACTAATAGTGTTTTTAAAGGCACCCAACCATCAATCAAGAGTTTCGACGAAGACTATATTTGTGTTCTGAAGTTGAAAGCTTGTTTAATGTTTCTTCAAAATATTTCTCACGAAATTATATTTTGAGAGCTCGTTCACGTAAATCAAGTTTTTATAAAAATAAAACCAGATTTTAACAAGTCTTTTTAAATTTCATTTACCTTATACTTGGTAAAAAAAGCTTTAAAAACTTAGAAATAATTAAAGTACTTAGTTTATTAACCCGCCACAAACACATATTTGTACTGCAAATAATTGTTTCAGGCCTGGATGTTTTTCTATGTATTTCTTCTTCTGCAATTTAAGGGATTGCTCCTTGTCGGCATAACTAATGCGTCTTTCTCCACGAAGCTCTTTCCAGGGCAGCTTCCTTGACCTCCTTTGCAATCTTGTCCTTCACTTGGCTCATGTAGCCTATCCTCGGTTTTCCACTTCCTCTCCTTCCTCCCGTGTATTTATGTATTTCTATTTACAAAAAGCTACATAAAAGTTTGAATAGTAGATCAGTTATGTATATTATGTGTCCCATAACACAAGCTCTACTTCCTTAGGGGCTAGATTTTTTGGCTAGATGATGTGGAATTTCCAGCATTATTTATTTAAAAGATTACTTACCTACGTAGTAAGAAAAAAATCCCAAGTGTGAATGTTGTTAGGTACTTAGAAACAATCCAAATCCTTTTCCAGCAGGAAGTGCTACAGACAACCATGCTCATAAAATCTGCACAAAGAAACGTCAGCAAATCTTCCGACATATGAGTTCGTCTATTGAATACCACCCGAGCATGAATAGCCCTACAACTTTTATGACGCATAAACGTCACACCGCTTATTATTTTCATGTCGTAAAACAACAAAATAATACTCTGACAATAATCTGAGTCCCTAATCTTGCGCAGATTCCCGCAACGTGATTTTATTACGTATTGTAATTCATTTTTATATAACAAGGTTTTATTGCAAAATGAACGAGACTAGACGCAGACAGGGAATGGTGCAGTGACGTAATAACTTCGTAACATTTGTTGACTAGTGAAATCGTCGGACTTTGTTTGAGTGAACTGATTAGAAAAAACGTATAAATGCTTAATATCAACTTATGGATGTCGGTAGCGCCATCTGGGTGTTCTATTCGTGTCAAAGCAGCAGAGTCATTCTGTAAACTCACTTCGAACGTCGAAGAGCTGAATCCGATGTAAGCTTTCAAATTTCGTAATAGAAATTTGAATCTTACAATACATTCTTGTGTATTTACGCCTTTAGTACACCGACGCATTCGCATGCGACAGCGACGTTCGCATCGCATTGCGATGCGAAACTCTAATGCAAATCGGCTGCGTCGGTGTAACAGCCATTTCGCAGTTGCTTGCGAAACAATACAGACAAGGATGCAACTATTTCATCTAGCTATATGATAGAGCGAGACATAACACATGCGAAACATTGCCATACAACTTACAGTTTTTTCGTCGATTCGCTGTCGCATGCGAATGCGTCGGTGTACTAAAGGCGTTAGTGAGCTCGATCACTTGAGTGAATTCGAAGTGAGTCTACAGAATGACGCCGCAGATTATGTTTCATTCTTGACGTTTCTTTATAACCTCTTAAACATTTCAATATGTAACAACTCCCCGACACAATTTAAATTCCTAACAATCATGTAGAAATAAGACAGGAAAACACGTGGTTATTTAGGTAAAATAAGGCAATGACAGAATAGTGACCGAGAAAAGGTGAAGCTTAAAGATGTACCTGTCTCAAATTCAAGTCATGTTACAAATAAAATTGCAACACTATTATTGTACGGTACAAAATAACATAAGTACCTAAACTTATTTATATAAATCCAAGTCATGTTATACTCGTAGATATTTACAGTCAGCCTGAAAGTTACAAAAAAAGCAGTATGAATATGAACATTGGATTGTTATGATACCATTCGCTTCTTTTAAACTTCTATAAGTTGCCATTCTATGATTTTACTAGACAGCTTTCTGGGGTGCAATGAATTACATAATAGCTTCATAACATTGCAGTTTCAGACTGTAATATTTCAATAGGTTTATTTCGTTCGTGAAAACGACAGTTGTTTCCATTTTAGAAAATTCAGAGTGAGTATTTTGTTCCATTTTACGGAGATTTTTCATACACAGTTACAATGTATAACAGTTACAAGTATTTTTTAAACTGCTAATGCTAATGCCAATTAGAACTATGGTATGTAAGGTATTTATAAATTAAATATCCTACACGTTTACATAACTTCTGTATGTAGGTATATTTAGAATAGTTTACAGCAGTAGACAGTTAATTTACTGTGGTAAAAATTCTTAAGTGCCTTTTTTCAGAAGCATTCTACATACATACATACATAAAATCACGCCTGTTTCTCATCATAGGGGTAGGCAGAGACCACAGATCTCGAAAGCATTCCTTATCAATAAAATTATAAAAATTGTAACGCTGATTTATATATTTTCATGAGATTAAATTAAGTAAGTATAGCCAGTACTAAATTTCTTGTGTAGAATACAGGTACCATCTGGTAAATGCTTTCAAATAAAACGGAATCTTTAGAAAGATTTTATGTTCAGTGCATTATTTATTTCACAAGAACAGAGGAACTACAAAGTTGTTCACAAAGTCTGGGTGGAGGAACTTTGTTGTTTTATGTACCTTGTTGGATGCATTTGTATTTACTCTAAACAACGCAGACATAGCTATTCCTTTGATCAAAGATAGCATGTTCAATTCTCTTCGTTGAAAAGCTTTCACTAATGGATAAAAACCAATACATTTTCGAAAAACATCCAGAAAGCAATGTTAATTTCGCTTTGAAACAGACGTATGTATAAAACTGTCGCATGTAAAGATAACATTAAAAGTAATTGAGTTCTTCAACGGGCAATTTTAGACTTTATTCTATATGAGTTAGATTGATATTTGCGTGGAGAGTGAATAGATTTGGGGTGCAATATTATCTTCTGCAAATAAATGAGAAAAAACTGGGGTCCAGTGGACGAAGTTTTTAATTCGTAATTACAGGACAGAGTCCAGCTTCAAGCGCCATTAACTTTTTTCCTAAATGTCTGCTCGTATGGGGTTCCGTACTATAAAATGAAATGGGACATTTCATGAAGATTTAAATTAGACCCCTAGTATGAAATTAGTGAAATTGCTTTTCAAATTGTATGCCTATTGCAGGATTATCTAATGCCAACCCAAGCGTAAATTTTGTAAACTTTTGTAAATTTAAATGTTTTTGTTCCGAATTTATTTATGCCAAATGAACGAGGACATTGAAGAATTTACTGAATTTCAATCTAGATAATACATAAGCTAAAAATTTAAGCAATACACGACTTTGAAATTTCAAACTACATAGAAAGGTCATTTAGTTTTGTAATTTAACTGTTTTAGAATTTGTCAGAACTTCAAGCTAACTTATTATAGTCAGCACTGTGATTCAGATCTTCTCGGAATGTATCCCGAATTTTCGCTAAAAAAACGTCAACTTTCTGAAGAAATTTATCGAATCTGATGAATCGCATTGCAGAAAAAAACTTCACTCAAAATCATGATTTCCATTTTCCAGTCGAGCAAAAGCCTCACAAACTGTCAACGTCACAAGACCACGTGTTTACATCTCAATCGAGAACTCAAACGGATATGAAAGTGCGTCGTTAGCAGATCTCCACTTCAGGCTTTATTGCGAACGTCTTATAAAGCAAGAAGAGCTCTTCGCGCCTTCCTTACGCTAGTTATCACATTTTTTTGATGCGTGAGGCCTTTTCGGTGTCTCTTGAATCTTTGCAAATAGAAAGTGTGAGTACGGTTTGTGGAAATGTAGCTTTTATTAATATTTCCTATAAAGAGCTTTTTTTAATAACTTTTGTTTCTTATAATTTTTTTTTTTTTAAATATTTTATTAATCTTTCTTTATTTTGATGGTTTCAGAGAGTTAACTTTTCAATGACAGTGTTGGTCATTGAAAAACTGTAATTTCCAACATTATTTTAAAAAGTTATCTTAGGTGGAGTATCTGACATTTATAGTAGGTATTTACATAGATGTATTTAAATGTCAGATACTTACGACTGTACCTGTACCTGAAGCGCTTGTCGTACCTATACTAGTGGTTCTTGATAGATGAAGTTGAGCGACGACTTGAGCGGTCATAAAATGAATGTTTGACAGCAGATTTACTAACATCTGAGCGCTTCCCAACTTCGGTTTTCGATTCTGAGTATGAAGTCGTAGAGCCATGATGGAAGATTTAAGGCAGTCATAGTTGGACTACTAGCTCATACAAATTTTCTTAACTACAGATTGCTCTCCAACAAACTCTCTCTATGAGATATGTTTTTTTGTTTAATTACTAATTACTTGACTTCCATTCATAGGTACTTACTATATTATAATTATAACGAGAGACTGAATGCAATGTGAATTTGTGTCTATGAGAAGAGTAGGTACCTCCAGAATCGATGATTAATTTGAAAATATACTTCATTATTTGTATACTTCATATATACTTGTTCCAGAGATTAGTGCATTCAAAGCAACGAACTCTTTCGCTTTATTATATTAGTTTCCTTAAGTATTTGTTTAATATGTGCGAGGTCAGGTGGGTCTCATAAACCCACTATTTCTCAGTTGTGATAATTGCAAACAGTCCAGAATACAGCGGCTACTTTTATCACTGACTGTACAAGTTCTCGTCCTTTTCCTTTTTCGTCGATTTTCAAGTGGCATCCTCGGACACGGTTTCTCAATTTAGCAAATAGTTCTGCAGTTGAAGAGAATTGAGGTACTTTGAGGGTTCCGAACGTTTTTGATTTGTCAATCGGATGTCGTGAAGTACTTTGCTTTGAGGAACTCTGTTTTGATATTGGAGTGGGTTTGACGAGTCTTGATTTTCTCCAATTTCAGGCTTCTGTGTTCTAGGTACCGAGTCTAGTACCGTACCTACTACGAAGTATAATTTGAACTGCCGCATTATTTTAGTGTTTTTAGAAGAGATTTCGTGGTTATACAATCGATGAGAATCGTCTTCTGGTAAACTTTTGATAGGTTACAAATGACAAAGTTTATGGCCTTGACAGTCTATTTACCCTACTATGAAATGACATTGTTGTAAATGTCTTGTATGATCAAGCATGTCTTCGAAAATTCATCACACATAGTTACTCATAGTACTACAGAATACTAGTACCTACTACGTTGATAGCACCTACTTTAGTTTGTCAAAAAGTTAAGGTCGCTGCATACGTAACGGGATAAAAATAAAACCACGGACGGGACGGAGACGTCGTCCTTATCACAGAACACCAAGGTCCTTATTGATGTGTTTTCCGTTTTTGACGTTTTTTCCCCGTCCCGTCCGGAGGTGAAAAAGCATCAATATGGACCTTAGTGTTCTGTGATAAGGACGACGTCTCCGTCCCGTCCGAAGTTTTATCCCGTTACGTATGCAGCGACCTTTAGAATTTGATAGGTATACCAAAATATCCATAGTAACTTCGAATAAAATATAAAATCCCTCAAAGACCAACCGACATACTCTCGAAATGAACAAAGCACTGCAAAGTAAGCAAGTCTGAAATATATATATATATTTTTTTTTTATTTAAGATAGGTTAGCTCTTGACTTCGCTCCTTGCCTGGGCATGGATGAAGTCGACGATGGAGCGAGCTTTAAAGGTGTTCGGGTTATATGTAGATGGAAACACAGACGAATTTGAACCCTTTCTCGAAAATTAAAGCATTTCCTTCAACCTGAGGACTTGGGGCCACGTCAACTGCATTGTTTCAGACCCCCCTCACAAAACAACAAAGCAAAACTAAACCTTATCATCATAGCATAAAGCTTGTTTTTTACGCGCCTCAATGAAACTGTGGCCTGTGAAAATGAAAACATTGCGAGTGCCAACTCTATGTTAATTTCCAAAATTATACATCTTGTTGGTACCGAATATAAATCAAATGAGTTCACTCTTGCGTATATTCAGAAATATTATGATTTTCATCAATAGACTATTGAAAACTGCTAAACCGACTTAGCGAATAAATTGAAAATGATTTTACCATTTCATAAAATAAATTATATGACAGCTTAGCAGGGATTAGCTGTTCAAACAATAAATATTTTTTTGGTTTCTTTCATAAAATATTAAAATTTTATTATTTTTGTGCATTTTGATTTGATTTATGTAAGGGTCTAGTTATATTTTTTCTCGGTGGATATTGTTAATTTATATAATACCTTTGTAAAACGATTTTGATATAATGTTTTTGTGATGTATGTGTAGTTTCGCCCGGATAGAGTACACCTATACACAATACACACAGAGTACACCAATATGACAAAAATCTAATAAGATTGTTAGAAGTTATTAAATAATTCGAAAGGTAGGTTCGAGTTAACAACAAGAGAAAATGACATCAGTCTTTATCATTTACTCAAATTAAACTTTATGAGATATAAGTAAATGAAATATTCATACAACACAATAATTCAAAAGTCACATTGAATGTGATAGACTTTTTGAGCGACGTCTGCGAAGATAAAAAATATACCGAAATGCTCATTCAACTCATAATTACATTCTTAATATCATAAATCTCGATAATATAAATGTGTTATTTGAATTAATATAACTTGAGAGCAAGGCGCTATCTACATTTGCATATTGCAGTTGAGATCGTCTAAAGAAAGTCGGTATTAACTGAGTTCTAGAGAGATCAAGTTTTTTAAATTTTTTTACTCATATTTTAATTAACTTCAAAATAGGAGAAAAAGCCTAGGTTATTTTACAGTTATTATAAGAGGAGCTCCGTTGAACAGCTCCTGACTCCACCATCAGATCATATAATACCTAAATATTGTATTGTCAGCAATAATATAGGTAAGTGTGCCAAATTTCAGCACAATTTTGTTGGGGATAGCTGCTTTGAAATTCAGTGAAAAGATTCCACCCAAACAACAAAACTTACATAGCAAGTTATAATACTCGTAAGAGCTTTTGTCTTTTTAAACTTTCGCGATCAGAACACATTATAAATATATATGTATCCGGATATTTATCACGTAATTTACCTTTATATTTAGCCCGACGTTTCAACTGGATTGCACCAGCCGTAAGAGCTGGTAAAAAAACAACCATTTCTGTGCCACCAGTTGATTTTTTATTGACTAATCAAACAATGCACCTTATAATATTACAGTAAGCTACAAAATTGGGTATCAAGCTTCAACAATGCACATGCCCAAGTCATGGCAAGAGATGACATTTCGCTGTGGATCTGTCAGCTTGACCTTACACATGTACTCTCCGACGTACTCGTGGCACAGTAGATCCTTGCAGAATGACAAATCAAGTGTCATGTTTTTCACTGTGTACGTGCCCTAAAAAGATAAAAAAACACAATGTACCTACATAATTAGATACTACATAATATATTTTTTCAGTACTTATTATACTTGTGGGTATATTTATATAAGATTTATCTTTTCTAAAATTAAGTCCCATGACATTATCATAGAAAGCGATCAAAAAACGATCTAATATTCTGGGAGTTTTAATTTCTACCTCTCAGCTCAGTTAGTAAGCCCTACCCACTGCATCTCAGCTTACACTGGTTCAGTTTCTAACGATATAGTTTAAACCCCGTCTGAATGAAATTTTTGGATGAGCCTTAAAATCTCTTTGGTCCATTTTCGTAACTGTTTTTCACAACCAATTACGATCAAAAAGACATTATTACAAACAGTTAAGGT
Organism: Camptogramma bilineatum; assembly: GCA_958496255.1. Taxonomy (NCBI): domain Eukaryota; kingdom Metazoa; phylum Arthropoda; class Insecta; order Lepidoptera; family Geometridae; genus Camptogramma; species Camptogramma bilineatum. The sequence continues at coordinate 10,478,564 of OY292463.1, forward strand.
TTAAATTACCGCTTTCACAGGGCAGCTCTCAATACCCATGGCTGCAAATATAGGCTTCCAAGGAGCGTCGTCGTCTTTAAGACACTCGCACACGTCCATGGCTGCAGACATCATAGGCTCAGTTCCCGCATCTGTTTCTTTCTCAATATCAACATTGATCTGTTGGAATTATGGTCACACTGATAGCACATCTCGGACACTCAATCAGAACTCTTATCTGAGGGCTTAAAAAGGCAGAAGCAGAAGAATTGAACTACCTCTATGCCGTCTGTTTTCACTCTCAGTCAATGAAAAGAGACGGCATATCGTTCAATTCTTTTTGTGATTCTGTTAAAACGGCCTTTTTAAACCTGCTGAGGTCGTGACAAAACTATATTATGAAGGATTAATCAAGGCATGAATCCTAATTTTCAAAATCTCTTCTATGATATTCAGAAGTATCTATTATGTCTAAAATATATCATATTTCTGTAGAAAATTAAGGTTTTTGTGCAATAAAAGTACATTTAAATTTAAATTTTCAAATTCACGCCAAAACGCTCGCCGGTGTCATGGCGTCTGTTTTTACGTCACGGATCGGTATATCAACCAGTGATGCCTACATAGTTACTATAGAAACAAAAGGATGTTTACCGAGACGAGACGCAATGACAGACGCCATGACACCGGCGAGCGTTTTGGCTATCATGGCGGATTGTTGTATTTTGTAGATTTCTTTTAGCAAATAAATTAGTAATCTCGACATTAATAAGAGAATAAATACACTTTTCAAAATCTTTGAATCCTATTTCATTAGATCAGATAAATATTTTGGCGATACTTGATTACTGTCATCATGCCTTAAATAAACAAAATAATACTGTCGTTTAAAAACATGGTTAAAACCAGATGCTTCGATTTACATATCATATCATAATGTTAACAATATCTAGATATAGGGCGTCAACACATTTTTAATTGTATTCAAGCTAGCCTAAACGCAATTTTATGCATATATGCGTTAAATGATTAGGTCAGCTAAATACAATTAGGAATCGTGGTCCAAGACGCCCCTAGAGTTTCGACAAACTCAATATAGGTTTTAAAACATTACAAACCATATTATCTAGTTTCTGAATAAATGATATGGGCAAGCAGTAATTTCTTGAACGAATCCTTACCATCAAACCTTCATCGATTTCCATGTTGAGGTCTATGGACCCTTCCATGCACATCATCCCAGCACCGTCTTCGTCTTCAGAATCTATTTGACTGAGGTACATTTTTTCAGTGTCAAATTTGTCATTCTTGAAGTCTGAACAGGATTCCGCACCAGCGGAAAAACCTGCTCTGTACTGTAAAAAGATAATGTACGTAAAGTTCTTAGTTTTTGTTATTTTTTTAAATTGTATCGTAAATTATTGTAGTTTGCGACCAGAACAATTGCTAACCGGTATGGGCCGGTAATAGTAAAGAAAGTTCAACATCTAGAATTGTATCAAGTTGTAATTTAGTACTATTCTAAAGAATTATTAAAATATAATATGCAGAAAATAATCATGCCTTACATATACTCAAAAATATTTTTTTAAACAACTACTTACCTAGTATGATTATTGATATTGTTTGATTGATGGTTGATAGCTTATTCAATGCTCGATATTAATGTATAAGTATAGGTACCTACTAAACATACAAAATATTTTAATTTTTTTTAAGACTTGTCGTGTACGATAAAACACGACAAATACAAGGCGTTCAATTGAGCGAGTATTTAGCATTCACACTTTATAAGGAAATGTCAAATAAAATTATAATCGTTTGTTTTGTATGCTTTTAAGCACATAGCAGTTAACATTTATTTTATAGCACAGTATATTAATAAATTTTATAGCTTTGTCTGTGTACTAGGTGTAAGTCCATATTAGACCGATATTTAAACATATAAGCAACTAAAATAAAACAAATAGCCACTTACTTCTGTATCATCACACAATCCTCGATTTACACACAAAAAAACTAAAATAAAAGGAAACCAACTACAAGTCATGTTGAAGCTAGAAATAGAATGTTTTCATTCGACCTGAGTTATATACATTATAGATATGAATCAGTTGTGACAAAAGATGTGTCAATGATAATGACAAGTGCCTTGCGTGTTTTGAATCTGTTTTTAAAGAGAGCACGCTATTTTCCATGAAGGGCAAAATAATGATCAATGTCAATTGATAATACTCAGGGTCTCATTAGTTTAGCAATGCTGCAGGTCCTCGGTTTCTTTCGTATAAAAAACGGGTAGTATTTAATTGTATAGCTGTAAATCTCCCTTATTCAGCGAGTTCCCTGTCATTTAATTGATCATATCTACTGTATTTAAGGTGCTACTCTTGATTATTTTCTTTCAACATTATACAAGAAAGATTGTATAATTTAGTGCTCCAGATAGTATTTAAGATAATCTATTTTGTGGACTTGATTTTTAAAAAGAGGTGCAGTTAAAAATTTCCCGAAAATGTTTCCCCTGCCAATCCGTAAAGGTTAAAAAGTATCGAGTTTCAATTCTATAATATATTACCCATATCGCTTTCAGAAAATAAGTGAATAAAAATAAAAATTCATAAAGTTAGGTTTAGTGAATGTTTTTAAAATATCACGGGACCCAGCTTTTTCTACGTATTGTACAATTTATATACCTATCAATTTATATTATTACCAATGATTAAAATACCGAGATCCTCGGTATGTTTTCCTCATCAGTATCTACTCGTACGTATGCATAATCAAAATTGTATGTGGGGTGTTCAAAAGAATATATCACTTCCAATATAGTTGTTTTATGTAAATGGCTCCTACTTTTAAACTGTCGTAATTTTTATATTCCGATCGCAGTTTCCCCTATTCCTATTTGTTATCTATCTGTGGTACAAATGAATATATTCACAGTTTTGATTTACAGTGTGCTTTCAAAGTTACTAATACTTTATCAGTTATTTTTTTCGGCGGGTAGGCCTACTTAAGTAAGCAGTAAATTTTCGAAACTTCTAAATTTTACTAAATTTTTATTAGTAAAAGTTTACCGAATAGTGCAATTTATGTCTATAAATAATATATAGCCCACTCTACCTGCCATCTACTGTTCTCCTTTTAATCCATCAAGTATACATAGAGTTTTTCACTGTTTCACTTTACACTGCACTATAACCTCCAATTCAAAATGGATTCCACTTCATTCCAAAAGTCCCTTACGGAAATGGGACTGATGTTCCATTCAGCTATGGAAGAATTTGAAGGGAAGCTTCTTCGAAGCAAATCTCCAGCCTCGGATATCCCTGCTCTCTCAAGTGAGTTCGCTCTCTTCAAGACATTTGTGGTGCAGTCACTCCGCACACTTCAGGAACAAATTACTATGCTCAGTAATCAAGTGGAGAGTCTCGAAATGCAGGGTAGAAGAAAAATTCTACTTTTGCATGGAATTCCGGAAGCAAGCCAAGAGATTACAGCTGATGAAGTAGTTCAAGTAGTATCCGTGAAGTTGAAGCAAGCTGGATTTTGTACTACAGGCATTGGTCGCTGTCATCGGATGGGACGGGCCACTTCGGATAAGCCTCGGCCCATTCTATGCAAGTTTAAGGAGGTCTCAGTTCGGGATAAAGTGTGGTCCTCGAAAACAGCTCTTAAGGGCACTGGCATCACCATTTCTGAATTCTTGACAAAGACGCGGCACGATGCCTTTATGGCGGCTCGTCAGCGGTTTGGTGTCACGAATTGCTGGACGAGACAAGGATTTGTGTTTGTACTCGGGCCTGGTGGTACACGACATCGTGTCTCCTGCATTGAGGACTTGAACAAAGTCCCACAAGCGGAGGCGCCAGCACCAAAGGCGACTGCAGCGGCAGCGGTAGGCAAAGACGTCGCTGCCCCGTTGAAGACAAGACGTGCAGCTACTTCTCGGAAGTGAAATGTTCTTGTAGTTTGATGTAGTTTTTTAGGTGCAAAGTTCATGTTATCAGGTACCCCTATCGGTTATTACTTAATTATCTTTTTGCTGGTAGAACTCTCTGTTTATTTGTGTACCCGATAATGTAATCTTTCTTTTACTTTTTTCGTACCTGTCAAAGCTGACAGATGTCAAGTGTCAAAATTTGTAATATCAGTGTAAGTGTCAGTTACGTTTCGTTACGTTTTTAGTATACAAATTCCGTTCCGTTATTTGTTGGTGGGTAATTTATTTTTGTCATTTATTTCTATTGTATAAATTTACTTTTACTATTGCTCTGGAACTTTGCATCTTGTTTAGTTTTTCCTAAATTTGCAGGTAGCTGGCGGGTGGACTTGATTTAAATTTGCTTGTGGCTGTTTTTGTAGGTGTTTTAATTATTTATACCTAATCTTTATTATATACTTATCTATATATTTATACCTATATTCACACACAAATATATACCTACCTATATTTATTTATATATATTAAATATATTTTATATCTTATTGAATGAGCTTCTCAAGTGACGATGATGAATTTTTGTCATGTTCCTCTTCCCTTACAGACTGCAGTTTTTCTAGTATCCCAACACTGCATGATACTCTAGAATCAAACTTTTGTAGTGTCACGAATAATTTTAATGTCGTGCATATTAATGCGCAAAGCATTCCAGCACATTTCTCACAAATGCTGGCGACCTTTCAACTCAAAACTATTCATGCCATCCTTGTATCCGAGTCCTGGTTGAAGCCCAGTTTGCCATCAATTATGTACTCACTCCCTGGTTTCACTCTTATCCGCAACGATCGTACTGGGTCGGGAGCTGGTGGTGTAGCCATTTATTTACGTAATAATATTCCTTTCTCTGTGATCAGTATGTCTACACAACCGCCCCCTTCCAATGCTGGCGAGCACCTATTCCTACAAATTTCCCTTTACCATCGCACAATTCTACTAGGTGTATATTATTCACCCTCAAGCCGGGTTAGCTACTTCTCTTCATTTGAAAAGCTACTTGAAGAGCTTGTTCCTCTTCATGAGCACAGCATTATCATGGGCGATTTTAATACCTGTTTAAACAAGTTTGATTCTCGTTCCTCCTCCCTCGAAAATATTGTCCAAACCAGTAACCTATCCCTTCTGCCTCTTAATCCGACCCATCATTTTCCCAACTGTCAACCATCTCTTCTTGATTTAATTATAGTCTCTTCTCCAATTCATGTCGCTAAACACGGTCAATGTCTGGCGGATGAATTCTCCTATCATGATTTACTATTTCTCTCCTATAAAGTTCGTCCTCCTAAGGTTAAGCCAACTATTCTTCTTCAGCGCAATTTTGGTGGTATGGATGTGGAATCTTTGCGTGCTGATGCTCGTAATGTAGATTGGGCTGATGTTTTAGATGCAGTTCCTATTGATGACAAAATTAGTAGTTTTAACAGAATCTTGACCAACCTATACGATGTTCATGCTCCAGTCCGTGCTGTTAAGATGAAGCATCTCCCTGCACCTTGGCTAACTGATCAGATACGAGCTGTAATGCATAAGAAGCTAGTAGCCAAGGTCAGGTTTAAACTCAAGCCTACTGATGTTAATAGGGAGAAGTACAACGATGTTAGAAATCACTGCAACAGGGTGTGTAGGGATGCACAACGCCGATTCATTCATAAATCTGTAGAAAATAGTGATCCTGCGAAGGTTTGGAAATTCCTTCGCTCTCTTGGAGTTGGAAAGTCGCAGCAAGACTCAATTTCCTCTAATCTCGATTTAAATTCTTTAAACTCACACTTCTCTTCTTCGTCCGTTTTTAGTGGACCTATTAAAACACAAACTTTAAATAATCTTTCTTTGTTACCAACTCCAAGTTTTTCTTCATTTACGTTTCGTCAATTTACTGATTGTGATGTTAAGAAGAGCATAACGTCTATCACATCTAATGCAGTTGGTAGCGACTGCATTAGTAAAAAAATGATAATTCCCATATTAGACGATATTATCCATGTCATTACTTACCTCCTTAACTTTTCCATAGAGACTGGTACTTTTCCTAGTCTATGGAAGGATGCACTAGTTACTCCTCTCCCTAAAAAATCCAATCCTTCCTCTTTCTCCGAGTACCGTCCTATCTCCATTCTATCGTTCCTTTCCAAAGTCCTTGAGCGCCTTGTGCATCAACAATTAAGCATCTTTCTCAACACAAACAACCTCCTCAATCCCTTTCAGTCCGGCTTTCGTCCAGGTCACAGTACTGTCTCTGCTCTCGTTAAGATTACTGACGATATTAGACATGGCATGGAGGACGGACTGATTACTGTTCTTTCCTTACTTGATTTCAGTAATGCTTTCAACAATGTTGATTATGACATTCTTTTAGCTATCCTACGCTCTCTTAACATATCTCCAACAGTAATTGACTGGTTTCATAGTTACCTGTTCGGTCGCCGGCAACGTATTCGGTTTAATGACTCTTATTCTTCTTGGTGTCAACTGAGTGCAGGTGTACCGCAGGGCGGCGTTTTATCTCCTCTTCTCTTTGCTATCTTTATTAACTCCATCTCTACGCAACTCTCTTCTTCCTACCACCTTTATGCAGATGATTTGCAAATCTATACGCAAGCACCAGTGGAGTGGTTAGATGAAGCCATTACTTGCATAAACAGTGACCTAGACAACATTTTTAGGTGGACTCAATCTTATGGGCTCACTGTAAATCCTCATAAAACACAAGCTATTATAGTAGGTAGCACAAAAATGTTGCCTCGAATAGACTGGACAAATCTCCCACAAGTGGTGTTTAATGGTACTATTATCGAAATTAGCGAGGTAGTTAAGAATTTGGGTGTGCTCATTGATAAACATTTGTCGTGGGGACCACAATTAGCTGCAGTCAGCCGAAAAATCTATGCTGCTTCTGCCTCCCTTCGACGTTTGCGAAATTTCCTTCCGACAGCTACCAAAATTGCGCTAGCACAATCTCTTTTGCTTCCTATTTTAGACTATGCTGATTCTTCTTATCTTGACTTAACTGAAGACCAACTCAACAAGCTTGAGCGTCTTCAGAATTTCGCTATTAGGTTCATTTTTGGGTTGCGCAAGTATGATCACATTTCTCAATATCGCAATAAACTTGAGTGGTTGCCGATCCGCCTTCGTAGAAACTTGCGCATCCTTACACTTCTTTATAATATCCTTTTCCTTCCTTCTACTCCTTTTTACCTTAAGGAACGTTTCGAATTCCTCCATCTTTCCAATACCCGTTCCTTAAGATCTTCCGAAACCTTGCAGCTAAAAACCCTCGTTCACCATTCTGGGTTTTATCAGAATTATTTCACGATACAAGCTGTGAAACTTTGGAACGAGCTCCCCGTGTCAATAAGAAATGCTAAATCTCTTCCTATTTTTAAAAACTTGGTTCGTCGTCATTACTTATCATCACTATCATGCTCAACTTCGTCGTAATCTTTACTTTCTTGTGTTTTTGTAGTATATGTATGTAATATTTATTCATATTTAATTATTATATATTTCAGTTTATGTAAGTATTATACATATATATAATTTAGTATTGTATTCTATTGTATTTGTTATATATTTGTTGGTATCATTATAATTTTTTTTATATGCTTAGTACTTATTTGTATTTTTTTGCCATTTATTTTTTTACTGTCACAATAATATTTTTATGTATGCCACCGCCATTACTAGTTCGTTTTTATCCTGTCCATCCAAAGGTTACCTGGAAGAGATCGCTTTTAGCGATAAGGTCGCCCATTGATACACTTTTTTAATTAAGGCTTATTTTCTTTTGTATTTTTATGGTGTACAATAAAGTTATATTCTATTCTATTCTATTCTATTCTATTCTATTTTGTGGTTTGTTTTTCCGCCAACTTTTATAGAACATTTTTGATAAGAAAAATACTATTTGATATTCTGTAAAAGTAAAAACAGTAATTTATGTTTGTAAGTGTGTAAGTACCTACTTATATAAAAAAAACTTGTTTTGTTTACTTTTTTCCCCCAAAATGAAATACATACAATTGAATCTCCTCTTTCTTTGAAATCGGTTGAAAATCATCCTAATTGTTAGAAATTTCACCCTTACCCTTAATTTGATTGATGACACCTACCTTCTCAAACGTGTATGTGCTCTATGCAAATGAATACGAGACAACTAATAGAATATCCTTATTCACACACTTTGGAATTCGATGACTTTCGGGACTCCCCCGAGTTGAATATTCATACATTCTAAGTGCATTAGTTTGTATATAAATGCTTAGTAGTATGACCTAGTGACAAGATGATTGTAGATTGTTTGAAAAAGATGTCTCTGCCATATTGTTTTGTCTTTTGAGGCGCTCAACGACTTTTGTCTGTAGGTACCTACTTATTATATTGGAATTGCGGCTGAACCTTGTACCCCAAATGAATTGCGATTGTAATGGTGCAGAATTGTGATCATTACCTTCTTATCCATTTTTTTTCAGTTTTTTCTTTGGGCTTTTTTACTTCGTTAACCATCCACATTCATATTTAACACTTTTCTTGTAACATGTACTTATCTTATCTTTTTTAATTTTTCCGTACCACGCCTAACATTATCATTCCTCATTTTTCGTCAATTGTGCCACTTTAATTGGGTTATTTCTTTTTGTCTCCTCGTCCTGTCCCCACGATACAACAAACAAACAAACTTTACTGAAACATTTTTGCGATGACCGGACTTTACGAATTGGTTGCAGATAAGTAGTTGTAATATTATTGTTATAACATTAACAAATACTTATATTGCCAAAGCAAATAAATGTCAGTAAGACAACTGCAACCGGATTGGAAACAAGTGTGATGATACCAGAATAACTGGATTTACTGGATCGGAAATTCGAGTTTCAATGTCATTTCAACATGTAAAATGTTTTGCCGTAAGTTATTGATGTTGCCTTAAACGGGTAAGCATTAATGATTCTGACATACTTACCCACTGACTACATTAAATTTCAACCATGGGATACCTTTTTTATATCTTTGGAGGACTTTTTATATACTTAAACAAACTGGAAACACTTCCATCAAAATTAATTTTTAACTCTACATATAATCTCACTACATACATATAAAACAGAAACAATAAATAATTATTTAGTAATTTCTGATCAGTCAAAACTATCAGTCTATCAGTCTATATAAATAAAATTAATATTTGTATGTTTGTTCTGTATGCATTCATATTCCATTGATCAGATTGTGATGAAACTTTGGGTCTCCGGAAGATGCCCGCGAGGGTTTCTGGCCCAAATATATTAATAAAATATAGGTATAAGCCGTTACGAAGTTCACCGGTTTCACTTATACTTGGTAAAATAGCAAAATATAATCACTATCATAATAATTATGCTAAGGTCTCTTGTTTGTCATTAATCAGTATCATAACCGTATCAATTTGCATTTAAAATGAATAACAAATGAATTAACGTTCAATACAAGCATACAAAGTCAATACATAATCATCCTACTGTTACATAATACGAAGTGATTGAAAAATACCTACTATCGTGAGTTCATCTGCATTCATGGGGAAATCCTTTTGCATGATGACAATGAGAATGACATGATTAAACATTCAATAAATAAATATTAATATTAAAGGACATTTCAAACAGCACCTTCTAAGCAAAGATTGTAATATAGCCCCAAACTAAGCAAAGCTTGTAATATGGGAACAAGATTCAAAATAATAAAGATAAGATATGAATGTAAAATTATTCCATAAAAGAAATGATATGCAGCATAGAGCTGATCAAGCAAGGTGGCCTAATATGTCTTTCATCAACACACTTACCTATATGTTTAAATGCTAGATATGCTTTTATTAAATAGATACATACACTCTTTCCCACATTGGTAGGCGTGGTATTTTTTTTATTAAATAAATTTAATAAATCTAAGAAAAATAAAAATACAGTTTTATCTTTGAATTTTTAATGTCCTATCATTAATTATTTCTATGAACAGTCCATAATCGTTAATGTCATTTGATTTGACTTAAAGTCAATCGATCTCTAATTTCCTAATCTAAATAGGTACAGGTTGTCCTATAATGAGTAACCGCTACGAGATCTTATCATTGTTCATTATTTTTTTGAATCTCGAATGTACATATTACCGGACACCCTGTATAACAGTCGAGAAAATCACAACATATGGCAACCGTGAACCACTAAACATGGCGTATAGAAATACAAATTCACATTTGGCTAAAAATTTATGAGCAATTGATTTAAATCATAGATGCACCCTGATGACCCAAAATCTGTGGCATTGTTTTTTCGTACATGACAATCGACAAAACAGTATTTTTCTTTTACTCCCACGCTATACTACTTTTTATTTCTAATGTCGGTTGCTCATTCACGATGTCAATATTCCCACGAGTTTAAAGTTAAAGCATCTAGATTTATATCAATTATTTGAGCGATGTAATACTACAGTTGTAGCCATTTTTCAGTTTTAAACATTAGTGGATCGCATTGTCGAGCTGATCCAGTCTATATAGTGAGCTACGGATGTGTAGACACCAGGCCAGCCATCCATTCCACAGCCATGGCCAAAGGAGACCACCGCAACCGACTCCCAGATACCCTCAGGTCGTTTCCTCATCAGAGGCCCACCGGAGTCTCCTCTGCAAGTGTCAGCGGCGAAGGCCCCGCCGGCACAGATCTGCCTGTCAGAGATGGTGGCGCCAAGACGACTGTACTTGCCGATACACTCATCCTTATTGAAGATATCCATGCCTAGTTTCTCTTTGACGTCGCTGTTTTGACCTGTAACAATATTTGTTTTTAGATCTCTTACTATGTTGGACTAGGCTTCTTTATAACTGTAATTCTTTACTAACATAAAAGCCTATATCGATATATATCGATACTTACCGCTCAAGGTTTTCCCCCAGCCCGCAACGAAGACCTGGTTGCCAACGTCAAGACGCACTTGGTTGCCGACCAAACAGATGGGTTGTACGTAATCTGAAAAAAATATATATGTATTTCTAAATGTACACATAAAGGGATAACTTTCAGGATAAAATTAAAATAAAAACGCAAATACAAGGAAATAAATAAAAATTAAACAAAGTATTGTGTCCTGGGATAATAGTTGTTTCTGTAAAATTTAAAACACCCGGTTTAAAAAAATTAAAAATGTTCTGTGATACATCGGATATCATTAATTTCGAATCAAAATGATTTTGAAGATAATCCGAATTGTTATAGGGTAAATCCCCGGATTTAGATGGTCGTATAGAAGAGATGGCCAGTCGAAAAAAAAAACGAATTAAGTTAGTGTGATTATTTTCATATTCTTCTTAGTCATAGTCTGGTAATTCATTTTGCAATTCAAGTGGGTTTTTGACCTTGAAGGTGCCATAAACCTTGAACATGACATGACATTTTTAGCACTGAAGGGTAAAGACTCAGGTAAAGATTTCGCTATAAAGTGTAGGCACAATTGCCTCCAGACACTATAAATCCAAGTTATTTTACTAACCCCCGAAGAAATAATTTTTGTGTGTGAGGATAGTTTTTAGTGTGTATCTGTGTCTCTGTGTTATATCTGTGTGTCTGTCTGTGGCATTATAGCTCCTAAACGAATAAACCAATTTTAATTATTATTTTTAATTTGAATGGTGTTGTCGGGAGTGTTTTTAGCTATGTTTCATGAAAATTTGTTCAGCCGTTTGAAGATCATCAGTTCTTTTTTGGTTTATGAAAGGTAATCTTTTGTCAGGTGTTTTTTGTTAAATTTTAAATTAAATTGTTCTTGTCATTTAGGTACAAGTGTATGAGGCGAATGTGAATGGAACAGCTGAAAGGGGAAGACCTAAGTGAACATACCTGGATCAGATTGGTGATATTTTAGAGAAAGAACAGGTCAAGAGTACCCTAAACCAGCGAGCTTGTATGAAAAATGTGATGAGAGTAAATGAAGTGAAAGAGGTGTGTCAGGATCGTAGCAAGTGGAAATCCGTGGTCTCTGCCTACCCCTGTGGGAAAGAGGCGTGATTTTATGTATGTATGTCATTTATTACTTACAATTGTAACGAGCTCGTCGCGCAAGTCTGGCGATACCGATATCGTCCCATCTGCTCTTGTTCTTGTCATTGTAACCAGGATGAGCGACGGCGACGTGGACTGGGATCTCTTGGGGCTTGTCTGCGCAAGTGTCGTCTACACAGTCTATCTCTGTGCGTTTGTCGTATTCACCGAGACGAATTGTTTCCCTGGAAGCAACAATAAGTTAAACACTACATACCTCCATACCCATATTTTAAACGTGAAAGTGTGTTTGTTTATTTGTTTATTTTTCCTGCTTTGACGTCAAGACAGAGTGACGGATTGACGTGATTTTTTGTGTGGAGATAGTTGGAGAGTAACATAGGCTACTTTTTATCCGGGTACCTCACGAGCGAAGCCGCGGGCAGCAGCTAGTATGTAATAAATGTAGCCTCGCAAAATATTAATTTTGCAGAATTTGTTGTTACAAAATTATTTATCCAATGAATAACATAATTAGCATGACATCGTGTATGCATAACATCACATTTTCCCTGTTTATCAAAATACCTATAATTGAGGAAAACCACAAATTTCTATTTTTATAATAAGGTCGTGATGATTTAAGGAATAATATTATTGATATATTCCTTTTTATATTTTAACTCTCATAAAAATTTAAAATACCTACAAATTTTTACAAATTTCAAAATGCAATACATAAATACGAAAAATCAGAATCTTTTCCATAGGAAAACTCAAAGACAACAGATTTCTATTACTAGCTACGATCCTGACACACGTCTTTTGCCTCACTCACTCTCATTGCATTCTTCATGCAAATACTCATCTCAATGATACCATAAAACATATCAAGGTTCAGATTACTATCGTTAACAAGCAATTTATTCAAAAATAAAAAAACCCGGCTGAACTGAAAAGTTGGAAACAGCATTATCTTTCTGATTCTGATTCTGCTAGCCCATACTGTCCCATTGTTGGGCAAAGGCCTCCCCCCACTTTCGCCAGTCTCTACGCTCCAGTGCCTTCGTCTGCCAGTCCCTCTCATAGGCGTCTAGTTCGTCCCGCCATCGCATTCGTGGTCTGCCGCGCTGCCGGGTCACTGTGTCAGGGCTCCACGTAGTGGCAATCCTGGCCCACAGGTCTCCCGGCATACGGCAGACGTGCCCAGCCCAGTCCCATTTCAGTTTCGCGGCTTTCTCCCCTACGTCGGCGATTTTGGTCTTAGAGCGCAGTATCGTGTTTCGGACGCGGTCGGTCCTCTTAACTCCTAGGATACTACGCTCCATCGCCCTTTGGCAAACCTTGAGTTTGGATTTTTGGATGCCAGTCAAAGACCAAGTTTGGGAGCCGTAAGTAAGAACGGGAAGGATGCACATATCCATGAGTTTGCGCTTTAATTTCATGGAAAGGTCTCCTTTCATGAGCTCTTTCATCGACCAGTAGCTCCTCCAGGCGCTCTCAGTGCGTCTCAAAATTTCTTTGTCTTGCCTGCCTGCCTGGAGGGAAACTACTTGGCCTAGGTAGATGTACTCATGGACATATTGCATCGTTTCACCGTTCACAGTAATGTTATGGGCAGTGCTGTTGGTCATTACTTTGGTCTTCGACATGTTCATCTTTAATCCAACTTCAAGGCTTGCGTTGCTCAGATATTCGAGCATGGACTGTAGTTCAGGAGCTGTGTTGGCAAAAAGGACTATGTCGTCTGCGAAACGGAGGTTTGTCAACCTCAATCCTCCGACTTCGATGCCCTTGTTCGCCAATGCCGCTGCTATCCTACGGAATACACCTTCGAGGGTGCTGTTAAACAGTTTCGGGGACAGTGGGTCCCCCTGTTTCACTCCCCTTTCTATTGGGAAGGATGGGCCAGTGGTTTGGATTTTCATTGCAGCTGTGCTATTGAGGTAGATATGTTTGATGAGGTTGATGTATGTGTGTTCGATGTTCTGGTTTGCAAGGGCATTAAATATTGCAGAATGGGAGATGCTGTCAAACGCTTTCGAATAATCAACAAATGCTAGATATAGGGGGATATGGAATTCTTGGTGTTTCTCTAAAATCTGGTTGATAGTATGAAGGTGATCAGTGGTTGAAAGTCCACCGCGAAAACCGGCTTGTTCGGGAGGTTGCTCGAGGTCTAACTGTCTAGTAATACGGCTCTCAATCACCTTTATAAACGCTTTGTAGACGTGGGAGACAAGACTAATGGGTCTGTAATTGTTTATATCAGATTTATCTCCTTTTTTATGTATCAGAATTATATTAGAATGGCAAAATTGTTTTGGAAATTTTCCTGTCAATAAAATAGTATTAAACAAATTAGTTATGTGAGGTAATAGGGCGGGCTCGCCAATTTTTAAAGCTTCTGTGCTTATACCATCTTCACCAGGTGCTCTGCTGAACTTCATTCTTTGAAGCGCGCAGTGAACTTCGAAGCCTGTTATGGGTTTTATCAGCATTATCTTATCAATCACAAAATTAAATTACAATTTTATTATTAGGTAGGTGTCTAGGGTTCGATGCCGTGCGCATTTTTCTAAACGTTGTTGTGACAGTTGACACACAGATGGCTCTGTGTGTAAAATTAAAAGCGTGTAAGATATTTCTTAAATATGAGATATCTCCTAAATGGCTGAACCAATTTCGATGCAGTTTGTTCTAAACGTTGCGTGTGACTAAATATAAAGTTTTAGTATGCATTTTGTTTAGCAATTCTATTTAGGGCGAAAAATAGATTTTCAATAATTTTGAGACTCGATTTAGTCTTCGAAGGTGTCATGTTGGATTTTTGAAAAAAATATATTTGATATCAGTCCACCAACCTCTTGATTTTGGCATGGATTTTGACATGATGGCGTGATTTTTTTTCTGAAAATTCACACATTGTTGCATTTTTTAGCCACTATTTATTGATTTATTGCAATAAAAAGTATCCTAGAGCACAATCGAGATAGAGACGATTCTAACGATACCTCATTCATCAAAATCCATCCAGCCGTTTAGGAGCAACGTGGTAATAAAGAATATTACATACATACCCACATAGAAACGCGCGATCTACATAACCCGGGTGACTTGACAGTCAGCCGGGTAAAAATACAAGAGAAGCCTTAGAAATTCTATGAAAATACAAGAGAAACTTCAATAGTAATCTAGCATACGAGAATGACTGATTCAATGGTTACTTACAGTTTTCCGACTTGTGTTTCAATCGCACCAGTAATGCAATGAGCCGCAGTCAATACATATCGGTTGTTGATCAGCACACCACCGCATTGGTAAGTCACACCACCGCTACCTAAGACAAATGCAATACAGAAACATTATAACATGAATAGGTTGTACACATACTAAGCCCATGTTCTACGATTAAAATTACAAGTGTACTCAGAGACGTTTTGGAATAGTTCCTCGACTGATAATTTTAGGGACAATTATGACTGTGAACAAATCAAAAATATCAATGGACTTTCAAAGGTGAAAA
This sequence comes from Camptogramma bilineatum, assembly GCA_958496255.1. Lineage (NCBI taxonomy): Eukaryota > Metazoa > Arthropoda > Insecta > Lepidoptera > Geometridae > Camptogramma > Camptogramma bilineatum. The sequence goes on from OY292463.1 coordinate 10,494,084, forward strand.
GATTTAAAGATGTAGAAGTTACCATTTAAGTTTGAACAATACATTTCATTGGAATTAGTAGAAAATACAACGATCAGATAGCTATACCAACGGAAGTTTGTTTGATTGATTGCATGTTTTTTTGTTTGAACGCGCTAATCTCAGGAACTACCAGTCGGATTTGAAAAAAAAATTCCTGCATTTAATAGCTTAACTCTTAAGGAAAGTTATAGGCTGCTCTTCATCATTATCATCATTACCATATACTATCACTACCACGAACGCCGCGAGGGCGCTGCCAGTGTTTAATATGAAATACAGAAAACCTCAAAAATCGGATTCAGTAGCATGTTTTACCCTAATTTTCTATAGGTACATAATAAATCTATACAAAGTTAGTTACCTATCCCTACACTCAACGGAACCTAGTGCGTTAGACATTGTTTAGTTTAGGAGTAAGCTTTCAACATTAGCAACCAACCATCCTCTCAGCTTTCTACTTGTAGAAGGTATCTAGGTACTTTTTTTGTTGTACATACATACATTAAATCACGCCTCTTTCCCACAGGGGTTGGCAGAAACCACGGACTTCCACTTGCTACGGTCCTAACACACCTCTTTCGCCTCATTCACTCTCATCACATTTTTCATACAAGCTCGCCGGTTTAGGGTACTTTTGACCTGGCCTTTCTTTAAAATGTCACCAATCTGATCCAGGTATGTTCGCCTTGGTCTTCACCTTTCAGCTGTTCCATTCACACCTGCCTCATACACTTGTTTAGTTAAACGACTTGTTTTGTTGTTTTCACAATAACTTACGTGTGCGGTATCCTAGCAGCGCCATCCAGGGAAACTCGTCCAGTTCAGTTTTAGTTCCTCCGTATATTCTGTCTCCGTTCGTCTCCACTCCGCAATTGTCTCTCGGTGCTGGTAGTGAGTCTTCAGGGTAAGCTGGTTCTATCTGATCAGGTGATAAGTTGTTGATCTTCACATTGTTTTGGTTTGGAGCCTGCGTCTGTAAAATAATTTAACTGTTAATACTTTGTTTGTTACCCGGCTGACTGACAAGTCACAAGGATGTTGTAGATTGCGCGTTTCTATGTAATATATTATGTTTGTAGTTACCTTCTTTATCACCGCATTGTTCCTAAACGGCTGGATGGATTTTAATGAATGAGGTATCATTAGAATTGTCCCAATTTCAATTGTGCTCTTGAATATTTTTATTTCAATAAATCAATTATAGCGGCCACAAAAAGCAATAATGTGCGAATTGAGAAAAAAAATCTAGCGACCATTTCAAAATTGTTGTCAAAATGAAGAGCTCCATGGACTGAGTTCAAATATTTTTTTAATCTAATATGAAATGTACACTTGTGCAAAACACTGAAACTCGACTACAAGGTACGGGTTCATCACAAAAGGATAATCGCAGTTCCATTTGTCAATGTCACCTATTAGATTTAGTCGAAGATGCAAAACACATATTCATTGATTTCATTTAAAAACCCACACATCATAAATTTTTAAATTAATAACAGGGAAAATACGTCTCAAGTTACAAGAAGTTTTTATTTTAAATAAAATACAAGTCATTAGTGACATTGTGGCCTCTCTTTATCACCCTTTTATCACCTTGATTATTCTTTGCCTCACACGTCAATGTAGGTTATTTCGATAAATGATCAGTGAGGTTAACGACTCTAATGTGTTTTATAAGGCTTGGTTCCGCTGAACAGCTGATATTCTTCGTCTTCAATGTCGTCAAGTACCAAAACTGGAAGTATTGAATACATCTTGCAATGTCCCAGAGAATTTATGTATTGTACCCAAATTGGGCTCAACTTAGGTACGTACTTTAACTTATTTAACAAGTACTTGTTTTTTGTTTACCTTCTACATTATTTATTATTATTATTTAATTATGATCAAAAATGGCAATTCTTAAGTTTTTTTTTTTAATTTCCTCTTTCCATTATTGAATTGTTGCCATTTTGTTTGACTTTCTGTGGGTTTTGACTTTGCTTGTTTGACCTTCAGCGCGTGATCCTTTTTGATATTCGAATTTGTTTACGATAATTTTTTTGACGATATATGTCTCCAAATTAAACTAGTCAAACATCTTAGTACTTACCTAGTATTGATATAGCTTCTTGTAAGAATAGTTTTATCGGTTTTAATAAATTTATTTCAGCAATCAAAATATGCATACCTGTGTGTCCACGTTCTGTCCAGGTAATGGTCCACAGCAAACTTTCGGTGTGTTACCATCGAAGCCACATTGTGAATTCCTCAGGAATGTGGCCACATTGGGTGGGAGAGGTTTTAGGTTGAACGCCGCCACTAGTGTTGGACAGTTGTAAAGGTTGATGCATTGACTACGCGCCCCAAGTGGTGTTGTACATGAAACTAAAAATATATATCATAAATAACTGAATACCCAAGGCAACATCTGTATCTGAACTAAAACAAAACTTCACAAATACTTAGATTCTCAAGCCACAGTAGACATTCTTTGAGATCTTGTAGGCATACAAGATACTTTGAAGATGACGTCTAAGTTAAAATATGATTCGTGCATAACAGGTATTTCTATAATACTAAATAATAGAATCTTCATTGGGTACCTTTCTTTAACTTCCTCAGCCAGATGTTCATTAATTTTATCTAAGTTATTGAATATCAGCTTATGAAATGAAAGAAAGGTTATTGATAACTTTTTTGTTTAATAATTTGAAAATACCGAATAGGTTATTTGCGCGAATCATATTTTGATCAAGATATAAACTGACACAGTCCTTGAAATTGCAAAAAACGCAAGAAAGGAATTTCGCAGGCTACCCGTGCGGATTCGCCTTAATCATATTGTATTCATTTATTATATGTAAAATATTCACATACCTATTTATTTTCATTTACCAATTAGTATTTCACCAACGTTGAAGTATTAGGAATATGATCAAGGCATTATCATAACAATTTCATTAAGTATTGCCCTTGACACAACTGGATTGTCTCTCTTTGATAGCGACCAAAATCGGTCTCAACCTGTCAAATATGACGTTCAGTGACAACGCAAGTAGCTCTGATTAACGCTCTCTGTTTAACAAGACCTAACGCGACAAAAGATACCTACGGGATCGTTTTGATAGTTTGAGACCAATTTTAGGCTTGTTTCACTCTTCAGCGTGTCGCCGGTCGCGTCCGAGAATTGACCATTTACAGCACATTTCTCTGTGCTGTGAATGGTTAACTCGCGGACGCGACCGGGACACGCTGAAGAGTGAAACAAGCCTTAGACAGTGCTAAAATTGATGTATTTAGATACGTATTTTACGTCTAGACTGTATATCTAGAGACTGGTAGATCAATCACACGGATGTGGATAAGGAAAATGGATGCCATCAATTTGTAAACAAGTTAGCATCTCGACTCGTTGGTACCTATCAATATACTCGTAGCATTAATGATAGTTATATCTATGTTTACAAAAATCAATAAGAGAAAATGAAAATCAATTTGACTGGCCTCTTAGCTCAGTTGGTAGTAGCTCTGCCTTCTGCGTTGTAGGTCGTGGGTTCGATTCCCACCCAGGACAAACATTTGTGTGATGAACATAGATGTTTGTTCTGTGTCTGGGTGTTATAAAGTATTATAAGTATGTATTTACAAATATATAAGTATTTTATCAGTTATCTGGTTCCCATAGTACAAGCTTTGCTTAGTTTGGGGCTAGATGGCGCTGTGTCAAATGTCCAGCTATATTAAAAAATTATTAAATTAAAAAAAAAACCTGATATTCAATTAGCACAATAGACTATATTAGAACAATGTTCTAATATTTAAATAAATTATTGTTCTATTTCACGAATGTTGGCTTATTGGGACTCGACTTTTGATCCGAAATATTATGTGAGTTCAAATCCTTGCCGTGCAATAGTTTTATCGTTTCACTACAGCGAGGTGTCGTATTATAACTAAAAATTTAATCAGGAAACTACTGCAAAAACTGGGCCTGTTTCAATCAATTTAATCGTGAATTTAAACGTGTCTGGCAAGCACTTAGATATTTTCAAAAAACAATGCCGAAGGTTTGAGAAGAATTTCTACTAACTAAAGCTTTACTCGAGACACAATTAAGTTTTTACTCGAAACTGTTTGTTTGTATATTTTGACATTGTAAAGTTGACACCATAGAACCAGGATAATTTGTATGCACATAATAATGTTCGGTTGCGCTTTCTAAACAATTGTATTTCGAATTGTGTCGGCTAGTCACTCTGGAGTAAGATGAATTTTGGTCGAATCCAGTCTCAGAAATATAGTCGTGACCTTGGTATGTTTTTTTTAAAGTTTATTGTGCAACTAGATTTATAAATGTAATGTAGGAGCCATATATTAGCTCAGTTGGTAGTAGCTCTGCCTTCTGCGCTGTAGGTCGTGGGTTCGATTCCCATCCAGGACAAACATTTGTGTAATGAACATAGATGTTTGTTCTATGTCTGGGAGTTATAAAGTATTATAAGTATGTATTTACACATATAAAAGTATTCTATCAGTTATCTGGTTCCCATAGTACAAGCTTAGCTTAGTTTGGGCTAGATGGCCAATTTCTGGCTTTCTTAAGGCGGCAAATTAAAAGGCCACACCAACGAACATCTACAAACACTCTGGCATATTCCGGTTGTGTGGCCCCTACATCAAAATCATTGAATTGAAATGATTTAGTATTATTAAATGTAATTATCCAGTGCAACGTATAAGATAACCCTACATGATAAAGACAGACATGTTTTGATTCGGTTCAAGATCACTGCTTTGTTTCCTCAAACCAGATATTATGGAAACTACCAATAATACTCGTTATACTCATTGTAACAAAGAATTATCATCAGAAAATGAAGGATCAATAAAAAACCTCAGGTAATACCCATACCCGGTTTACTTGTACCTGTTGGTTTATTTTTCAAAGCAATCAGATCTTAAGAAACTCGAATGAAAGACAGAATTGCTTACATTATTCGTAAATACTATGTTCTTGTGATTTAATTTACAAAGTGATCAAGGCTGATATACTTACAACTTAAAAAAGTCGTGTATTTGTGAGTATTATACCAACTTTTCCTTGTAAAAACATTTTACTAGTTAAACCGGTTAGTCGTACGTACCTCCGTAATTCTCAAATTGGTTGATTTTTTCGGTATGCAAACAAAAACAAGTTCTATCAGTATCCTAGACCACTTATTTAGGTTATGTTACAATGCAAAATCATGTTTCAATTTAGAATTATATATCGCTAAGCTATGAATGCCTCAAAGGAATTCAAAAATTTCATAACCAGATTTGGTCAGTAGCCATACGAACTTAATTTGTAAAAAAAAAAACAGAAAAGAAAATCAAAGACAACATTTAATTAATCCCTTGGTTCAAAGTGAAGTTCAAGGTCATGTACTCACGAGCAAGGCCCCATAATACTGACGACACCACACACAATAAAAATTTCTGCATTTTGTATCACTTCACTATCCACTTTATCACTTATACTTTTAAAGTATATAATCTAATTAATATAAGGTTGCGGAGACAACAGCTCGATGCTATGCCTCGAGTGTACTGTTTCCCGCAGGTCAAGTTCTATGTTAAATACTTGACGATTACGTTTTGTTGCTCTTCTCTGAGTACCGTTCGCAGCGACAGTCATCTGATGATCGTCATCGTTGACGTCTTTCTATTTACCTAGATTATTTGTTTTACCTAAATTTTAACAAGTTTAAACAAGCATTGCGGTTTTTAAATTAAGATTCGAGAAATTGCTAGTTTTGAAAAAACTATAATGACATTGTTAAAAGGCAAGACTTACCTACTAAGTAGAACACGTAAAAAAAAAAAGAAAAATAAATCGTAAGACTTATTTTTCCTTTTTTATTTCTTTTCGTTATTTTTTTTTTGCAGTTTTAATTTTTTATGTGAAACACATTACACAAAAATCAAAAATGGTTAAAATAAGTTAACAAAATCACGATTATTATATTCGGGAACGGAAAACATCCGTTCAGAGCTGTATTATGACAATTAATTTAATACATCAATTTTATATTTAAATTGTTAATACAATTACAACCTATCAGCCAAATCTGTCAGTAGTTAAACTTGTTCTAGGTATATTTTGTAACTTAAACGTTAAATATTATTGAAGTCCGTAAGTAACCGATTTTCATTTTTATTTTGAAATATTCCAGCTTTTCTTGCAAACCATACCGATTGTCATGAAAATAATATAGGCAGTATGATATCAAATAATGACATAAAATAAGTTTAAAACAAGTTTGTAGCGATCGATGCGAGAGCCTCGGATTTACCTATTTTGCGGTCCAAGTATAATGACTCTTCAATAAAACAGGTATTATTTTAAGTTAGTTTCCTCCCAGTATGAAGAAAAGGCAATCTTTTACTTATTCTCTTATACTAATTCGTACCTAAGTTGGACGCTGTAGTTAAAACATTTGTGCATGGGGGTTTATTGACCCTAGTTTAGCGCATAATATAATATACACGATGGCGTGAGGAGCTGGATGACTTTGTCAAAGCGTGGATCCGAATGGCACAGGACCATGACAATTGGAGAGGTCAAGAGAAGGCCTTTGCACAGCAGTCGTGGGTGTGTCCCACTAATCACACTTGGGTTAATTATAATAAAATATTATAGTAATAATATTAACAACCGCTGGGGTAAACGGGTTCTCGAGTGGAGACCACGTCTCGGCAAACGTAGTGTAGCCCTCCTGCCAAGTGGAGTGACGATCTGCGAGAGGCTGCCGGCACAAGTTGGATGCGTCAAGCTGAAGACAGGGCGCGATGGCGCTCATTAGGGGAGGCCTATGTCCAGCAGTGGACTGCTATAAGCTGATGATGATGATGATGATGATGCTTAATCTACCAACATTGGCGTTATGTGACTGCAATGCTCCAGCACAATCCTTATCGCACCTGCTGATTTGCCCTTTCTGTCTAGAAACCTGCACAAACCAATAGAGACCTTATCGCAGCCACAAATAGTGTTGATGTGGCCACCTCTTATTACCTTTACAATTTTATATGAAAACAGTGGTTCTGGTTTTACCAAACCGGGATCTTGCTACTAGTAGTAGATATAATTCCGATAAATTGCTCACAAAATAAGACCTTCATAGTTATTCCCGACCCAGTGCCCAATCAACCGATTTCACCCTCAAGTAGGGCGCAATTTCCTTGCAATTCGCTTAACGATTAACTGCATTAACTTTCATGTCTCGTCTGCTAATTGTATTGGCTCCCCAATTTCAGCTACGATTTGATTATGCACTCGTTTAGCGAGGTACCTATGTGTATTATTAATTTCCGTCTTAGAATTATCAAAGTTATTTGCAAGAATAAAGCACACAATTCCTACATCAGTTTCAGCCCAAAGCCAATGTCAATTTTTGTGTAGTCATCTATTTCGTTCATCATGATAGATATTATATTTACTACTATACTGGTATTTTGTAAGTTTGAATGTGGAAAATTCTCAGAAATCACTGCACCAGAAAAATCTATTTTTTCATTATTAGAAATTGAAATTAATGTTTAAGTTCATTTTGTAATTTGTTCCAAATAAAGTTTTTATTATTTTATTTAATTTACATTATTTCAAATTAAACGCTTTCTATTATGAATTTGTTCTGCAATTAAACGCAATCGAATCTAAATAACTAAAAAACTTAAAAATTAATGTTATCTAGGGTTATTTAATAAGATATATTGTTAATATTTTTATACCATAACCCCTCGAAAAAGCTTACTTTAGTCCCTGAAAACAGTGAATAAAAAGCTCTTTATTCCACTAGTGGAATAAAATAAATAGAGATTTGATTGGTCGAAATTTTTGATAAGGAGTTTAGCATAGATTATAAACTGTTTTGAGTGCTTTGCTGTCATTAGTAAATTGGCGCCATTTTGTACGAACACGAAGATTAGTTTTTGTGACTTAATCGATTGAAAATGCAGTCAAGTGATGAAAAAGATGTGTTAACACCTGAGTTTATGAAAGAGAGGGCGGCTGTTATCATTTCTCTGTGGTTATAGTAGGAAACTTGCTACCCAACAAATCACGGCTGGTTTACATCAACTAGGTAGGTACCTACTTACTTTATTTTTGTGCATATTTATTCTGTTTTAATCTATGCAAAGATAGACTTGTGAGGTCTACAGGTCACGGAGCCACTAGTTTTACTAGGTACTTACTATTACACTAGGTGTAATAATAAAATGGGTGCATAGTAGTAGATATTCTAATTGTCTGCTAGGTAAGTGCATCACGTATTCAATTGTCATGATGCGGTCAGGCGAAGTTTTAACCGCAAAGAAAACGGATTTTACGTGAGCTACCTACATTATTATTTAGTTAGGTATTCTGATGTAATGTCTATCTTAGAGACATATTGAATAAAACAAAATACAGAATAAAGGTTTGTGTACAAATTCCGCCAGAAATTATTTTGCATTTGCGGATGTGATACGTAATAAACGAACATATACATAGTAAGTCACAGTGAAATTTTCTATACCAATTCTGTATAGCCAAACATGTTACTTTCCCCCCTTTATTCCATAGATTTATTATTTACTTAAAGTAGCACAATACCTACTTTCTGAAAATAAAAAATAGTTTCAGAATGTGAATCCCCAAAATTCTCATACTCAAATGATCTCCACGAAACTGGCTTATTTGTGCTACCCATATAATTTGTAAACATATTAAATGAGTCATCATAAACTTGTTAATAGGACAGGTTTCTACTCATGCACCTTGAAGGTAAAAATCACCTGATATTTGTACATTCATACAAACATTAATCTAAGCTACACATTGTAAAATGAAAACCCTGGATCGAATAACACCCTCATAGATTGAATCCATGAGGGTGTTATTAGGTATCGAAATTGGGTCCGATTTATGTCATTAGTTAATTTCAGAAAAAAAGTAAAGTAGGTAAGTAAGTAAGTCTGTATGAGCAAGTGGCCAACTCTGGTGACGGAGTTTTTAGGCCGCCTAAAGGCCTCCGTCATGGCTTAACGACTAGCCTGGACCGACAATTTAACGTGCCCTCCGTAGCACGGATGCGCTCAGCTCGTAATACCACTTTATGTGGTCACTCATCCACATGGTGACCGCACAACGCTGCTTAGCTTCAATAATCAATTATTTGTTGTGTTTCGGATTGTGCAGCTGTCATAAGCTGCCAAGCGAATTCTAAATTCATCCTTATTTTAACCATGCTAAGACAAATATTTGAAGTTGCACTCATCAATGTGCTAATTTTAGGTCAGGGTAGAGCAGTGGTCAGTATAAATCAATGTTATTTGGCTTTACTGACTCCTTTTTTGGGTTTCACTTCAACTATTATAACAAGAACGCAAGCTACGATATGAGCGCTTTGAGTACCTATAATTTGTTATACTCACAATAGAGGAAATCTTAGCATGGGTTCAGTACAGTCACACTTTCAGGTGCTATTAATAAGCACAAACTTTTTTATTTTTCTCTGTATATCTCGCTTTAACTTCCACAGCTCAATTTCAACTATTTTGCTGAAAAATAACCTTTCTAAAGCTTTAAAGCTCTTTGTCTAAAAATAGCATTATAATCTTAAAACATACAGCAAAGTCTTAGTAAGCCTCAACAAATACATTTGCAAAGCTTTATTTGCCCAAAGACCGGGGATAAACATGTCTGCGAAATATTGAAATATTTTCTAGCCATAGTTCAGGATCGACTGAGTTATCGATGGCTTCCTAGCGCCTGCTGTTATTTATGAACGAGTGGGTGGCCAATTTTGCATTTAAGGATCCCTATTCAATATCAAAACCTTAGGGCCTCTATTAATAAACTCGGCTCAACTTCTGTCAAAGTTGCACCACGGATTTAACTATTGCCATCCTTATTTGTCACTGTCTTACAAAAAAGGATGGCAATAGTTAAATCCTTAGCGCAACTTTGACATAAGTTAATCCGAGTTTTTTAATAGAGGCCTAGAAGTACTCGTAGTACAGTACTTCAGGCTTATAATGGACATCGGTTATTTTCGTGTTTTCCGAATATGTCCGACAGCAGTGTAAGATTCCACAAAAGAGAATGTGACAGAAGTGCACGTCGTTATCACTGCAGCTCACACAGCTTGCAACTAATTAACTTTTCTTAAAAATGACATTGATATTTATTTTTTTGCGATAAAGTTGAAATTATGAGTAATTTTCACTTCCAAATGACTTTTCGTAAATCGTTTTTGTAACTTTATATTTCCAATGTTTTCTAAAACGCATTTTTTTCCTGTTTTTAATATACTTGCTTGTTCATTATGTTTGACACCAAACGAAAGATCATTGGTGTTTAAAACGAGGAAAATTAGCAAAACTTATTACAGAAGTATGCTTCATTATAAGCTTTTTATTTTTATGGTTGACATTTAATTTATTTATTACAGGAATAAAAATGATATTCTACTAATATTATAAATCTAAAGGATTGTTTAGATGTTTGTGTTTCAATCACACCCTGCAATGTAATGATTTGGATGTAACGTGGAATAAGGGTATATGTATTATATTCATAGAAGCTAATAAAAATGTTCTCATAATAATATGACGCCTCTATTGCACTGTTTTTCTTTCTCATAATAAAACAATTATTTACAATCCCGTTCAGGAGACGACACGATGACGACAAAACCTACATATTCTTCAAGCAAATATTTTATAGAAGTCGAACTAAAGCTATGCTACTGGTAGGTACTGTGTAGAAGCTCCTCTACACTTTGACATGGCCGCATCGCAAATACTTTCGACTGCTACTGATTTATGATCTCCTGGTACGTGTGAATAAATTGTGCTGCTATTTTTAAGGAAATTATTGAGATAATCGAAAACTTTATATTGAAGGACAAAATGATAACTTATGTCGGAAGATTTTATCAATTTATTAGCCGTGCCCGGCAGTTACACCCGCCATAAATAGCACATAATCTTCCCTAAGAAATGAGTTATTACATGCGGAAAACATTTTTCAAATTCGACTGGTAGTTCTAGAGATTAGCGCGTTTAAAAAAACAAACTCTTCCGCTTTATAAAATTGTATAAAAAATGTAAGCATGATCACGACTATATTCTCAAGAATGGTAGACATTATTTATGATGTCATAGAAAAAAAACCCTATCAAGCCATTGAAACAAATTTTTTTCGAGTCTACTTGCATTACACCCGTGTCAAACAGTGTTTTAAATGAATCCTAGAGACTCTAGGATTCATTTAAAACACTATTAAAAAATTACTTATATTGGTTTATACTCTAGATATAAGTAATTTTTTATATAAATATTGTTATCAACGGGATAATTACAATGATTATTGAGTTTTGTTGTTTCCCGATAACAATATTTATGTTCGTACTGCGCTAATAAAAGATTTGAAAGGCTAGTAACGGAGTGACGACGACGTTAATATGGCGCATATGGCGTTTTGGACATTCGAGGCACAGATTAAAAAAATATAAGTATTCCAAAAATGTATAGGTATAGAATAGATAGATCACTTATAATTTTATCAACATTTCTCGTTTACTTTTTACAAAACCTAACATAAATACTTCCGTATTTTTTATTTTTTCTTACCTGGTGTAAAATACCCTAGATTATTTTATTATAAGTTATAAGTGGGGATTCCCAAAATACACATCTCTTTTATGTAGTGGGAAAACCGATATTAAAAATTATAAGTCATTCAGCTACTTAGCATTGGACCGTGAAGAGAACTTCCTTTATAAAAGCATCAGTCATTTCGTGAGCAATTAAAAGTCTTGCAAATAATTAAAATAATATTGTAAGGCTCAAAAATGTCTTACGTCAAGTAGGTATTGAGAATATATTTTTTTTAACAGCCATTACCATTTAACAGATATTTTTCGATAACTGAAAATTAGAAATTGTATAAAGACCGTTTAAAACACAATTTCCGTTTTATTACTATGGATTGAAAATGGGTTTACTTATGATTTTGAAATAGAAACAGAGTCAAACAAAAGCAATAGATTTTCACACCAGTAAAATACGGATAATTTTTGTTCTTACCTAGATAATAAGTACCTATGTGTATTCAGCAACACTTGTTTCAAAGTTTCACTTATTTAACAGTTAAGAAACCCCCAAATTAAATAAATAATCTATGTTCATCACAAAAATAATATCTCCTGGGGCTGTCTTTTATTGGTGAAAGATAAAGGCTACTAACTACCAACTAGCTCAATGGGTAGTTACTGGGTTTGTTGAGGCTAGTCAATAAAGTTTAAATTTGGATAATCACTATCGGAGAAGAAGAAAGTAGAAGAAAGTAAGAGTAGAAGCTGACGTGCGCGACCTCGGAGCCGACAACTGGCTAGAGGCAGCCATGGACAGAAGGAAGTGGCGAATTCTCGTTTCGGAGGCCAAGACTCACTTTGGGTCCCTGAGCCAATGGAGTAAGTAAGTACTATCGGAGAAGACCATTAAAATCACGCTGAATCCATTCTAATCCAAAGCAAATCTCCCATCAATACGTCCAAATGGGCACATTAACCACGACTGTTCGCTTTGAATACGTTTTCGTTAAAAGCTTTTTTCAGAGTCGTGTACATTGATATAAATGACGACTGTTGTTGGATTGAACAAGTGCTATAAATCAAGGTAAACTCTACTGTACTACGGTTTTCACACCATAGCAGCTGTAAGCTAAACTGAACCTTATCATTATGTTTATAGAGATTGGATAGGTTGGACTTTGTTTTTATTGCATAGAACTTGGACTCGATGCAACAACGTATCGTATGAAATTTGTAGAATGCGCTGCCCCGTGCCCGTAATAATTGACTAGCCTTCTAAAAAACTTTTGCAAAATTTAGATTCCTTCTTAAACCTTTTGATATAGATTTAGTTTATTAAAATTGACTCAAGCAACAAAGAACCCATTTCAAGTTATCACCTTTTACTACGATGGTAATTAGATACTCTAAAAACACATTATTTAGTCTAACTAAAGCTTAGATTTTCCAACAAACTGGTTTTATTAGAATGTTTGAGAGATGAATCTGTGTTGGCTGAGAGGGCTAATGCCTCGACTTTCAATCCGAAGGTTATAGAATCCTGACCGTGAATCAAGTTGACCGAGTGTAGCGTGTAAAGCCAGGTGATTTTTGTTGAGGTGTTAACAACAAAAGTTCGTGTTTTTCCCGTGTTTCACGTTTCTTCGTGTATTCCCGATGTCCCCATGATTTTATCCCCATCAATGGGGACAGCGGGATGTCAAAAAATTACTTCCCGTTTTCCCCATTTTTTATATCTTCAATTCACTGTCCCCAGTGACACGCTAATTTTTGTCGTGGCACTGTCCCCATTGCCATTTATCTTAATTAAGACCGAGTTAATTTCACATTCCTTACTCCGTGTTTTAAAACTACAAGGGTGAATCATTTGAAAGCTTCTACTGTTATTTTGTCTATGGTTCGTGCTCTGGCCGAATGAGATTCGCCACTCGTTTGTTTGCTGTCCGTCCTCCGAAATAAACGATTGTGGATCGCTCATTTTCTCAATCAAGCAATCCCTACTGACTTTTTCTGATTGGGGACAACATACCTACCTAAAAATTATGTTAAAGTACGTAGAATTATTATATCGCACCTCCAGAATAAGTGACTGAATTAAAAACATTGGGAAAGTGACTTGAATAGGTATGTAAAAAAACTAAAAAAAAAACTCTATCTGCTGTTTATTCAAAAACACATTTTGGTGAGAACGTGAAAAACATAATAACTGTGTCTCTTTCATTTCGGCAGTTTCTCCTCCCTCTCCCGCGGAAAACGGCCATTTATCGCATTTCCCAAAAATCATGATTTTTGAATTGAGCCACTTCTATTCTGGAGGTGCGATATGTTCAGTGGTTAGAGCTAAGAGTGTCGAGCGGTGGTACCTGCGTTTAAAAGGTGATTTATAAAATTGATATTGATAATGTCGATTGAGCTGAGAAAATGATTCAAGTAAGCCTACTCATCTCAACAATACTTCAGGAACTACAATGTTAATTGGTTCTTGACGCTGTACTAGTACCATCTAGTAAAGATGTAAAGGCCTAAGTTTCGAAGTCTTCTTGCATCCAAACTAACTAACCTTACCTGTTGTGTAGATTATGTGGTGTTGATTTTCAGTAACAGCCAAACACCGAAGATGGAAATGGAAATGATTATTAAACGTCAATGTTTAACTAGATTGCCAAGAAATGGGCCGGTAATGATGTCGATTGCGCCCGCTCACCCCAATCGCAATCGCCCTTACTCTGAATCATTTGGCAGAAATGAAACTCTTTGTTCTTGATACCTTTTTTTATACTAAGGTTTACAAGCATACGGCCCACCTGATGGTAAGCGGTTACCGTAGCCTATGGACGCCTGCGACACCAGAGGAGTCACGCTCGCGCTGCTAACCCTTTAAAAATTTCAAAACGCCAGTTTTGAAGAACTCCATACTGTAGTCGCTGGGGAAAACCGCGGCAGGTAGACTACCTTACGTGAGGCACAATGTATTCTTCTTCCTTTTCCTTCTATCGTCTGTCATCTTAGTACTCTCCGATTTCCCATTTATGATTTAACAAGCAGCGCCGGTATGGTGATGATGATGATGAAAAGAAGCCTATAACCTTCCTCAAAAGATTAGCTATCAAATGCAGAAATATTTTTTAAATTCGAATGGTAGTTCCTGAGATTTGCGCGTTCAAACAAACAAACAAGCTATTCTGCTTTATTATATTGGTATAGATTTTTTTTTATGTAACCTATGTCGTCCCACAGCTGGGCAAAGGTCTCCCCCAAATTGGTATAGATATAGAAGATTATAGATAGATGACTTATGAGTTAAGATAATTGCTAGGATCGATAAAAGTGAAATTGAAAGCCACAAAACACGAAAGTATTCAGTCAACAAAGCAAATCTTGGGCACTCATGCAATTTTTACAGAATACAGCTTATTGACTTCAACGATCTACCAATGTTTTTGAACAAAAGATACCAAAGGGATTTATATTGTATTTATTTGGGGTTTAAAACTAATAGAAGAAAAGCATTTCTCATTGTAATAAAATGGAGTTTCACTTCTACAGTCTTGTATTAGTCTAAACATTGACAAATGAATCAACTTTCTTCTTCGTCTGCGATTTATTTCTTGGAAATGTAGCTTTCACTAAAAATACACCAGTTTCAATAAGACTTAGAAAAACTTGATGAAAAGCGAATACACGTTCTACGCTTGGAGTTCTGCGTAGCTAAAATGGTCGCTAATGCAGATTCACAAATGATTTGCGTCGAGATTCTCGTATTAGAAATCACAAAGTTGACAATTCCGTACCGGCAATGTCATCTTATTGTTTGACAGTTTTGTGGAGAATCGTAAAATAAAATGGCCACCTATGAATTGGAATTGCACTAAGTGTCAATCAAATATTATTTATGTTTAATAATGATAATAAAACATAAGTACTAAATACTTACTTAAAAACCAAATACTTATTTACAGAGTATTAGTAGTAATAATACGATGCAATATTAAATGAAAACCAACCGGGTTATTTTTTTTCGTGTGGCAATTTAAGGCCTAGCATGTGATTCTGCTGTGAATTGAATTGCGTACAATTCAGCTAACATTTGACGGTAATTAAAGATGAAATGCTTTAGCAATATCAATACAAATCACCCGTGAATCATATTATTGTGAATCTGCATTAGCGACCATTTTAGCTCTGCTGGTAACTTTACTTACTTGCAGAATCACGTATTGAGTATAGGAATGGCGCTGTTTTATTGTGATTACAAAATATCAGCAGGATTAAAAAGGTCGCTATAGCAGATCACTATAGGAATTGAACTATAAACCGTCTCTTTTCGCTCTCAGTCGATGAAAAGAGACGGCATATAGTTCAATTCCTATTTTGATTCTGTTATAGCGACCTTTTTAAGCCCCCTGTACTTATGTAGGTACTTACTTCCTCAGATCGTCGGTATCTAGACTCTAGTTATTCATTCTAGAGATTAAAAAAAGGTAAAACAAATTTTGGAAGTAATAATATTCATTCGTTTATAAGACAATGTCTTTTCTTCATTACACTTATATGTGGGGTCACTATAGCGACCTTTTTAAGCCCCCTGTACCCAAGTTGGTACTTCCTCAGATCGTCTGGTATCTAGACTCTAGTTATTTAGAAATTAAAAAAGGTAAAAACAAATGGAAGTAAAAATATTCATTCGTTTATAAGACAGTCTTTTCCTTATAACACTTATATGTGGGGTCAGCACAGCTTCTCTATCAGCCGTCATAGTCATCTTGCTTATCCTTATCGTCTTTCACACAAACCATCCTTTTCTCTCGACTGTCCTTTCCTTTGCATCCCTTCACAACATAGCCTGGCTGCAAACGAGCCAGAAAACGCAACCACAAAACGCCGCTACCGACCTATTTCCTGTAGTTTTCTTATATTTTGTACAGACGCGCCGCACACGTGTAGCCGGTGGCGGCCACTCGCTACAGCTACAAAATATATGAAAAATCGCTGTCGCTGGCCACTTGTGTGGCCCGTTTGCGCCGAGCTTTAGTATTCTTCTTGTACATTCACTCCTTCTCGTGCCTATTTTCCATTCATTTGACTTACAAAAAGAACCTTACTAATTCTCTTTGCGTAGATAATTTTAAAGGTACCTACTTCTCCATTAAGCCCCAAACTGTAGCAGTAGACCCAGGTGCAGAGATACACAATTAAATCGCAACACTACTGACGTTACAACGTAACGCCTACTTTACTGTCGCATAAAGAAAAGCTAACGTTGTAAAGACGTCGCGAATCGCTTTAGCGTGTGTGCTCTGCCAGACATAAAGGGGAATTAATAAGGCCATTTCGAAGACACAGCTCATTTAAAATAGCTGGTAGGTACGATAGTAGTTTCAATTGCTTTTCAATAGCCTAAGTGGGTGGGTAGGTAAGTATTGTATGAAGCTACCTTCTTAGATATTTTATTTAAGTAAAACTGATGTACTAGCGTAAACTACTGATAGTGTCAAGACAAACCTTAGTGGTTTTTAGATAGGTACTATGTTATTTTAAGATTTATTATTTGTTAAAACGGTAAATAAATAAAAAAAAATTATTAAATATTGTAAATTCATAATTTAAGAATTTCCGAATAAGAATTTATGAATTGAAATTTGCAATAGAGCCGAATAAGATTCAAAAGATCATAAATACCTAATTTGAGGGAATATAAAACCCCGCCTTAAGGATATACCTAGGCGTATTACTGTTTTATTTTGTTTTTTTACATAAGGATTCGGTAAGGATTCGTATTGTGTAGGTATCTACTTACGTGAGTAGGTAATTGAACTTGTAAAATTTAAATTGTTTTCTTAATTTTACAATTGAATTTGACGGTGTTAACCACGATCTACACATAGGTAATACTAACAAAAATAAAAGGATGAAAAAAAAGGATAACACTAGTTTGAACACCATAATACCTAGTTTGATTTTCAACAATCGTTGAGCCTAAGTAACTGTACTTTGATAAAGAAAATGTAAATCATATAAAAGATATACACCTACGAATAGAGCCTACAAAGGTAGTTGAGAATTTCCTTACCAGAATAGACTACTTTGTTTTTGCCTTTGTTAAAATCGTTTCGACAACTCGCTCGACAAATCAAAAAACTTAGAAAGCCATGATTTCAATCAATAGCTTTTGTCGATGTGCATACTTTAGATGTATGACTGTATTAGCTGTTTGCAGTAGAACTGTGGTAAAGAGATTCTACAAACAGATAGCCAACTTTAGCTCAAGTAAAGCTCCAAAGATGTATAGGAGATATTGAAAGTTATCGATTTTAGAACCCGTTTAGTACAAACTTCAATTTGCGTTTTAGGAGTATTGGAAATAGTCGTGACTCTACTTTTATGGCCTTAACGAGATTTTACGACTATTTTAAAATAGGTAGTTTTATCTTGAAGTGGTTAGTCGTAGAACCAACGAATACTGAAGCAAACGGATGTTTGTGGATACTGTGAGTAGTGTACCTACCAGTACAATCTATGGGCTATATTGGGCTAAGTATTTTCTACTTCCCACAATTAAGTAAGTATATAATTTGTTAGATAGGTAGGTACTCTATTTCGAGTTGCTCCGATACCTGGTCAATAATAATTCATTGATAATTTATTTACGAGTACGTGCCACCACTGAAGTCCGATAGACGCAGCACTGCTATCGCAGAACTAGTTTATGTAAAAAGTTACTAATTGTCCAAATAAGGCTTGAACAATAATAATTATGCTAGTTTGTAGGTTCGTTAGCTCTACACACCAGAACAACTGAACGACCTTGACTAAAAAAGCATATTAATAGTAGATTAGTAGCCAAGGGCTGTAAGGCATCTTCGAGGGTGCAATTGATGCCTTACACCCGAGCTAACTACTCTGTTTTACATCTCGATTGTGAGGTAAGTAGGTCCTTATTACCCCCAAATGGGGTTTGTAGGTGACCAATTAGCGCTCTAGGGTAATAATGTAGCTAGAAAAGCCCTAGGGCGGTAAGTAATTTAAAAAAAAACACTTCACTCTTTCAAAAAGTTCGCGTTTTTAATTACTTACCGCCCTAGGGCTTTTCTAGCTACATTATTACCCTAGAGCGCTAATTGGTCACCTACAAACCCCATTTGGGGGTAATAAGGACCTACTTACCGAATATGAGGAATATGAGAGATGTAAAGTAAATAAAACAATTAGTTCCCGCTTTTTCCATAGGACTTGAGTGCTGAATCCTACTCTACCTAGGTAATTCGTCTATGTAACCACGTTGATAATTATATTCAGGTTTAGCGACTTGAACCATAATATTTCCTTGCACGTTACCTAAAGTAAATTATATCTTTTCTTATCTTTGTTTTATAGAACAGATTCAAATATGGCTTTTTATAACACACTATAAAAATAAAAGGAATCTATCCCACCCCTAATGCTTGATGCAGTAAAATCGAACATTAGATTTTGGCCATCAAACTCAGACACTTGAAAATCCATTTGAAAATTCTCTTTTTATAGTCAAGCGTTCGTAAGTTAAGGTAGTGCTCTTCTACGGTCGTCAAAATGTATGTAAGGTAAGTTCGTTTGAACTACTGACTAACTAATATTCTGTAGGTGAGTAGATATTATTTATTACTTACTTATTTATTATCTTGTTATGACCAGCAGATTCACCTGCATTGGTGTTTTCTCAAGAACCTGTGTTTTTCTTGAACCAAAAAATATTGTCTCATACTGTTTGGGGTGGTACCAAACAGTAAGAAAAGCTGGGGTAGAATTGCTAAGGGATGCTAGCTGGGGTGGAGACTCTAAAGAGAGATAAATAACCGAACTCGCCGAGTGTTTGACGTACACTGATTTATTGCTTTCATCACAAATTCGAACAATTATTGTAACTAGGGCAATGCTAGCTATGCTAAAAGTAAAATATTATTTCTACAAGTTTAAGCTGATTGTACATGTGTGAGTTAGCTCGTACATCTTGCCAACCAGAAAAAGAAGGAAAGGCAAGCCCAAATTAAAGTTGAGATTATTTAAAAGCTAGGTAGATAAACAAAGTAATAAAAATGTAAAAAATGAGTAAGTACTTGAAAGCTTATAAATTGAATTAACTTAAGATAATAAAAGTGTTCGTGTCCATGTCACTTAAAATTATCACTCAATTGTCCGTGTCCGTAGAGAAGCTAGTTGACCCCGGTGGGCTCTACTATCTCACCGAAAGAGTCACAAGGAATGGGAATCGACACTGAACGTGGGGGCTTAGGAGGCGCGGTGCCTCTATTTACGTTTAAATTGACCATGCTCACTGATTCACGTAATTCACCACACTCGCGTGATATGTATCGCTCATCGGACGAATGCGCGCCGCCGACGCGGGCGCGTGTGCGGGCGCCTCCAGACGCGCTCACCGGGGCCTCTCCCCCGGGATATGCTGCTAGCACCACATATTTTTGCTCGTGATCTTCTGGAGTGAAGTTGTAGCTGGCTCCAGATGTCTTAATGACGCTATTCAAAATTGATACTTCTGGGGCTTCGATAGAAGGCTGTATATTTACCTTTCGTGGGAAGTTGTTGTGAGAGTGAATAGTAAACAAATTACTTTTGATAGTACAACCATGACCTATCTCAAGAATACCGGTGCCCGATAAAGTACTCATTGTCACATCAGCTGAGCAAAAAGTGCGAATATTGCATTTATTGCAACACGAGTATAGCCAAGAATTCAGTCGGTGCAATTTGACCCATCTATCTACACACGTTGTATGCTCGTAAATACAGGGCGATGTTAATTTGCCTGCATTTATCAATGTTAGATTACATATGCTTTGTTGTAGATTTAAGTCATATGTAGGTTTATCTAAGCTACATAGAATTTTTTCTTCAGATGCATGAAGACAAGCTTGTAGATCATAGTCTGTTAGAAATAAAACTGCGTCTTTTCGCAAGTTGAATGCTAGATATGGGTAAGTAGGTACGGTAAGGTAAGAGTTTCCATCTCTATTTTGTGGGATGCTAATTATTTTATCAAGCTCGTAGATTTCGTTGCTGACTAGTGGGACCTTAATTTCGACGATAAGGTATTTTTTATAAACCTTTGCTGCGACCTTTAATAGCTTATAAACGTCTCGTATACTTCCCGCCTCTAGGGGTACTTTCAAATCACCCTGTAGCTGGGCAGAAATAAAGTTGATTTGTTCTTCTAATTGCTCGCTAGTAATCAGGTGCGCATCGATGCGGCCGTGGCTGATGTCCGTCACTGTGTCTACGAGTGATGTTTGCATGCGTCTCAGGTTCCCAAGGACGATGTTGGCCGCTAAAGCTGATGACGTAATGTAAAGACCTTTGTCAACTTCAGATCTTATTTGATTTATATCTTCCGATAAGCTGCGTAGATGCTCGTTGACTACAGAAGACAATTTGTGCATAGTTTGCTCATTGCGTTGTATAATATTTAATTCTGCTTCGATGATTACAGTTTGATTTTTAATAAGAGTTTTCAGATGGTTTTCGTTATACGTAATTTTTTCTATGTCTTTAGCGTATTGCTGCGCAAAATTGTCGTCTAGTACTCCAAATAGATAGTTAGCTAAGTTTCCTACACCGTTTACTATGCCTCTTCTCTGTCGTTTGTTGCTAGGGCTCTGTAGAAGTCTGTTGTAGTGCTCAATTTCACTCAATTCGTGTGCAAGTTGATTAATAATTTGCTGGTATTGAGAGCTGTGTTTCATTGTCATACCCTTTAGATGTCTCACGTAAATCTCCATGTCGTCGATCGCTTGCCAGTATCCAGTCAGATTGTAGTACACCACTAGCTTCCATTCATCTCTAATATACTGTAGGTTCGATATTTTGTCGAAATATAGAGTTTTCGAGTCGTTTAGCGCTGTATTATCGATGTGTGGGACATTCTGCTGTGTAGTTGGAGAAATCATCATTGTAAATAGTAAAAGAGCTAGAGTAAGACAGTTTTTCAAAGTTATAAGCTTATTTCCACGAACTCTTCTATCCGAGCTTGTATGTTGTGGAGTTTGCTGGGCTATGTGCTGCGCTGAGCTATTGTCATCGTCCTTTCCCTTTTCAATGGGTAGTAAAACAAGCTTCGTTACTGGTCGCTTAACGATTTTATTTTCCGTCATTTTGTTTAAAAAGTCTGGATTTATTGTAGCTAAGATTTGCTTAATAAGTAGTTTGAACGCTTTATTGAATTCAGTTGTAGATAACACATCTGCATGGTCAGTGTTTTTGCGACGTAATGTTGTTGTGAAACGTAATACCCATGTCGCTACCTTGGCGGCACGCGTAATTGAGTTGTTAATTTTTAATAATTCATTTATGAATGATAAGCTTGGTTGAAGTAAAGCTGAGGTTACATTAACCTTTTTTTTTTCAAGTGTCGGCGATTCGCAAGTTTTGTTTTTGATGTTGCTGGGTTTGAAGCTAGCTAACCACGCTGGGCCGTTCCACCAAAGTGAGGTTTTCTGAAGTTTAGCTATAGTTAATCCTCTGGTGGCACAGTCAGCGGCGTTTTTCTCAGAACGGACATGATTCCAATTTGATGCTGGTATGATCTCTGTAATCTGTTGAACTCGATTCGCGACAAACTGTTTCCAACGAGATAAGTCGCCGTGTAGCCATCCCAGAACTACAGTGGAGTCAGTCCATGCGTAAACATCAAAATTTTTATTCACCAAAGTAGCTTTTACGATTTGTATGAGCTGAGCTAGGACGAGTCGTGTTGTGCACTCACCCTTATCATCGTGCGCTATTAGGTACACGGCGCAGGCATAAGCCTTCTCCGATGCATCGCTATAGCTGTGTAGTTGAAATGCCTTCTGTGTGTCGCCAAAATATCGAGAAATATTAAGGAGGCTAACATTTTGAAGATCATTCCTTGTCTGTACCCATTCGTTTTGGGCTTGTTCCGGGATAGACTGAAGATGCTGATCGCTTTCTCTGATCAAAATCTGTAGAAACATTTCCTCTATGTCCGCAGTTATGATGAATGTGTATTGTCTCCAGTTTAAGCTGAGAGTTGGTAAGTTGTGCTGCAAGTTCGGACCACATTCCATGACGTCATTAGAGCTAAAACCGGAGCTTGTCTTAGATGAAGCGTTTAACACAACGCGCATGCTGGAAGTAGTAGACTCTGGCTTTAGGATCCCATGATGAGGCATGATGCATGTGGCGCGTTCACCCTGCTTCGCTGGGCGCGTGTTACCAAGTAGTTGGTATTCGTGGATGAACTGCTTATAGCTAGTAGAGTACGCTTCATTTTTTCCCATTTTGTTTTCTAGCTGGATAAATTGTGCTGTCGCTTTTGCTTTCTTTTGAGTAGGTTCGAGAGCGATAAACTTACCCTCGAGAAAGCCCATGAGCTCATTCAGAGTAGGCAACTCTCTAGGAGATTTGCGTGCTTCTTTGTAGGCGATGTAGGTTTCGCTGTCTAGCTTTTTCGCTATGAGATGAACAAGTATCGGATCCCAAGAGTTAGTATCTACACCTAAGTTGTGAATGGCGTGAATACACTCGGTAGTGGTGTCGTAGAGACGTTTTAATTCGTACGACGTCTGCTTGCTGATGCTGGGCTGATTCAGGAAGGTATCAATGTGGGTAGTAAATAACACTTGCGGATTGTTGTAGCGATGTGTCAATATCTCCCAAGCTATGTCGTAATTTTCAGCCGAGATGTTTAAATGCTGAATAAGACGCTCTGCTTCTCCCTTTAGTTTACCTTTTAGGTGTTGCATTTTCTGTGCTTTAGATAGAAAATTGTTGTTATGTATCGACTCGGAGAACAAATCGAAAAATGTAGGCCACAGAGTGAACTTTCCTGAAAAGGTAGGTATTTCAAGTAAAGGAGTAGATTTTTGAAGATGCGTTGTAGCTGATAAATTTTGATTAAGCGCCTTTTTGGTTAGCTTAAATGATGTTTCCTGCCTGATAAATTCATCCTGGTAGATCTCATCTTCGCCTTCAAGAATATTATCTATTTCAAGATGAAGCTTGTCGATGTCGTTCCATCTAGATTGGATGCTGCGTAACTCGTCTTCTAACTCCCACTTCTCGCTAATCTCGCTTACTTTGATGCTCGATATTAGTCGCTTAAACGCTCGAAAGTTAGTCCTTTGCGAGGACAAAAGCTTGTCAACCTTGTTAGTAGAACCAGTCTCGGTTTCAGTACCTGTACCTCTACCCGAACTGGATGCTTTCTGCTCCCTAAAAGGCTCATAAGCTGCTATTTTAGCTCGCGTGTCACGATAGTATTTGTTCATACGATCATAAATTGATTCCTGAAAATACCTTTGAGATTTCGTCGGCAACGATTCAAGAGTAGTATTGTTACTATCGAACTCTCCCCAGAAGTTATCTAAAGCGTCTAACCTTATCTTCAGATACTCCGAGGTCTTTCGATGAGCTGAATCCTTATCGAAGTTAGTCCCGATGCGCTGAAGCTCGGTGACAATTTCTGCTTGACGGTTGGAGATTGCTTCGTAGTTCGTCATGGTAGTTAGATGAGCAAGTAAAATATGAACGATCTTACTTGAATGCTGCTGCTACGCGAGTCTCCCGACTCACGCAAAGAAGAGCTGAAGCTGCTGGGTGAGTCTCCTGACCCACGGAGGAAGAGCTGATGCCGCTGAGTGAGTCTCCTGACCCACGGAGGAAGAGCTGATGCTGCTGAGTGAGTCTCCTGACCCACGGAAGAAAAGCTGATGCTGCTGTGTGAGTCTCCTGACCCACGGAAGAAAAGCTGATGCTGCTGAGTGAGTCTCCTGACCCACGGAGGAAGAGTTGATGCTGCTGAGTGAGTCTCCTGACTCACTTGAACGTCACGTAATCGCACAGATACGAATACGAAAGTCAAAAAAAGTTAGCTAAAACCCGATAGCTCACGGGTTTTCGACACGTGAACGGATTTCGTCACTGCACTGGGTCAATGTCCGCGGAATCGAAGGGATTAACACTCCCGTAAGATCCCGCTTGTACGAAAGCTCGAAGGACCAAATGTTTGGGGTGGTACCAAACAGTAAGAAAAGCTGGGGTAGAATTGCTAAGGGATGCTAGCTGGGGTGGAGACTCTAAAGAGAGATAAATAACCGAACTCGCCGAGTGTTTGACGTACACTGATTTATTGCTTTCATCACAAATTCGAACAATTATTGTAACTAGGGCAATGCTAGCTATGCTAAAAGTAAAATATTATTTCTACAAGTTTAAGCTGATTGTACATGTGTGAGTTAGCTCGTACACATACATTCAGGAATCGTTTCAATGTCTATGTTACCTACTAGATTATCGGACTCGGATCAATTAGGTATTTTGACAATTATTTCTCACAAATGTCTACGTTTGTATTTGTAATCTTATGGACCTAGGTATAAGATGTATTTCTGAAAGTGCCGTAAGCTGCTGTGAACGCTATTGTTTCACTTGAATAAACATTTCCAAAGAAATACTTTTCAAGTGCCTAGAATGATGATAATTTTTGTGATATTTAAAAAAAAAACAACTTTAATAATATGCTCTGCTGCCATAAAGTTCACTAGGTACTTTCACTGTTAACTGTACCGTAATAGAAATGGCTATTAGAAAGGGTGCGTTTTAGACGATCATTCAGATCTTTATCGCATTTAAAATCTAAGGTGGCGTAAGGGCTCTGTTATTCTAATGTCAAGTTTATGCCTCATAGTAACGTTATTAGCTATAAAGTTTAGGTATGTTATTGTTCCGTCTCTAGTTATGTGGATATAGTGTGCGTAAAGTTCAAGCGCACTTTAGTAAGAATGTCGACAAAATTGTCATGTGAGCAAGATATTATCAACATATTTTTTCTTCTTTCGGTCTAAGGAGGTGAGGAAGTGAGGATATCGTAGTAGATCTCAAAAGTGAAAAAAAAAAAAAAAATTCATCACCTGGCAGAATTTTGTTGAAGGTGGTATATATCTAAATAGATACTTATATTACTATAGGTTTCATATTATATTATTATAGTAGGTACCTATACCTTGAATTTGTAATGGGCTCAGCCACCAAAAAATCACACTTTTGATTTTTTATACTATCATGTAGATCAGGATAAAAAATGCCTAAAAAGATCTGAAAGAATATTTCTACAGCACCATGGGTTGGGATACATCGTGATCATAATATTTCTTTTTTTTACGTGGATCTACTTACTACCATTTGTATCGTCGACACGACGAAGAAGACTACTATATCAAAAATCAAAAGCGCAAGGTAAGTGTCCTTGCACTGTAACTGTTTTGTGGTTAGTTTTAATCGTCAGCCATAACTGTTTACAGAAGCAATAATAATTTAACTCTGGTTAGGATCGTAGAGGGATCACAACACGAAATTAATGTTGGAATGGAAATCTTGTTTACATAACGCGCTGGTTTCATTGTTATTTGATTTTAAATCGGAGATGGCAATGTTTTGTTGTGCTAACTGTTATTTGAATTGTTGGTTATTTAGGTGAAGTGACTACTTATTAAAATTTGAAAGAATAAAATGAATACTTATATTCTAACGATCTTACTCAATGTTACAATTTAGGTACTTATTATGTTCAGATAATATAATGCTAATTTTTAAAGTTCTAGTTTTAGTGACTATCAGTGGCAGGCAATGGCGTTAGACCGAACTACCTTTAAAACTCGAGGGGAGGCCTTTGCCCAGCAGTGGGACAGTGAAGACTAAAAACAACAACAACAACAAATGAAAACTTACAATGCCTAAATACAGAATTTGAATTCAGGAAGAGTTCTAAAAGACCAGCAATCTAATCAATGCATTGACATGTCTTTTTACTTCGATTTGATTTTGCTTTAAGCACCTAGGTAATAACTTATTTTTCTTTATACTTACTAGATATATTAGGTAAGCTAGGGTCACTAGGGGCACCTTACATAAAAAACATACCATCCATAATTCTCTAACAAAGTGCCTACATGTTTGCAAGTAGCAACACAACGGTGATGTCATCTAAAAGGGGAGCAGATGACGTCATCCCCCTAAGGCTGCGAGGGTAGTGAGTCAATGGGTCACTCCCTCATCTCATAGGGGATACATTTTTATATCAATTTGCCCCCTATGATACCGAAATAAGGTGCATTTTTCTCTTGCGTTTCATGATTAGATTGGATTATAGGAACTTTTAATTTAATATGATGCAAGTTGAAAGCGAACAGAGTAAAATAGGTAACCAATGCAGAGTATTTTAATTTATTCATGTGCATTTACACATAACCCCTTTGAAAATTTAACGATAAGCTACAGGAGCTTGCTATAAATTAATTTGTAGGCGTTGAATTTACACACAAAGGAAAACTCGTGTTCCCAAACGGTGAATCAATCCGTCAGTTTTACTATAAGCCCCTATTCCAATATTTCGTATAGCTAATAACATAGAAGTTGATAAAACCTGTAATAACATTTCTAATCATCTCATTTCGATGTGGGCTCTATACCTACTATACTATTACCTATAACCATTTTATAAATACCTATACAAAATGACCTCTTTTAACCATTTATTACTTCATCATTGCCTTCATATTCCTTGCCGTGCTTTTTCCTTTTTTTTTATTTAACTTTGTAATTAATAGGTACCTAAGGTTAAAATAATCTAAGCATTCGTCTATCAAACATTATTAAATTGTATACTTACTTACTTACTTAGTTACTTTGTATTTGCCTTTGTCGGAGGAGAAGTAGAAATAAGATTAGGTATTAGAATAAATTTTCAAAACCTAGTAATAGGCATATTTTAGTTTTTAATTTACAAGTGTGCGCACTAATGTAAACTAGCAGCAACAAAGGCTTACCTACTTAAGTATATATTTATATTTTTATTTTATTTACTTACAGTTACTTTGTAGAGGTATATTTTTAGAATTACAGTTCAGAAATATGATTCTGCTGAAAATACGTCCCCAAATCTTGTTTCCAAGGTAAATTCTCATCTGTTCGCAAGAGGATCGAAGTAAGCTCGCTCGTATGCAAATATTGAATATCACGTGATGTTATGAAAGATTCGAATGAGCGGCTTTGTAGGATTTAACTTGGCTGGTGAATTTTATACAGAAATTCGTGAAAATCCTTTACATATTGAAATTAAATTATGCGTTTTTACTAGCATTGCACTGAGCTATTTTAAGACGCATATCAAAAATTATCATCCTAAATCAAACGTGCGTGATTGAACTTTTATAGAGAATAAAATATTATGTAGATACCTACATTTAAGTTTTTTCTATGGACTTTAGATTTTTTTTTATTTAAAACACAAAATTTAGGAGATTTTGAGATCCTCTGACTACCCCCTTTGACATCATTTTAAAATGTTCAAAAAAATTAAGATGTCTTAGGGGGTAGTCACGGGTAGTAGAGGAGTTTCCCAACACAATTTGGTTGCAAGCCCATCGATGCTATTAGAAAGCTTACTGGTCCTTCACCGTTTAGAGCTCGAGTTATTGCCCATTTAATTTTTTCGAAACACAAATGTCATTGATTTACGGCCAGGAACCCACGACCTTCGGATCGAAAGTTTAGGCTTTATCCTACTCGGCCAATACGCCAAGCTTTAAGCTTTTGATAAAACAAAATGTAGATGTTTACTAAACAATGTAGGTACCTACTAAGCCACGTACAAACCTAAGATAACAAGGCACGTACAAAGTTAGTAAGTATAGAGATTTGCGCGTCCACTCTAACAAACGTTTGGGGCAAACTTGTTAGATCTCAGAACTAAAAAGAACTCGCGAAGATGTTAAGAGCCTCGGCCGTGCTTGTGAACCCGGGATGCGGTTTTACAAACCCCACTCAGGATTTGTTTTACCGTAGATACTTTATCAAGGGATACCTCTCCGATTGCAGTAGGCAGTACTCGATCCCGCAACTTTGATTTATACGCGTCCACGTCCACCGCTATACCATTTTAGCTTACAACAATCGACATCATGGTTAAAATGTTGTGGGAGTAGGTAAAAGACGTCAACTCATAAAAACAAAAAACATGATCATGACTGTGTTCCCAAGGCGTGGTATTTCTAACTAACAGATTTTCAGAACATCATCTCTCAAGCAGTTAAAAAAATGGGCGACGAAAACATTTTATACCTGTTCCGCACAAGCAAACTGTGATAACAAAGATGATTTCTACTAAATTTCGGCCATAACAGCTTTATTATTCTGATCTGTATCAATTATAGAGATATAAACTTTCCACAATTTGTCACCGCCGCATACTATCTTACTTTGGCCATATAGCGAGGCGTGGCGATGACAGTCTCGAAAAGCTGGTCATCGTTGGGATCGCGCGGGAGATCCCCAACTCGATGGACGGACCAGCTCCAAGAGAAGAAAGCCAAGTTCTATGATGTGGTCCACCTAGCCACTAATAGAACTCGTTGGAGGCAAGCTGTCCACTTTATCACGAAGACGACCAGTGATCACGATCTTCAGGCATGAAGAGCCGACCACAGAGAGAGAGAGAGAGAGAGTATCAATTATGTGAAGTATATTACTTCACATAATTGATTCTCATTTTATACTTTGTAGTTTGCACTTTTGCACAACTTGAGGTTTTGTAGTCAGTGGTCCGTTGCTCGTGGGCTCTATGGATATCTGTCAATCCCATTGTACTTTTTTGTGCCGCGCGCTGTTCACACATTTCCAAATAAAATAAAGTTTTCACTTTTTCACGACGTCACCGGGTAAGTTAGTCCCATCTGTTAAATTATAACTCTTAGGGACCTATCATACAGAGAGCGGTCACGCGGTCAAGCGTTCTGCGTTCGCTGTCTGCGTTCGAGCGTTCTACTGATTTCTACTGATCTGTTTTACTTGACCGCCGCGGTCAGAATGCCTCTTGTGTATGTCTATGTAACGTAATAGAATACAAAGAACAAAAAACTGACCGCTTGAACGCTTGACCGCGTGACCGCTCTCTGACTGATAGATCCCTGAGAACCCAACCTAATAGGTTTTTTAATAGCGCCCCACAGTCTGCGACAGAGCCACTCGATTTAATTTACATCTCCACCAATTGTTCCCAACTTCAGAGTTCGTCGAACGACGGCCGGCGCCGTCTCTGATTTATTTTCCCTCAACAATCCCTAAGACACACTTACACAGAAAACTTACACCAGCAAGAAAACTTTTTTTTTATCCTACTAGGGTAGCAGACAAGCATACGGCACACCTGATGGTAAGCGGTTACCGTAGCCTATGGACGCCTGTGACACCAGAGGAGTCACACACACTTGCGCTGCTGACCCTTTAAAAATTTCAAAACGACCTTGCCTCATACTGTAGTCACTGGGGAAAACCGCGGCAGGTACGAGTAGATCATTACTAACTTACTTTCTAGGAGTTATTATTTGCGCTGATATTAAAGTTGGTTGTTGATGCGAAAGAAACAAATCAGGATCACGACTATATTGTGTACCCACAGAACATGATAGGTTATACTCTCAGATCTTTATGAAATCTTGAGGTAATTGAAGATCCTTTGAAGATGTCCTGATACATAAGTGCAACCTGAACATGGCCCACAATAGTTTGCATAGTAATGGTAATGCAACGGATCTAACCCATCTTACCAATAAGCAAACGAATACCTACTTACCAGATAAAGGACAACAGTAGTTGATGCATTTTTTAGAATTAGTACTTTCAACCCATATTTCACCTTCACGTTTTATTTTCGCAATCAAAAGTTTTAAGGTCCTGTTTAAGCAAACAAATACCTACCTCCCAACACTCAGAATTTCACAAAACTTACTGTAAATCCATCAATATACGTTGTATTGGAGAATTTGGAGTTCCCGTCATTTATAGAAGCCCAGGAAAGATCCCATATTCCCAACAGTCCACTCTATTTATCATAATTGGTTCTGTGGTTAAGTCGTGAAAAGGTAACAGACAGACAGAGGAGGTCCGGTCTATAGATTGAAAGAAGGACGCAGTTTTTACTAGCCAGAGCGTTTCGTCGCAGCGCAACGTTCCTGCTTCTTTTGTTGGATTACTGATTTTTGAAGCCTTTTTCACGTTTTCGGGACTTTTCAGACCGACTTTTTCTCGTGGAGCTTACGTAGGCGGTCGAAACATGAACAGAGTTGGCAATGATGTAGGTATATCTAGCAATGCTATGGGCTCCTCCTCCTTAGTCGATCCCTCATTGTTGAGGATTGTGACTCCTTCCCATAATCTTGTGGATGGTTGATCTCCATTTGGAGCGATATGTGGCTTGATGCAGTGCTTTGTTCAGCGGCATTTCAAATGTTCCGATACCTGGTCCCACCAGTGCTTGGGGCTGCGTCTCGGTATTTTGCCCTCTATCTTGCCTGTCCCAATAAGTCTCTCGATATTATCGGTGCTTCTGCGGGCAATGTCACCAAAGTATTTGAAAATTCTGTGCAGTTGACAGACGCTTTTGGTGCTCCAGCTTCAGTTGTTTTAATATTGAAACATTAGTCCTGTAGGCTGTCCAACCTGTCCATGGGATTTTCAAAAGGCGTCGCCAACACCGCAACTCGAACGCGTCTATCCTCTTCCTATCGGTATGGGCTAATATCATCAATAATTGCTTACCTCTTCCTCTTACCACTACTTATTATAATAATGGTATAAAACCACTTTTGCTTTTATAAGGATAAAACGACTGATTATCTCGTCAATGCCGGTAACTTTCCTTGGCACCTGCTATTATCGTGAATGCAAACTTTAAATGGATTGAGTTCCTCAATATCAGCTAACTTAGTTGTATTCAGATTTCAGAGTCATTGTTTGTGAATCTGATCTTCGAAGAGCTTAGATATTATTCGATTTAAAATCAATATCGAGCAACTTGTCCCTTTATGGTTTACTAGCTGCTGCCCGCGGCTTCGCTCGCGTGGTACTCGGATAAAAAGTAGCCTATGTAGTAACATAGGCTACTTTTTATTTATTTTTATTTACTCATATGTTTTTTTGGAGAGTACTCCAGCCCTCCAACTATCTCTACACAAAAAATCACGTCAATCCGGAGCTTTGTTTTGACGTGAAAGAAGGACAAAATATAAACAAACAAATAAACACACTTTCACATTTATAATTTGGGTACGGATTAATAGGTTGAATAAAACTTATAAGTACCTACCTATTACTTACAATTTGTATAGTACAATCTTGATACATAAATATACGGACTTATGGTGGCAGATTTACCTTCAAATCTCATGTTACTGATTTATAAGATAACCCAATGTTACAAGGTCATTTGAATGGATTTGGCCGTTTGGTTGTGTTACGTTTTGTAATAAGTAAGATTATTCATCAAACCAATTAACCAAATAGTGTTACTGGTCCATGGTGTTACCATCAGATGAAATAACGTTTAGGTACCTACTTTAACTTTTAACTACCTACCTATAGTTATTAGTAAACTTTGACATCATACCTTATAAAATCTTAACAAAAACATTATAATTTGTCCTCATACCTAAATTATGCAACGCCTGACATTTCATAATAGCAAACACCAATGGAAAACTTTATTTGAGATCTTAAAGTTAGACGCTGCTTTGTTTTACTTCAACATTTCTGCCATAATGTGGCACAACAGAATTATCTTTATTTTTGTGAAAAAACTAAAAGTATTCCCATACATTTCCATGCCATTATGTTCTCAGAAATACCTAACTGTATTTTAACGAGTAACGCCCTCAATTCTCAACTCCTGCACGCAATAAATTCCAAACAAAGAATTAGTTCAGAGTTTTGGTTCGAGTTCAAAAAATAAGGCATAAAATACACGAAACTATAGATGCATACTCACTAATACAATCGTTTATTGTGCTACCTACTGTTTCTTTTTACCCGGCTGACTGTCAAGTCAGACAGGGTTATGTAGATCGCGCGTTTCTATGTATGTTCGTGGGTATGTAAGTAATATTCTTTATTACCACGTTACTCCTAAACGGCTGGATGGATTTTGATGAATGAGGTATCGTTAGAATCGTCTCCATCTCGATTGTGCTCTAGGATACTTTTTATTTCGATAAATCAAATAGTGCGGCTAGAAAATGCAACAATGTGTGAATTTTCAAAATGAAAATCACGCCATCATATCAAAATCCATGTCAAAATCAAGAAGTTGGTGGATTGATATCAAATATATTTTTTAAAAAAATCTAACATGACGTCTTCGAAGACTAAATCGAGTCTCAAAATTTTTGAAAATCTATTTTTCGCCCTAACGAGAATTGCTAAACAAAATGCATTCTAAAACTTTATATTTAGTCACACGCAACGTTTAGAACAACCTGCATCGAAATTGGTTCAGCCATTTAGGAGATATCTCATATTTAAGAAATATCTTACACGCTTTTAATTTTACACACAGAGCCATCTGTGTGTCAACTGTCACAACAACGTTTAGAAAAATGCGCACGGCATCGAACCCTAGATACCTACCTATTAATAAAATTGTAATTTAATTTTGTGATTGATAAGATAATGCTGTTTCCAACTTTTCAGTTCAGCCGGGTTTTTTTATTTTTGAATAAATTGCTTGTTTAATATTCATGCCTTCTTTAGTTGCAATTTATATAAAAATGGATTACATTCAGACGATATCATAAAAGTCCTTGGAGCATTGAGTTAGCTTAGACTTTCGAGCTTAGGTTCATAACAATTTTAAAAGTAAGCCTAAAAGTACCTACTTACTTAATTTGCAATCAAACTCACTACTGAATAGGTCTCCCAAAGCTCATGTTATCTCTGTGATATTAAAAAAACACGGCAATCCTTAAACTAAGTATGTAACTAATTTACAGTCACGGACACGCCTTATTCCTATTTTCCTTTGAAAATAATCTCGAATACGTCTCTAGCACGTCGTTAATGCCAAACTATTAATTATATGACATCACACGCTCCAGCCACAAGAGACTCTTTGTTCGAAATTCAAAAACAGATTTAAAATCTGACAGATATGGTGTAAATCTCCTCGCGGTGGCAACTGTGGAGAACTAAATATTATTACTTGCCAGAACGAAACCGTGGGGTACGGAAAGCTTTCTTGGATAGAGCTTTTTGTAAGTACTACCTATACGGGCTTTTAAAAATGGCTTGATTTTGTCTGCCGAGTTGCTCGCGTGGTACCCAGATATTGTGCATTTTTGATCGATTGTTATAATAAAATCCAGAAAATTTATTCCAAGTTTCATTCAATTCGACCAGTGCTTTTAGACAGTCGAATGAGA
Organism: Camptogramma bilineatum; assembly: GCA_958496255.1. NCBI lineage: Eukaryota > Metazoa > Arthropoda > Insecta > Lepidoptera > Geometridae > Camptogramma > Camptogramma bilineatum. The sequence goes on from OY292463.1 coordinate 10,527,967, forward strand.
TCGAATCAAATAAGTAGGTATAGGTATACATAAAATTTTGGAAAATTGCGTGATCTCTATTCATATTTCCTGGAATAAGCCTGTGACAACGATGTCATAATTTTTCTCAAGTAGGTAAGTACCTACCTACTGCAATAAATATTCAAATTTTATAGTAGGTTCTTACTAATTTATTTTTTGTTCATGTAAAGTTTAAGTAAGTAGGTACTTTGAAAATTAAATTCCAAAGCATGCAGTCACTAATGTAGGACACAAAAGGACAAAAGCTGCATTTTTGATGTTTTCTTCATATTTGTTTACTCTATGACTGAAGGAACCCACATCTTTCAATGCTCTATGATTTGGTACCAAACTTTATTTTCCGATTCCTTTGTCTGCGCTGTCACAGTGTAATAAGTAGTAAGAGTTACGTCATTGCCCAAATGAGGAGCAACTTCTCTATACTCTGTGGCTGAAGGTACGTTGAATGATGAAATGGTTTTGCAGCCATTTGTTTGTACAGTTGTAACTTTCATAGTCTGGGAGTTAAGCAATAAAAAAGATTTTTTTCGAATGCCAATTTTTTTTAAATATTTTGTCGTCAGTCTGACAGTTTCTTTTGCATTTTCTGGGCAAGTGGATTTCACTATGTAAAACAACTTTCACTATGTGATACAACAATGACAAAACGAAATAACAATGTACAAAGGGCGGCCTTATCGCTAAGAAGCGATCTCTACCAGGCAACCTTTGGATGGAGAAAAATCTTAAATAAGTAGAGGAGGATTGACTAAATACCTACTTTAAATAAAAACAAGAAACTTGAGTAGTATCATAGTAAAACTGCTTTCTGAAATATGAATATGAGTTATGCCAATACATAGAAAATGGATCATTATTTTTATAAAAAAAAACCTTGAGTCAAAATATTTACCTACATATCAAATTGATAATGGCAAACGATAGGCTTTCTCCGCACCACAATTTGCGCCATTACATAAAAAACAGTACCTTTAGTTTAAAACTGGTTTAACTATTCGGCTTACCACTGTTCTATAATGTTTATAGTCTATGGTCTTGTCTTGATGAATACAGCGACGCGGCGTTGATTTAAAAAGAAATACAAATTGTTGATGTCAAATCATCAAGTAAAATGTTGATGATGTTTGCAGCTATTTATCTAGATCGTCAATCAGAGCTATTGTTGAATCGGCATTCATCATTGGAATGTAGATGGTAGAGATGTCTGTCATAATGTGCTGTTTAAGCAGGGCACACCTAGCATTGATTGATACTTTAGCTCTGTGGACTTATAATATTTTACGTTTTATAGATCATTATTGGTAGGCCATGTTAAACTATTTTCTTATATCTCTCTTTCTTTCTTTCTGTCTCGCTTTCTTACTCATTCTCTATTTAACACACGATGACCCTTACTTACAAAAGCCTCTCAACTTTGAACACTGGTTAAACCACGTCCTGTCTCTATTCGTCACTATCAACAAATAAAGACAGGACGTTGTTTAACCAGTGCTTTTCAACTTTAAACATAATTCATAAGTAAGGGGGTCTCTGTTTAACTTTAACTTAAAGCTCTTAAATACTTCTTGCCTCTAGTGACGGAGTAACAAACCATTTTCCATTTTAATTGTCCTAAAAAATATAAACTTTATCTACACCTCCTTCATAAACTTGAGCACTGGTCAAATAATGATCAAGATTCACCCTGTCACTATCTAACACTATCTAACAAAAAGGGATGCCAATTGTTTAAGCGGTGTTTAAGTAGAGGGGTTAGTGTTTAACCCCCTTACTTATGAAAGATGTTTAAAGTTGAACTCTGGTTAAACAACGTCCCGTCTCTGTTTGACACTATCCACAAATAAAGACAGGACGTTGTTTAACCAGTGTTTAACTTAAAACATCTTTCATAAGTAAGGCCCTAACTCTTTTAACAACGTGGACCACCACCGCGCTTGTTGACGGTGATGTTGCGGCCCCCCAATCTTTTTTCAAGGTACTAAAGTCACTTAACTCGGGCTTTTTACTAAAAGTATAAGCTATTCCCAGCAATTTAAAAAAGTAGCTATCTCTAAACTAAGTGATAAGTACTATGTTTTGTCGCTACTAATTCAACAGCGTCTCATTGAGACACCCCGTAATCGCGACGGGACTAAATTGTAACTTGTAAGTGGAAGTAATTACAACCAGCGATGTCTTTAGCAAGGACTCGCCCTGATGGGTCCCGGGGCGGAACGAGCGGCTGTTTTGAGGGTGTGGGCAAAGAAGCTAAGGGTTAAATTACTAATAAAAAAAAACTAGTGTGCTTTAGACCACACGACTGAAGTAAAACTTTTGTAACGCATTCACCAGCTTACCTACTCCCCAAGTCAAGCGTGCGTAAAGAAGTTTTACTTTAAAAAAGTAATTGAGAAGATAATTATTATGTTAATAGTCTAAAATATTAATCTTTCTTGAACTAAATTGGTGACATTTTAGAGACCTAAAAGTACCATAAGCATATCAGAATCTCGAATAGGGACTGCTAAGCTACTCGAAGAGTTACTCAAAGAACACGCCTGTCGCGCGAATGAGTAAGAGAAAACAAGTGAGGTTCAACATGCCCCTTAAGCGACCTAACTACACCCCTGCCACTGTTAAGCTATCTAGCAGTCTCAAGCACAGAAATAAGTTGCCTCATCCGAGGTGTTTCTAGTTAGAGTCCCACAGCAATTTACTCATCGTGTGTAAAATAGAGTGTGAGAAAGAAAGCAAAACATAACGAAATAGAGAGAGAAAGAGAGAGATAAATAAAACGAGTGTGCTTTAGACCACACGCTGAAGTAAAACTTTCGTTCGCCTCGCCCGATCACACTTTTCGTAACGCTCTTGTCGCGTATTCACCATCTTACTCCCCAAGTCAAGCGTGTGTAAAAAAGTTTTACCACAAAAAATGGTTCAACATGGCCCTAGTAAAGAGACCTAGCTACATCCCTGCCATTAACTGCTAAGCAATCTGCGTAGAGTGTCAAGCCCAGGAATAGCTCGCCCCAACCGAGGTGTTTCCAATTACAACCCGCGACAAGATTTACAATCGGCATTAATTTAAAAATCATCCCACTGACATAAGGAGTTATATTCGTAAGACATGTGCATGTGATTGTTGCATGATTGTGATGATGTCTGTGAAAACTGGTGGGGGAACTTGTCTTGCCAAAAATAATCTACGTTATTCTTTTAAATACACGGACTTTTTTTAAACTCAACTTATGGGTTTGGTATTGTACCTAGTTAAATTAAAAGCTGATACCTAGGTAATACAATTAATGAATAAATAGGTACCTACTTACCTGAGTACTTACAATATTTTTGGGTTTGTGTTTCGAGGTATTCGTCTAACTAACTAAAACAAAAATAAACAGCAAATAATATTTTTTTCAAATAATAGTTTTACTACTTAATTAGAACTTTTCGAAGTCTTAGCTTTTTATTTTAAATTTAAGAGAAACTTATCGATGAAACAAGGGATTCAAATCAATTAAATTGAAATTGGAGTCATAGGTCAATATTTAAACAATAAAAAAATCTTCAAATTCCAATAATTTATGTGCCCTTATCCCACGTAATTGGGGTCAGTATTTACAACAGGTTCTCTTCTTCGACTCTCTTCTCTAAATTTTTTTTTTCCCACAATTCATGCTAAATGAATGAATTGTGTGAAAAAAAAATTTTGGACCTGTTTCATTCAATGAATAAAAAGTGAACAACTGAAACTGATGCTTGAACAAAAGGATTAGTTGCAATCACCCCAACAGTAATTTCCTAAGAAAGTGTTGGTAGTAATCTCAAAGTTAGCGATGCATTTTTACGCACACACAAAAATCATATTTCGTCGGCGAGTACTCCTTTGTTTTACGGTTTTTTCATTGCAGCCACTTTACGACTATCAGTGGTTCGGCACTCTTCTTTTACTACTGATTATAAGGAGACAGAGGGTGATTGTATTACGTCAAGCAAGTTCGATTTTTGAAGCAGTTATTATAGACTAATAAAGACGCTGGTCTATAATAAATACTACACCAGAGTCTTAATTAGGATAAGTGGTTATAGAAGTCAATAGTCACTAAAATTGTAAGTGTTTAAAGAAGTCTCAAACAAAACCTGGTCTCAAGCTGAGTTCTAGCTTTTAATTCGTATCAAAGTTTAAAAAATAATTTACACGAAGCGCTCGTAGTGTAGCTTGCTGAGACGTTCTTGATTGATTGTTAAAGATAAGCAACGTTGTGCGCTGTCACAATTTGGATGGGCGACCGCAAGTGGCATTACGAGCTGAGCGCTTCCATGCTTCGGAGGGCACGTTAAACTTTCGGTCCCGGCTTTAAGCCCTGACGGAGGCCTTTAGGCGGCCTAAAACACCCTCAGCAGAGTTGGCCAGTTGCTCATACAAACTTGCTTGCTTTCCTACACTTTGACTGTCATCTACGCGCATGTAAGTCAGATGCTGAGCTCTTGCTACTCTACTCGTAGTATGACATACAAATCTCACCCCAAGCTCCTAACTTATGAAAAACAACAGTAAGATCCTCAGATCGCGTGTTTGATGCTAATTAAACGTCTTGATGGCTTGATACGTGATCCGTCTGGGCGAGTAATGTGTTTCTTACGGCGTTTTTATGGTACCGCGGCGAACTTTCAGGGTGCCGATTCTACTAACAAACTTTTTATAAACCACAAGCAAAACGTCAACTAAACTAAACCTTAGATTTTCGTCTGTTTCCAATTCTTATAATGACCAACGACTCTATTGTGGTGACATTACACTAATATTATAAATGCGAAAGTTTGGATGTTTACATACTTAGATGTTTGGATGTATGGTTGTTCCTCTACATATAACTCCACCACCACTGAACCGATTTGGCTGAAATTTAAAACATATATAGATAATGACCGGGAATAGGACATATGCTACCTTTTTATCCCGAAAAAATGCACGGTTCCCGTGGAATAAACAAAATAGTGGTCCATGCGGGCGAAGCCGCGGGCGTCAGCTAGTTTTAGCTATGGTTTGGTACTTTGTCAGAACTAATTTTTGAAAAAGCCATTCTACTATTCACCAAATAGCTGACATTTAGGAGAACGAAACAAAACGCAGCGGAATGTTTGACGTTGTCATTTAGTAGAATTGCCCTGAGCTTTGTTTACGGGAGTTACGGTTATTCAGAACTAAAGTAGGTACCTACTAAAAACATAAAACCTGTTGTTTCCAAAGATAGAAGGATTATGTTTGGTTTCTTTGTTGCTAACGTAACATTTTTAATTCTGCGCTTGTTTTGTCATAGACAAATTAATGAATTGAATTGTAATGTAAGCTTTTTTAACTAACTTCAAAACAAGGAAGTCCTAAATTCTTTTGTCTTTTTTTGTGTTGTTGCCGAATGTAATTAAATACCTAGTTATTTTTTTCAGAAAACGGTAGATACTCATTGTAACTGGTACCATACCACGAATACTTTCATTTACAGAACCTCCTTTTTACATTAGAATTATGAGTCGGTGTACAAAACATTACAAAATATATTAGCACTCGTTAAACCATGGATCATTGCAAACAATCTATAGATGTTTGTATTCATGAATAGATAACAGAAGTGTAAGTTTTTACATCCCTATACATGGTGCCCTAAAAAATCTAATAAAAAAACTGTTTGCTAAACATAAGAAGTCAAAAGGCAAACCATTTCAGGTTGTTTTGAATAATGTCGTCAAACCCAATTTTCACAAAAGTAGCTTTACTACAATCCTATTGGCTCCTTGAACCTTTTTGATGTTGCATCAAAAGGAAACTGATCCCTTTTCCGCGCTGATACCTGCCTTCATTGTTGAAAACCTCTGCCTTTTTGGGGTTCTACACAAAACTTTGAAAAAAATAATTTTTTTTACAAGCATTTAATTAATGTAAGTAAGTAGGTAAAGTAGGTACTTGGATGAAAAACATTTTAAAAACACTTTTTTTTTATTTAGAATGCACTAACTGACGCCCGCGGCTTCGCCCGCTAAGTTCTATTCCCGGTCATTAACTATCTATGTTTCAAACAGCCAAATCGGTTCAGTAGTTATGGAGATACGTGGTAACAAACATTCACACACACACGGACTTTCGCCTTTATAATATTAGTAGGATTGTCATCAAGTTTTGAAGTACCCTGAAAGTTTCAGCCGGATAGCTAATCGGGATGTGCCCGAAATTTTAGTTGCAAGATTCCACTCGGAACGACAAACAGACAGACAAAAAAACAGAAGAGAGTGACATAACAAAAACGTGGTAAAAAAAGGTAACGGGCTTAGTTTGGAACAGTGTTTGTTTAATAATAGTATTTAAAGTAAGGTTGGTCATCATGGACTCTTCAGTAAAAATCAATCAATTTGATTTCTCTGCTACTGAAAAATAAAGCCTCATTTGTAATTTTTATTAGAGCCAGTGTATGTAAATAAATGGGCTCACACTAACATTTATAAGTTTTCTTTCCGCTTGCTGTTGCGCTTTTATCGAAAACAACAGTGGAACCCTTTGAGTACAAGTGCTGCTCACACTTATACCTTTTTCTAACTTTGCTTTCTTTATTGTACTCTCCCTCATAACTTTATGAATGGACTTATACTTTTCTACGTACAAATTCTTTTCTAATTCAATCCTGATTCAACTGTTCATTTATTCATCACAAAGTAATTTCGAGTGAATGGAGTTTTTTTTTTCTTATTAAAATAGTAAAGAGGGAGTACTCCAGGGACGTATTGTGGGTCCACCTGTATTTCCTTAAGTTTGTATGAAGGCAAGTAAATCTTATTGTGTAGCTCAATGGGCATCCGGTTACAGTACGGCCAACGGATCTCGGCGTTCGTGAAGTTAGCCGTTTCGATGCGCAGTGCAACTTTTTCATACAAAATGTTCTACTGCGCAGCGAAAAGCCTAACTTCACGAACGCCGAGATCCGTCGGCCCAACTGTACAAGGCACCCTCTTTAAGAAAATAACTAGTAGTTCGCCCCGAACTGAGATCTCGCGCACCGTAGATGGCCAACATTTGGACTTTCTTCTGATTACCCCTATAATTTCAAGTGCTACTACTGCCGGGTATGCCTATTGCGCTAGCTCTTCATGGTAAAAAATACTAGCATGCATGCAATACATAATGTCGTGTCTAATTTTTCATTTATTTCATATTTATGAATTCTCGTCGTATTTTTAAAAGTATACGTCCTAGAATAAAAATAATAACTATTTTAGAATGTACAAATAAAGACCTTTCATTTGACACCGCACTCAATATATTTGTTTACTTAACTTTTTTTACCCCAATTATTTTCATTTTTTATCAAAAAATTTTTTATCATGAAAATAAATCAAGTAGCATCTAAAATCATTGCAAACCAAACCGCAACGATGCCACTCTCTTTTTAAGACCGACCAGTCAATGAGCTACGAAGACATGGAAACTCTATGAAACGGGAGCTCTTGCAGCTCTGGTTTCGTAGTTTTTGGTCTTTGGTCGTATTTCAAAAACTATACATCCTAGATTAAAAATAAAAACCATTTTGGAATGTACAAAATAAGCCCTTTCGTATGACACCCCACTCAATATATTTGTGTAACTTTCATAATTTTTTACCCCCTTGGGAACCCAATATCTTCACAACCCCTTCATCGATTAAGCTCATATGCTCCGCCGTAAATTTCCTTACCACAACCTATTGACCTACCAAGTTTCATGCAGATTGGATGAACGGTTCGACAGTTATGCTCGAACAACAATTCGTGAAACATACAAACATACAAACATACAAACATACAAACATACAAACATACAAACATACAAAGCAAAATCGCCCAACTTACCACTAAGATCTTCGCTCGCTTCGCTCGCTCGATCGATTACAATTTTTATGTAAATTATTTCTACGCTGAATTGATATCTATCATTTTACTCAATTAAAAATAGCAGTGATATTGATGTAAAATTAAAGTGGGTTAGTAAAGTTATGTACATAAAAAATATATCATCAATACTCTATCTATCTGTGAATTTGCTTACTTACTTTAATTAGATACTTATAGATAGATATTTGACATTATAGGTACATATACTAAAAACTTAGAACAATGGTTTCTAAAGTTTTGAGAACTTATTCCGTATATCTTACCGATGTAATCAAAACCACAGATAAATAGAATATTGAGACGTTAGTCAAGTGACTAGGTAACTGGTAACCACAGTACTAAAAATCCACTCAAATTCAAAAAATACGATTAAATATACTTAAAACCAATTTCGATAATACTGTAAGTCTAGCTAGTTGAAGATAATAATGTTAGCAACTTAAACCGGAATCGATTATAAAACAAAAAAAAGCTGATATTGAAAACTGGATACGCCATCGCCATGATCGCAAATGATTATGTTCCCCTCGCGCTCACATAATGTACATTTTTGAAACACATCTGAAGACCCTTCTCTTTTATTCCGGCAAAGATTACAGAATAGTGCCATCATACAAAAGCTTTACTCTAATACTAGCAGTGCCCTCGCGGCGTTGCTGATGATGATGATAATGAAAATTAGCCTATACCTAACCTTCCTCAAGAGTTTAGCTATCACATGCAGAAATAATTTTTCAAATCCAAATGGTAGTTTCTGAGATTAGCGTGTTCAAACAAACAAACAAACTCTTCCGCTTTATTATATTAGTTAAGATTAGATTAGATGCCTTCCAATTTAGTGTAGGTTAACTGTTGTTTTTGTTACATCTACACTGTTTGTTTGTTTGTTTGAACGCGCTAATCTCAAGAACTATCGGTCAGATTTAAAAAAATATGCATTTTAGAGCTAAACTCTTTAGGAAGGTTTTTCTCTACATTTCATCATCATCATAGTTACGGGGGCAAAGCTGCGAGGGCGCTGCTAGTCTCGTAAAGGTAACTGGTAACTCACTTCTAAGTCATAAGACTGCCCATTGAAATTCTCTAGGTTTATTATACAAACGTGAGCAATGATGAGTTTTCATTACTAATTCATCTGGTAGGTACCTGACAAAATTATAGTTACGAAGTCAGTGAGAAACGTATTTACGGGAAAATAGAAGATTTGTGATAAATCTTGGAGCTGAAAACGCGATCGGTCGAAGATTATAACAAAAATATTGGTGAGTGAATTGAATACAAGAAGCGTAGTTTATAATTAAGCCCCTACATTGTGAGCGTGGGAACTTCTCATTCTACGCACACTTTGAAATTTTACACTCACACATCTGCAACTCGTAGCGTAGTACGCATGCACACTAACGTTTATTCGTTTGTTTGTTTCTCATTGCGCGTCGTCGCTGTAGCATTTGTAAGCATGTCCTAGAAAATGCGCAATGTATACCGGCCGGCGTAAATGTCATGGTGAGTGTTTGTTGCCTAAGGGTGGAGCCATAGTGTAAACCGGGTTGACGCTATCCAAGTCGGTTGCACGGTTCGAATTGAGTCTATATTCGAACCGAACTATTAGGTAGGTATTATAAATTGAAGCTGTAGGTACATCCGATATCTGTACATTCAATCAATTTTGATTTATTAAACGCTATAAATATTATTTAATTTATGTACCTACCTACTTGTAGGTAAACATAAAATCGGTCGAGCCGTAGGTACCTACTTGAGTTATCGTGTCAGATTCGGTTCTAGAGCACACTAGCAACTTCCGATTGGTTTCATTACTTTGTGCATTGTCATAATGATGATGGAAGGTTTATAATATAGTGAGATAAGAAGTATGTAGGTAACTTGGACGAACTAAATATCAAGACCCCGATTTCGAGCGTCAAAACGCCAAAAAAAAGTCAACCAACTGTTGGTTGACTTGTTCGTTTCGCTCATTCAGTCGCGCTAAGGTCGTTGTACTGTAAACATGAATTTGGCGGCAAACAAAAATGGTGATTTGTGCCATTAAAGTGTGCAGGAATTACAAAGGATGACTAAAAATAAATGAGGAAGTTACATAGCATCAGTAAGTAAACTATAAATAACTATAAGTTATGAAAACAAGAAAATAAAACTTTGTAATTTTTACTCGGCTGACTGTCAAGTCACCCGGGTTATGTAGATCGCGCGTTTCTATGTATGTGGGTTCGTTCGTATGTAAGTAATATTCTTTATTACCACGTTTCTCCTAAACGGCTGGATGGATTTTGATGAATGAGGTATCGTTAGAATCGTCTCCATCTCGATTGTGCTCTAGGATACTTTTTATTTCGATAAATCAAATAGTGCGGCTAAAAAATGCAACAATGTGTGAATTTTCAAAATGAAAATCACGCTATCATATCAAAATTCATGTCAAAATCAAGAGGTTGGTAGACTGATATCAAATATATTTTTTTTTTAAATCTAACATGACATCTTCGAAGATTAAATCGAGTCTCAAAATTTTTGAAAATCTATTTTTCGCCCTAAATAGAATTGCTAGCCAAAACGCATACTAAAATTTTCTATTTAGTCACACGCAACGTTTAGAACAAACTGCATCGAAATTGGTTCAGCCATTTAGGAGATATCTCATATTTAAGAAATAACTTACGCATTTAATTTAGGTACCTACCTGCTCGCAGAGCCATCTGTGTGTCAACTGTGACAACAACGTTTAGGAAAATGCGCACGGCATCGAACCCTAGATACCTACATAATAATAAAATTGTAATTTAATTTTGTTTTGTGATTGATAATGATAAGATAATGCTGTTTCCAACTTTTCAGTTCAGTCGGGTTTTTTTATTTTTGAATAAATTGCTTGTATCCTAACATGTTCTAAGGGAGTGTACACATTGCGTTTTCTGCCGCGCGTTTTTGAGCTGCGCGTTTGTATCGATACAAACGCGCGTTCGCAACGCGTTTTTTTTCCATACAAAAGCGAACCGGGAGGGGCTGCGCGGGGGGCTGCGCGTTCGCATCGCGTTCGAATCGCGTTTGTATCGATACAAACGCGCTGCAAAAAACGCAATGTGTACACTCCCTAAGAGGGTTGCCATAATTATTCTTTGATTTTACCCATGTGAAAGCGTGAGCAAATAAAAAAAAGTGTTGAATCCAAGGATTTTATATACAAACAGGATGGTTAAGTCGACTTTAATGTAAAAGGGACTTTGAACCTTAACACGACTACACAACGATCTATTATAATTTAATCTTGGTTATAAGGATTGTTGGTCTTGTTGAGAGGCTTTCTTGGTAGCTTTGTCTCTTTCACACTCGTTGTTGGATTAGTAGTGTGCCCAAGTCATTGACAGGATATTTTTACCTTATTGATTTCGATCCTTGGTTTCGATCCTTGATTTCGATCCTTGGTTACGATTCTGGATTTCGATCCTTGATTTCGATCCTTGATTCTTGAATCTTGAATCTTTGAATCTTGAATCTTTGAAGTGACAGCTGTCAAACTTCAAACCGCCATATCTCATGAATTCAAGGAATTTTTATACTAACGTAACTGGAACGCGCACTGATACAGAAAACGCGGTCCGCTTGAAATAAAACTTGGGCGGTGTGTCTCTTTCTTTTTGCAACTGTGTGAAAGAGACAAAGCACCCAAGAAAGCCTCTCAACAAGACCAACAATCCTTATAACCAAGATTAAATGATAATAGATCGTTGTGTAGTCGTGATAAGGTTCAAAATCCTTTGTACATTAAATGTCAGTCAGCATTCTACTATGTATGAAATTTCTTTGCATGAATTACTCGTCCTAGACTCCCCGTTCTCAGTTCAAATGAAAGCTTTGACCAAGATCTTTATTTGAACTGACAGCTGTCAAACTTAAAACGGCCATATCTCGGAAACTACTCGTCCTAGACTCCCCGTTCTCAGTTCAAATGAAAGCTATGACCAAGATCTACATTTCAGATGACAGATGTCATTTTGACAGCTGTCACTTAAAAAGAAGATCTTGGTCGTAGCTTTCATTTGAACTGAGAACGGGGAGTCTAGGACGAGTAGTTTCCGAGATATGGCTGTTTTAAACTTTGAACTGACAGCTGTCAAACTTAAAACGGTCATATCTCGGAAACTACTCGTCCTAGACTCACCGTTCTCAGTTCAAATGAAAGCTATGACCAAGATCTACATTTCAGATGACAGATGTCATTTTAACAGCTGTCACTTAAAAAGAAGATCTTGGTCATAGCTTTCATTTGAACTGAGAACGGGGAGTCTAGGACGAGTAGTTTCCGAGATATGGCTGTTTTAAACTTTGAACTGACAGCTGTCAAACTTAAAACGGTCATATCTCGGAAACTACTCGTCCTAGACTCACCGTTCTCAGTTCAAATGAAAGCTATGACCAAGATCTACATTTCAGATGACAGATGTCATTTTGACAGCTGTCACTTAAAAAGAAGATCTTGGTCATAGCTTTCATTTGAACTGAGAACGGGGAGTCTAGGACAAGTAGTTTCCGAGATATGGCCGTTTAAGCTTTGAACTGACAGCTGTCAAACTTAAAACGGTCATATCTCGGAAACTACTCGTCCTAGACTCCCCGTTCTCAGTTCAAATAAAAGCTATGACCAAGATCTACATTTCAGATGACAGATGTCATTTTGACAGCTGTCACTTAAAAAGAAGATCTTGGTCATAGCTTTCATTTGAACTGAGAACGGGGAGTCTAGGACGAGTAGTTTCCGAGATATGGCCGTTTTAAGTTTGACAGCTGTCAGTTCAAATGAAGATTTTGGTCATAGCTTTCATTTGAACTGAGAACGGGGAGTCTAGGACGAGTAATTTATGAGATATGGCGGTTTGAAGTTTGACAGCTGTCACTTCAAAGATTCAAGATTTCAAATTCCAGATTCAAGAATCAAGGATTGAAATCAAGGATCGAATACTTACAAGAAAAATTAAGTAAAAAAAAACCAGTATTGACCTCAAAAAATTTGAAACAAATTTTAGAGACATTTCGATATCATAACATATTTTCCCCTACTTTTATGGGAAATTTTCAAGAGCTGGTATCACTAAAAATGGATGACAATGTTGACAGGTGACGCAGCGCACCTGTATAGACAATAGAAGATTCGCATACTTGTGTGCGTAATACGCACACTAGCGTTTCAAACCTGGCCTGTTGTTCTTGTTGCGATTGAAGCGAGAGAGTCCGTCTAGACATATAATTAATCAAAGGAAGGTAAGTAGGTAATCATGGAAGGAGAAAAGAAGAGAAACATGGAAGGAGAGAAGCATGTACCTACATAAAAAAAAACAAAAAAAAAGATTCCGACGAACGTTCTCCTTTTTCCGATGTCGGTTAAAAATAGGTAAGTATTTCCTATAACTAAAAATACGTCATACAAAGTGATGATAATGATAATTATTGCGGAGACAGTCACACCCCACCCTAAAATGTGCGTGCGTCCGTGAGCGGATGGAAAACGGACGTCCTCCCACCTCGGTATCCGCGACGACACTGCCATTTTTCGCACGTCAACGTTCCATTTATACAGCGCAGAAAGCGACGTTCGGTCCGTACCTACTCCATAGTAAAATGTATGGACGCAGGCGCACGCTTTGCGTCGAAAAATAAATAGTGTTCAGACGTAGATTTCAACTTTACGATGAGATTTAATCAAAATCTAGCGCGGTATTGCTCTTGTTCATACTTTTGTGTCTATCGTGAACAATAAAGATTTTTATAAACTCCAATGGGGATTTTCAAAAATTGGAACAAAAAAAGGTCGATTTCGGGATTTTTGAGAGAGTTTATCTATTTTCTTCTCGGAAATAAGTAATTATTTTGCAATTATCTCGCGGTGTTATTGTTGGCACATCTATTGAGCTACTACCTTTTTGTTTTTATGTAATACAATTCAGCCAAACTCTTAAACTTTTGGATCTTGCAAGTGCCTTTTGGTGCATTGTCAGGGTATCGGGCCTTAAACGAATGAATGAATGGCGTATTAAAGTCAGGCTTATGCGGATGTATAAATGACTGAATGGGAGATTGAAATGATGGAAACTTTAGGGAGGCCTCAGCAGACTTAATTATGGATTCATAAGAAATAGGTGTTTTTGATAAGTACATCTAACCTTATAAAGTTAGTCATAAGATTTCGTAAACTACAGAATATAGAGAACTATAGTTTAAGATGCGCATAAAAAATCTGCCTTTTATCATTGCGATAGAGTTTATTTTACATTAATGGATCAATCACAGTGACACAGCTTTCCGACCCGCTAAGTACACATTTACGACAATCTCGTAAAATACGGATCACTGAAAATTTTTGATATGTAACTTTCCTATTCAAATGTGGGTACCTAGAGTTTTACGAGTTGGTCCATTATAATTTTTACTGACGTCATATTTTTTCCTGTCGTTAAGATTATGAACGGTGTATCAAAGGGATTTTTATTAAAAAATATTACGTCTTTTTAATCACTTCCCTTTTGTGTAGGTACCTTTAGAATTACGCACGGTGACACTATAAAATGTCGTGTTATTGCCTATTTGAATTGAAGTTGGTGATTTCGTTTTTTATTGCAATATTTTTTTTGTTTGTTAGCATTGTGTTGTGCTATGGTGTTAAGTACTTATATTGACTTCCTTATTGGGAATAAATTAACTATCGATCCTTCCTAGATCTATAAAAGTATCTAAGTACACTTTACGATAAGTACAAACCAAAAATTTGAATGTAATTATTACTATTAGTTCTTTTTGTCCTACTGCTAGTCAAAGACCTTCTCAAATCTCGATCTTGGGCTGTTGTTGAAAACTCAAATGAATGAATGAATAGTCTTCATCTAAGTGCTACCCGGACGCGTAAACATGAGACCAGGGGCCCTAGGCATATTAAACTATCTACTGTCGCGATAGAATTGAAAACACCAGATTTGACGATTGAAGATTGATTGATGATTCAATACAGAATTGACGTTCTGGGGGTCTAAAGTGGCCACTTTTGATGAAAAATCAGATGTTTCATAGATGCTTCATCTATGAAACATCTGATTTTTCATCAAATGCTTCATAAATGCTTCATATATGCTTCATATATGTTTCATATATGAAGCATCGATGCTCCATCGATGCTTCATAGATGCTTCATATATGAAACATCTATGAAGCATCTCACAAAACATCTTTTTTGACAGATCTATGTGCGAGGTTTTTTCTTTTTTTTTTTCTTCTTTATTTTGGCTTCGCACGGCTTGTGCATTCAGCCAGTGCACACTGGTTCAAGCGCCGTACAAGGGCGGTCAAAACTACCTAACTTTGTCAATTGGGACTTTTCTGTAGGAAAAATGAGACTAAATACTTTACAAATGCACATTGATACTTTATTTACCAACTTGAATACATAAGAATACAAAAAAACTACAATTCTGTACTGTTTTAAATACATTTAATTAGGCAATATTTAAGACTTTGTCGCTCGTTCGGAAAAGGTCTGGATATAATGTTAACAACGCTTTTCGTTAGATTATAACATTTATAAAATATGTAAGAATACACATATAATATATATTTAAATACAATACATGCCTATATAATTGTTACCTCATAGTTTTCTAAATGCATAATTTTAATAACTTAAACTACGATTTATTTACAAAATTATCCCACGAAACTAGCCTAACCTGAACTAATTTAAGTTTTAACTAATTTCTTAATAAATCTAATACTCACCTTGACATACCACTCTTTTTCGTCATGGGAAGTTTCCTAAGACTAGTAATAAATGGGTCTGAGCTGACTAAAAGTCTGTTCAGTAAGTCCGTATTCGTAAGTTCTCGTGTCATTTTTTGAGTATGATCTCGTCTGAAAGACTAATGTTTATTATTAGATTCTGCTGCCTATTCTGATAATTCCCCAATAGACAATAAAACATACTGTGCCACCTCAGCACCATGGGTGAGGACTTTGTGAACGGAAGCTGGAAGATTATACACTACGGATATTCTTGAACTAAAAGTCGCGCGGTTTCTAAAGCATATTCATTAAATTTATCTGAATCAATATTAAAACCCGAGGACAAAGCGTAATATTGTGAAACAACGATAAATCAAATTTTGATGCAATTTCAGATGAGTATTACTGAAAAAAATTCGTGCCGTATTTCCATCGTTCGATGTCCCGCTTCCGCCACTTCGCGGTTTATCTACTATTAACCTTAGTCTACGTTTAACTCATTCTGTATATACAATTTTCTATCTGCTACTTGTCTCCTCTCATTCTACGACCTAACCTGCCACTTTTTAACATGTATCCTGTAAGCGAGGTGAAAAGAGAATCCAAAAGTGTAAAGCAGATAGGCTAAACTCATACCGGCTTTTATTAGGTCGTTTCTGTAAACAGACGTCTATTTTATTCCAAATCAACCAAATCTCAATGATATGCGTCTTTGAAAAGGTACATTCAATCGAAATACCTGATAATAAACAATAAAAATTATACGTATGTGTCGTAGACCGTTCTACGCCTAGGCCTACGCAGTCGTAGAGGCTATATATCACTAAAACCGCAAACATAATGCATAAAAAACATTTTTATTTTCAAAATATACAGTTCAATCTTTATGTAAGGTAAGTAAGAATAGTAGGCTATGATTGAGTATAAGTTGAAAGTCTATGTAAAATCAACTAAAAGATAATATTTGATAGAAATTCTAGTGTGGCGTAGCACGTAAAAATACACCATAACAAGTCAAATAAAAATTTTGAAAATAACTAAATAGTAAGAACATACCTTGATCTTGGAAATCCATGTCACAAACACCACTCAAAAACAATGCAATTCTGAGAATTCACCGTTACACAAATAATGTGTGCTAATGAGTTACTGATAAGGCGAGCGCAACGTAGTGATGTGTTCACTTTGAGGGTCGAAAAATAATTGATAATCAGGTAAAACCGGTAATATATTTATACTTTAGGGTAGTTTGTATATCGGTTAATCGTTATAAATAATAAAATGCGGGTTATTTGACAAAGAAATTTTTGTATTTTGACCTATGGGTGAACCACCGTGCAGTGTCAAGTAATCCACCATCATTACACATTAACATTCGAAGAAACACAAGTTTTGGAAAATAAAACAAAACGAAATCATGACTTCTCAAATTCCCGCCAAAAAGCCATGTGCGAGATTAAATTTATTTTTAGAAAGTAAATATAGGTTGAATGGAAAACGGATGGCTGAATGCAAAACCCGTGCGAAGCCAAAATAAAGAAGAAGAAAAAAAGAAAAAACCTCGCACATAGATCTGTCAAAAAAGATGTTTTGTGAGATGTTTCATAGATGTTTCATAGATGAAGCATCTATGAAGCATTGATGAAGCATCGATGCTTCATATATGAAGCATATATGAAGCATTTATGAAGCATTTGATGAAAAATCAGATGTTTCATAGATGAAGCATCTATGAAACATCAGATTTTTCATCAAAAGTGGCCACTTTAGACCCCCTGACCACGTAATTCATCACCTTGAAACGTCACTTCCTATACATTTTGAAGTATTCTATTCTATCGCGACGGTAGATAGTGTAATATGGCTAGGGCCCCTGGCTTTTTGACGTTTGTGTCAAAATACAGTGCGCGATATGGTGCTCCCACACTGCTGTTAGAAAATGTTTACAAGCAATAGTAAACATTTTCTAGCAGACATTTGATCACAATGATAGGAAAATGTTTTCATGTTAGAAAATGTTCGTAAACACTTCTTAAGGAGCTTTCTAGGTTAGTACCTGCCTAAATGTTTTAGTGTTGAAAAATGTTTGTAAACATTTTTTGTCAGCAGTGTGGGAGCACCAATACATTGCTCACTATATTTTTGCACAAACGTCAAAAAGTCTCAAGTTTACGCGGCCGGGTAAGTAGTACTTATTATAACATTTGTATGCTTGCAGTGCAGGGTTAACATAGTGCATTCGGTAGAGCTTTGAAAATGCTACTTTACAAGCTAAGATCCATCCTGCAGAAATTGAGATAGGTGGTAGGTACCTAAATACTTAGGTAATTAGGTAGGTACCTAAGTACTTGGTTAAATGATGAAAGTCACCCTTTTTCCAAGGCACTCAGAATTTCAAACAAAACTAAAGGAAATATTGGCAATTATAATTATACTTAATTAAAATTTGGATGATATTTTATGAAAGGAAGCCCTTGGTTAAATAAAATCTATGTTCATTTGATTTTAACCTTGATCGGAGCTCTATGCATTTGTTTCCATTCTCCTTTGAAACTAAAGGGTTTTGTAAATATTTATAAAATTATGAGAAATCGCATTGTACAAAATCTTTCTTTTTTCCATAAGTGGTAAAAACATTTGTTTTGTTTCCATTCTCTTTTGAAAGTAGAGAGGGTTTTAGACAATATTCACTTAAAAAAAATTAAAATCGCATTGTATAAGTACTTAAAATCTTTCTTATTCTTTGTGCTAAAACAAACACATGAAATACTGTGATGTGCCGTTTCATATACGATTATTAATACAAGATTTATTTTTATTTTCTATTATGGCATCAAGACTGAATCTTCTAGCCATGTGATGTTGATGAGCTTAAGTAAAAACAAACAAATCCTATTTTATTACCATCACGAGATGATACTAAATTTGCTCCAATTTGACGTGACGTGATGTCATATGTCAGTTTAAATAAGCGTCATGTCTGTTTGTGATTAAATATTTTATTAACACGTTCGCTGCCATACGAGTATACTCGTAGTAAAAAAAATCTATCCCTGTTGCCATCCATATCAAATCATCATCCCGAGTATACACGTAGTTGGCAGCACATCCTAGTTATCTCTACGAGTATACTCGTAGTTTGGCATTAGATCAAACTTTTTCAATTACAGTGCCATACAACGAATATACTCGTATCCAATATTGGTGTTCGATTGGCCAATAGCTGCGAAACGCGAACGGAAAAGTATCAAAAAAACCTAATAATGGCCAGAGATAAAATGATAGAAAGAAATCTACCTGTCAAATCAACTGCTGCCTAGTACTCGGAGCTGAAAAAGCTATATTTTGGAAATAAACTGAGTATTTACATTTTCGAAACCTGCACAATGCTGCAATTATTTATAGTAAAACGAGTTCTGCCTGAAAATACAGATATTGACGCTCTGACATTCAAGGATGGGGTCATAAAGTATTTGCTTGGTGCGCTATCTCAGTTTCTCAAGAAGCAAATTCTTCAGGCTATTTTCATCACTAGAACCGTTTACAACCGACTCAAAAAGATAAATAGAAACTTTGAAATCCATTCCGCATGTGCAGTAAGCAAATTAAATGCCGTGAAACAGTGTATTACTGTCCCGTTTGACCCTAAATTTCAGGTTTATATGTGGAAAATTGTTTCAGAATCGATCATACCCGGTCGTCTTTTTTTTTGTTGTCATGAAAAAAAAATGTATGAAAGAGTTTTCAGTTTTTTTTGTAAGTTTTACTTCCAATGCCAATCAATCGATTCCCATCCTGTTTATACTGCCAACGCTTTAAATTTTGTAGGTAGCCTCAACTAAACATCTACGACTTGACTCGTAGCTGGCACTGGGTGCCAGATACCTTGCTACGAGTATACTCGTATTTGGCAGCGAACGTGTAAATTAACTATTTTTAGACAACGTACATCTTATTTGTTCAGGATTTTGTAAATTTTTACATAGATTTTTTTTTTTTTATTAATTGATAACAGACAATAATTTAGGGGATTTACCGTTATTAAGTTTTTTTAATAAGGCCAAATTTTTGTTTAATTAAATAAGATTATAATTATGTTTGATCTTTACCTAAATTATTTTATTCTAATTACAATAACTGTTCTTTTAATATTTTTTTCGGGAAATACCAAAGGAAAGTCACAGACAGAAGCCGATGTCAAAGCAGAATAAAAATATACGCAATGGAAAAACATGTGGCCCAGTACCGTGTGAACGTAATGTCCAATAAGATAAAAGACAAAGATGACTTATTTATTCTTTTAAATAATGTTTCTTTGGTAATGAATGGCTTCTTGATACCTACTAAATTAATTTAAAATTTATTGTGTGCTCACATCTATTTTCGGTGATTTATCTTAAGGCATTTTAGCTAATGCCTGGGACAATGTTATGTTGTTGTGGAATAACTCTAAAGCCATCATCTTTTCAATCAAGTAAGCTTTGAAATCTTAAATTCCTGAAGATCTCAGTGGATATTAAATATTGGATCTTTCTACTTAATATTAATTGAATTTGAGTAGGAACTTGTGGAACCGTGTGTATGCATTAGGGCGCAGTTGTGTCAATTATTTCATCATTATTTCACAATGTTGAATGAGTTACTATTAGGTAACTACCGATTGAAAAAATTGTAAGGAAAATCCGCGGCTTAGTCATCTGCACACATACCAATACGTAGTTATGATAATCTCATTCTATACTCTGAAGAAATGTCCGGAAGTTGGAATTTTTTTTTCTTACCAAAATATTGTTTCAGACGCTACCACAGTTGTACATTTTCCCGTAACGTTGTGAAAACGATAGTTACGAGTATTATCAGATTTGAGTGGTTCTGACAGAGTTTGTAAACTGTGTTCAGATTTGAGTGGTTCTGACAGAGTTTGTAAACTGTGTTTGCGGTAGGGCACGTTGTGTCATTTATTTAATGATTATTTCACAACGTTGAATGGGAGGCTTAAATACCACCGATAAATTAAACTGTCACAGTTATTCTATCTTTATTTTTCCAAGAATTTGATTAAGGCCAGGTCAATAATCCAATACAATGTGGCGTTGTTTTCGAGTTATGCAACCGAGAGTTGAAATTTAAGTAGCTCCATCGGAATAGTTCCAAGAAACGTGCTTTGTAGAAAAACACTGGAGGTTTTTATTGATTCAGATACGATAAGGGAACATAATCGGGATATAGAGCATAGTTTTAGTGGCGTTTTAAATTCGCTGATTAGTTCGTTGAATAGATTAGAATTCTGAGAATAGAAAGTGGTGAACAAAAGTTTGGGAATTGCTTTCAGACCGCCCTCAAATTGAAACTAAAGCCACAATAACGATCGTGTTGCGAATGAGTAATAAATGATTTCACATCTAAAAGTTTAATTTTCATGGCAGGACAAAATTTCTGAACATTCCTGGGTCCAGGCGTAGAGGAAGACCAAAAAAGAAATGGACAGAAGTGATCAAAAAAGATCTACAGGACTGCAATGTTTCCCAGGACGCGTTGGATAGAGCGAAGTGGAAGAAGATGACGAGGAAAGCAGACCCCACCATCGGATGGGAATAATGCTTAGGAGAGAGAGGACAAATTTTTTTTTTAATTTCTTTCTAGTCTGAATGTTCTGATATCGTTGCACCTGTAGATTCTTCGCGCCCAAGCTGAGACCAAGACCGGAGACTGAGACCCAGAGACGGGCTTAGGGGTGCGCGAAAGTAACACTAGACAGAAAAACGTCAATAAAATTAAGTAAAGTACTTCCAGATGGTCATAATCGGCACCGGTTAATTTCGTGTTTTCCGAATATGACCGACAAAGTTGAAATTGTGAGTAATTTGCATTTTCAAATTACTTTATAACAATCGTTTTAACAATTTTATACGAAGTTTTCCGATACCCATTATTAATTTGGTAGTACTGTAGCCTTTTATAAAGTTCTGTAACCCATTCATCAATCATTATCGTATGAATAGTTGACAACGTAATTTGACATGGAAACCATTGTATTGTAAGATCGCACAATAACACCCGTCTTCAGTTTCAAATAAAAGTGACCAATAAGTACAAAAAAAGAATGTAGTAAGCAAAACCAGATAAACAGGTTTCAGGTATTACCGGTGTACCTATATTTTTATACACAGTATCCAATTTCTTTTCACTGCACAAACAACGAATTGAATGGGGGATGAACGCAAGCTACCGCGATAATAACCAACGAGGTTTATTCCATGCAAACAAAGGCACAATTGGGTACCGTAATCGTAAAGCCGCGTATAAACTAAGCGCGGCAAACCATCGAACATTGGCGCGCGCGGCGGCCGCGCTCTATGTAGACGGGACCGCCGCGCGCGGCGACGCGAACATTGCCGCGCTCGAACGTGCCGCGGGGCGATCCGCTCGCTGTCGGTTTTTAGACCGCATCAAAGGAGCTTCAGTCGTTTGCTCGCGCGCAGTGGGGACGGTTGTAGTTTTGGTGATTTGGCTCGCGCGGCGAATACGTAAAAATGGACAACGAAAAGTGCCGTTTACTAATACAATTGTATGGCGCTAAAGAACTTTTGTGGAACAGCAAATCACAATAAATCGCTAAGGTATGATGCGTGGGTAGAAATCAGTACGAAAATGGATATACCTATTCCTGACTTGAAAAAGAAAATGACTACGCTTTTGGCGTCCTACAGAAGAGAAAAATCTAGAATAGCTAAAAGTTGTCATACTGGTTCTGGTAAGTACCTATTTATTTTGCAGTTAAACGGCGGATAGTCAGACCAGTTTGGTCTGACTATCCGCCGCGGTTTGTTCGTGATGGATCGCCTGCCGCGCGCGCCAACTAAATTCATATCTAAATATTGGCTCGCGCGGCAAATGAGCGTCAACTCTGGTCGAACATTGGCTCGCGCGGCTGCCGCGCTTAATGTATACGCGGCTTTTAGAGTTGTTTTGATGTTCAGTGAACCTTACAAATACACTAAACATCCCAAAAAACCATAACCAATGAGAAAATACATCGCAATTTTCGTTTTTCACAGCTGTTCGACATTCGACACATCGGAATAGCGGCGAACGCGAAGGGCCATTATTACGCACCATAAATAATACAAAAAGCACAAACCCTTGCCTCTTCCTTTTACGATTCAGAGGAAAGAAATAAAATATGTGCGAGCCAAAACAAAGGGCATAAAACGAAAATGACAGGGCCACACGCTTTTAGGCAGACCGAACAAAAAGAAAACTATAATCTCGTATTATGTAATACTCGGAAGAACTCCTTCGACGGGACTCGTATGCAAGCTTGGTTTAAAAATAACTCAAGGTTAGCTCGCCAATATGCTGGCAAGGGTTCCTTTGTGAGATCAAGGCCCACCGGTTCTGCAGGGTACCTATAAACATCCACTTATTTGTGTGTGGAATTTTGTTGATGAAGCTCCCGCGTGGGTAGCATTGAAAAAATTCTCCGTCGCATCATTTAGCCAAGCATGACATTTTGATGTGGTTTCTCATGACATAATTATGGGAAAATAGGTAAGATACATTAAATTGAAAGTCTGGTTTAAGATAATAATCATAATATTATTTTTGAACCACATTTATGAAAGCTTTTATGTTTTTCCATTCAGTTTTAAATTGACTTTTTGCAAAGTCTAGGATTAAAGGTTAAAAATGTAGCTGTTTCCCTTACATCTGTCTGTAAATATTTCTGCCTGAATCTATATTTAGCTCTTGAAGAAATACATAATACTATCTAAGGATGCGTTGCATAAAACAGCCGTGTAAAACATTTTGCCAAGACCTTGAACAGCCCCAAGCAGGTGCGACCAACCATGCACCTGCCTAGTTATACGCTGACCTATAAAAGCAATAATTAAATAATTTATTCTTCAACAATTATGCTGTAGATGTGGGTCAAATAAAAAGGGAGTTGGGGTTCCGCTTGGTGCCTTTAAATTGTTCACAAGCCTCGAGGAGTCAAGGTAAATGATGATCTCAACCAATCCATTATTTTATTTTTAAGGGCAACATTCCATTAAACGAACATAATTATATTTTTGGATTTCCTGCTTGCATTATTATCTTTCCTTGCCTACATAATTTTAATGTGTTTTTATTTCTTTCAAGCTTGTTGCAGTTGTTTTAAATTCAGATTCATTCATAGAAAAATGAGCTCTAATTTTTTTGATTATACTTAGGGAGTGGCCACATTGCGTTTTCTGCAGCGCGTTTTTGAGCTTCTTCGTGTTCGCATCGTAATCGTTTGGATACAATATCTAATTATTCTGTGGGAAGGGAGCTGTCTACGCGTTTGTATTGATAAAAAAAAAAAGCTTATAAACGCGCTGCAGAAATCGCAGTGTGGCTACTCCCTTAGTAGACATTTACTTGCTCAATCATGATCACCTAAATACTCAATCATGATTACCTTAAGAGTAGAGAGATATAGTCAAACAAAAGCTGTAGGTGTTCCATACAATTTTCCTTAGTCCTAAAGAAAAATCAATTTAAGCGCGGCGCGGTCGGGACTCCAAATCGCAAGTTGAGCTTTGTTTCATTACTCTATCTAGCTTCAGTATTGTAACCATCAGTAGTTTTACTGGTTTTACATTCTGTGTGATATTTGACATTTCTAACATGCTTTTATTAGCTTCACTTGTATCTATCTAACGGAATCTTTAGTTGGAACGTTATTTTAACCCACTTCAAAACGTCGGACTAAATTGAAACTTGATAATTCGTTTCCTCTATTTTCGCCCGAGCAGGGCCTCAATTCCTCTATTTTACAACGTTAACCGTCCAAGTTGCCGCTGCGTTTTGTTTCGTTCTCCAAAATGACAGAAATTTGCAAGACCTCATTGGTATTTTGTTTGTAAACGTCATCACAACAGGGTATCCTTACCTCATTGGTCATTAGTAGATTAAGAAACGAAACTAAATAGTTGACTTTTTGCTTTGATTGGTATAAAGTTTTTTAATAGAATCGACCTACAGAGCTCGGTCGCTCAGGTAGATACTATTTTAATAAGCAAAAGTACTATTTTAGTGAGAAAAATCACAGAAAGAATATTAAAAGTGGCGGTAGGTCAATACGTACGGACCCATCTGATCAAAGCACCTTGGTTTGTAAAGGTTTTGTCATTGAGCATGTTTTATTTTATACAGAACCACAACACAACCTTCGGATGCTAAACAAAGGGTGCTAAGTACTCGACCAACTTACCCACGTATTTTTTCTTACGCTCCACCGCGTAGCTACGAAGGAAATGGGCTGTTTATGTAAAGTTTTTGAACCTCTTTTTTACGATACAAGCACTATCCGTTACTGATGGACATGCAAAGTATTATTGTAAAGGTTATACTAAGTATGGTTTTCCATTATACTTAAATTGGTTTCTTAATTAATAAAATTTAATTCAAATTAATTTAAGTAGGTACGTACTTACCTAATTATAAAGGTGGAATCAGACGGTTCACTTTTCGTTCATTTCTGTTCTTCATTCGGCATCTTTCACTTAACACATCGAAACATAAAATAGGTAAAAGAAAACTGTCATAGAAAACCCCAGCATTCATTCGAGCGATCTTTCACTCGAGTGAACCGTCTGATTCCACCATTAGAGTAGGTACAGAAGTGCTCGTACCTATCTTAAAACATGCTTGGAAAGTTGGAATACACATGCCATTAAAAGCATGCTTGTTTCGTTTGCTACCTACGCTATGCTTACGTCACAAGGTACTGCTCGAAACTAGCTTGCTAGTCACTTAAAGGGTGCTTATGTAGTAAAAGTGTAAGTATTCCAGGTATAAATGGTACCTACACATAATGAACAAACAAATTAATGTACCTACTTACCTAGTTAAAAAAATATTTAAATCACGTTTTTTTTTATTTTTTAAGACAATCAGTGGCTGAGACTCGCGAGGGATCGGAGAGAATGGCGTGATAAAGAAGAGGCCAATACCCAGTAGTGGGTGGAAATGAGCTGAGATGATGAGATGATGAAGACAAACAGCAAAGTCTCACGATACGGGCTTTTGCCTAGTGAGAGGATGAGGACCGCTAACAAATAGATTTTTTTAATTGTAAATCAATGTGTACCTACCTACCTACTTATTTCACTGTAAACTTTTTTTTGCTCCAAATTAATGTTTATTTTATTTTCATTTATAACAAAAACGTAGCAAAATAAAATAGGTAAGTACTTAATTACTTACCTTCTGAAGATGCCCAAAAGCTTTTTCAAGCACGGATCTGGAACTGTGTTGTCCGTGTGGGATACATATGTAGTGCCTGGACATTCGATACGAAGTTCAGCCGTGCATTCATGAATTTTACGTTTCGCAAAATCTATATGGGCTTTGACACGAGCTTAGTAGGAAATCTTCGTCCATGTTTTTCCTGTGGATAAGGCGGTTACACATTAAATTGACGAAAATCGAGAGCTTAGTAAAGGAAACCATTGTCATGTTTTTCCTGTGGATAAGGCGGGTACACATTAAATTGACGAAAATCGAAATTCCGATCCTTGAAATGCCGAAGCTTAAAATATAGAATGTTTGAAAAATATATTACTTAGTTTAAAATTTATATTCAGAACGCTCGAAATATCGAAAATTAAATTGAGTGAGTAAGTTCGTATGAGCAAGTGGCCTTTGCAGGCAGAAGCTTAAAATATTGAAAATGTCATAATGAAAATAAGGTTTAGGTACCTACAGTACGGCCAACGGATCTCGGCGTTCGTGAAGTTAGCCGTTTCGATGCGCAGTGCAACTTTTTCATACAAAATGTTCTACTGCGCAGCGAAAAGTCTAACTTCACGAACGCCGAGATCCGTCGGCCCAACTGTACCTGTGTTTTAGTATTTTGTTCCCCTTCATTCAAAATTCCCAATCGTAAAATCCCCGAATCAAAATTATTTTTACACAAACTGCGCAGAAGGTAAAGCTTTGAATGAAGCTTTATTTTTATTTTAAGGTCACACAGATGGCCACACAATTGAAAACTTTAAGAAAAGCTCCAGAAACTCGTTTGATTTGCGTCGCATTACCTCACATTGATGCCTCACTTTGCCATTTTACTCTTTATACCAATGCAATAGTGGTCAAAATGACCACGTGTTATTTAAGTTCCCCTCAGAATGCACTCCACCTGGTAAGAATAAAATTGGGTCACACATTGCGTAGGTACCTTATCCTGAATTCTCTTTATACCAAACGGGTTCTGGCATATAAGCACACAAGTTTCTTTTCATAGTTTATCCCCTTTGAACACGTGCGCATGAGAATCGGCGATTCTCCGATGAATGGTGTTTATTCGGCTGTGTTTCTCGAGATCTGTATTGTTCATAGAGGGGTGCTAAGCTTTTATTAAAGTGGACTGCTTAGTTAGATTATCCGCTTCGGTGCTTAGATGAAAGAGTTTCGCGTCATGAGAATATAATTACTTATTGAAATTACTACTTAGGTACCTACTTATTAAATAACCTAAGTACTTTACTTACCAGCCAAATAAGCGAAAGTTTGTGAGGATGCCTGGATGTATAGATGTTCCGATGTTTGTTACTCTTTCACAAAAACTACTGCACGGATTTTAATGAAACTTGGAATAGGTACTTATACCTAACCTAACATAGTTTGACCTGGAGTAACTTTTATAAGTAGTAGGTACCTACCTACTAAGTACCTAGGTAGCAAGTAATAGGAGTGCTATTCAGACCTACCTACTCGGAATGTAGGGGAAGGTCGTTACCCCTCGTACGGTTTTTACGTTTTATTTTTTTTTATCTCGAATATTTCATTGGGAAGTGAACTAATTGCATATACTACTAGTATATATATCAGAGCTTAAAATAAAATAAAAATAAGATGATTATAACTCATATTCAATGCACAATGATGATTTAAACACCAATCGGGAATTCGTACGAATGTGCCCCATGTGTGGGGTAGTTTCGTACAGTGTCGGGGGTACCTTCGTACAGTGCGATAAAAACTGTAAATAGAATTAACTTTTTTTTATTTTGACAGTAAATAATATTTACTAAATTACCGAAAATCAATAACTTTTCTTCAAGTCAACAAAAATTTAAGTTTTATCTTCTTGTTAACAAAAATTCAATGACTTTTTGTATAGTCTCCAAATATTAAATTATTTTTATTTTACTCAACAAAAACTTTTTTGAAATTAATTATTTTGTACGTTCATAAATTCTAGCTAATACAAATCAAATCTAAAAAAGGGATTAATCAATTTTTGAAATATTTGGTGCAGATTATATCATCGTCAAGTAGCCGTTTAGATGAGGACCCTGTTAATAGCCAATAAAACTTGAGAAGACGACAGTGTTTATCCACGTTTGGTTACGTGTCTTCTTCGGATTATAATTTTGCACCATTTTTTTTTGTAAAAACCATATATTAAGTAGGTAGGTCCTATAAAATAAACATAAACACGTCGATCATATGCGTACGAATGTGCCCCACCTGGTTTGTACGAATGTGCCCCTTAGCCAAATAATAATTAAATAAAACCTGTTTTAATATCAATATGAAAACATGATTAATTTGCTATTAAAAACATATCTTTAGGATGTTTTATAGTTACTGGAAAAAAACTGCGTAGGAAAACATATTATTAGTACTTAGTGTAAAAATTCACGAAAACTTTGATGAAAAAATTACTTACCGTGCGCGAAAACACTATTCTGCCTGTCACTTCGCTCTCACCGATGGGATTGGCACGAAACTATTTTCAGATATTGGCTGCTAGGCCACCTAAGCACACATGCAAAAGAAATGTCCACGGGTCCTTTCGTTTTTGTTTTATAAGCACTGTACGAATGTGCCTGCCGTACGAATGGTGACGATCTTCCCCTACCTATACCTACCTAGGTACCTACCGAATTCGGAAAGTGACGTTTCTTCGCTGAAAAAACGTCAACTTTCCAAAGAAAATCTTCAAGTCGGATTCATTTTCGGAAGGTTGAATCACACTGCAGTTACTTTTATCTGTTTTACTACTTACTTGAGGTACCTACCTAAAGAGGTAAGATGTTGGGTGGGGTAACAGACAGGTTACCTAGGAAAAATTACTGGTTCTGAAAGCATTGCAAGTTGAACTTGACCAATCCGCTTCCGCTTTCTCACCCGCTGTCGCTTACGCTTTCGCGCGAAAGTGAAAATTCTGCTAGGCACTTTCTCCCCACCCCGCCGGCGTCGCTCGCCCCGCCCCTCTTGCCCGCGCCCCGTGCCTCTTTCCCCGCGCGCCGCAAGGTCAGCCCCGCGCGGCGCTCGCAGGGAAGCGCGGCGCGCGGCAGTCACCGACGCTCTTGAAATTTCGCTTTCGTTCACTCGCGGTTATTAGTCGGCCGCGCGCGCTCCGGCAAACATGTCTCTTGCGTGACGCGCTCCATAACTACTCGTTTTCGTTTTCGGCATGGCGCCTCGTCGGCAGGGCGCGACCGGCGAACGCGAGACGGAAGAGCCCCGTGGGTGCAGCGTGCCCGGCGAGTGCCTTCGCCATCGAGACCCGGTGCGCGCTGAGGACGCGGTCCGCGTGCTATGCAACAACGACACGTGCGCCGCCGGCCGGTACATGCACAGAGAGTGCTTCGACCAGTGGGAAGCTGGGGTCTTGGCGTATCTCAAATCCTGCGGCCGAGCTCGTTCGTGGTCAGAGAGGCAGCGTCACCAGAATCTGTGGACGAAGAAGGGTTACGATCTGGCGTTCAAAGCGTGCGGTTGTAGATGCGGCCGGGGGCATCTGAAGAAGGACTTAGATTGGGCTCCTCCGGGTTTGGGGGGGATGAAGGTGGAGGAAGAGAAGAAGCGTCGGCGCCGGGCGCGGCCTGGTAGAACGCCGGTGGTGGACGCGCGGTCGAGGGCATTCAGTCTTTCGAGCTCGGGCTCCTGTTCCCCGCCTTCCAACTCTTCGGAGACTTCCGCCAGCCCCATCCACGCGCCGAACCTCGCTGTCACTCCGGGGAAGAAGATCTCCAAGCACGAACTGGTTTCCGACAGGGTCAGGTGAGAATCTTGACAAGTTTTTTCTAAATATAATTTATAAGTACCTACCTATTTGAAATATTTTCAGTTGGATTAATTGTAGATAGAATGGGTAAGTATAAGTATCTACCTAGATACCTACAGGAAGAACAGAGTAGTTCCCAGTCGGTAAATAGAGTAGGTACTTACCTAGGTTTATCTATCCGAAATAAAGTTACTTACTACCTACCAAATTGCTATGAATGATAAGCCGGTGCTAATTTTAGTGATCGTCCAATGCCTACTCTCACAAAATCATTAGGTAGGTACAAGAGCTAGGTACCTACCTAGGTCCGTAATCCGTATCATACAATAGGTAGGTACCTACCTACTTACAAAAATAAATAATTTCTTTACCTACCTCCAGGTGAGTGTGATCTAATCACTCTAAAAATGATTAAGAGATCCGTAGGAATTATTGTTAATACCTACTTCTGCAAAAACTCATTTCAAAATACCTACTAGGTAGGTAAAGTGCATGAGGCACTTTAAAAAATTCGACAAGCGTGTGTGATCAATAGTAAAAGGGTTCCGTCCGTAGATAAAATAATGTTGTGAATGATTGTTTAGTGTGTTTTGTTTTATCAGGTAGGTAATATTAATGAAATGCAATCAAAACAATTTAGCATTTTACATTATCTACAAAGGATTTTACAAACAAAGTTATTTATTCGGATCGTTTCTACACTGGCGATGTAATCCATTGCTGTCACTTAAATAAATCTGAGTATCGGAACGAATAGGTCTACATAGTTCGCGGGAACCGGTTAAAAGCGGTTCTGGACATAGATGTATGTATAGTTGGTACAGGAAAGCGGGTTTCAAACCGGCTACCTAGCCCTGTGCTATTGAATTTAGATAAGCGTGCAAGTTCCACCTACTGCTTTATACGATCACGTTTTGCACCTTCTATTTTAGCAACAGAAATTAAATGAGAAACCATCTTGTTTAGAAAATTAGTTTGCTGGCGTCAGTTTCCGGTAACACTTAGCATTTATCTAGTAGCTGAACTTGAATTAGTATTTACCCTTAATTCAGTTTTCTTATTATTTAGAAATATGCAAAATCAGGATTTAAAAAAAAAAATGAAAATGAGAAACTAGTGTTTTACATCTACAATAGCACAGAGTCTGTGTCACAGATTAACATTTTTATTTTATTTCTATTTTTTTCCGCCATAAATAATTTACTTCTCAAACAAAAGAGTTAGGTACTTTTAAAGAACCTATTTTTCGCACATTTGTGCAACGTCAATTTAAATTCGTGGTAACAGCGCTTCCCAAATTGGAGACCTTAAAAATGCAATTTCACCGGCTTAATACATTAACCGCGCACCGTTGCACAGCTGGTTTCCGTTTCCTGGCTAAAATGCGTTTTTCCCGAAATTATGGCAGGCTGGCAGCTGCTATGCCATTGCCAAGTTGTGGCACAAAAAGTTGGGCATGTGCATTATTGTGCATATAGCTACCTACCGACCTCCGAGTTACGTGCAGCGTCATGAAATAGCTCAGGTATTTTCTTTTCCCTGTTTTTAAGACTGGATGTACATATACATCTTTATCAACTGCAATTGGCGGCCTAAAAACTCCGTCACCAGAGTTGGCCACTTGCTCATTCGAAAGAAGAAGAACTGCAATACTATAAAATGACACAGAACTTATCATTTTTAAGACTGTAATGATTGTCTGTATGTAAGACTGTAAGTATTATCAAACTCGATCAGATTACCTAATGTTCATTAACCTTATTGGAGTGGGTTCTCATCCATCATTATTCATTCCCTCTTTATTTTACCCCATCATCTTGCACAACACAATTCTAACATTACTATGGGTAGGTAGGTACCTACTTTCTGTTACTCATAATGTTCTTATCAACCGACCGACGCCGACGCCTTCCATCCAACAACTCACATATTCAAACATCTTTAGGTTAGTACCTACTCTTATTATAAATTGTAAAACATGATTGTTCTGTATTAGTATAGTAGAATAGATTGTGTAAAAGTTTTTTAATATTAGTGCTGTGCTGAATCTTTGTTTACAGTTGGTAAGACACGCAGAAACCGGTTCCATCAATTACTAAAAAAATGCATTGACTGGCTTCAAGACAAAAAATATAAGAACAAAAAACATGCTAAAAATCACGTAGCAAAGAGTATCATTGGTATGATTCATTAATCGCATAATAAGCGTGGGAGTAGAATTGTACGTTATTTTATAGTCTACGTCGCGATGTAGATTGAAAAGTAGGCGAGAATGAGTGACGTTGTAAAACTTAATAAAACGAAGTCATCTGACATTATGAATACGAAATTTTAGATAAAATCTTACTAATTCTAATAACTTAGTCCAGAGAGGTGCAATAAACACTTTGATTTTTGCACAAAAAATATAACTAAGAGCTAAAAAAATCCATGATATAAGAATGTTGTAAAAAATACCTACTTAAACAGAAGCTATTGAAAAACACGATGTGTCTATGTCTATCAATGACAAACAAATCGATCGGCAGACAAATGAAGCAATAAATATGCGTGAGCGCAGCTTTTAGTTTATTATTATTTGGATTATCATATTAAGAGCATTGTAATGGACAGACAACATAATAATGGAGTATTATAATAACCCCATGCATCCTTCCGTTGCTCATTGTTGTCTGAATAATCGGTACGATTATTAAATCGCGTACCTACCTTACCTATGTAAGACTCAATCAGGCGAGACTTAGAAATTCACATAATAATAAATATGCGGTCAGAAATTTAGTTTATTTGAAATAGGTACTTGAAATGCCTATTTTTAAATTAACATAATTTATTTTTAAACAAGTTTGTTCCATAAGATCGCTATGAGTTCTGTACATCAAAAATAATAATCAGCTGAGTTTTTTTTGTCTCACGACTATGGAACATCACTACTTAACATTTTGTAACGATCTGTGTCTTGTTTTCGTTCTTCTCAGTAGACGATTATTGCTGGGCGTGCCCCTAAATTAATTAATGGTTCTAGTTTTAGCCGCGCTGCTTATTATACAGGTTTTGATATTTTTAATGGTGAAATAAATGTTGATTCCTTCAACTTTTCTTAAATATTTTACTTTTATTACTACTGTTTTAATGACGGAAAAAATTATAATGTAGGTAACCATAATGTCTCTTAGATACCTACTTATATAATAAGATGTCATTTTAATTACGTTTTTTATTACCTACAGTCCTTAATATTTAAAATTATAATAAAATTTTAATTAGGTAAATAATAAAATACGTTAGTACACACTATTATCGTAAAATTTTCGTGAAAATTCCTATTATATTTTTGAAAGTCAAGATTTAACGATCAATATCCGATAGTAAATTTTTTTATTGCTTTAAATTATAACATTAAGTTTTATTTATGGGGCGTAAATTGCCATGTTCTGTTCATTACAAAAAGCCAGAGAGATCACGATTATACGTAGGTACCTACTTACCTATATCAAAGCGGCCTTGAGACGTGCCTCTATGAACAAAGTAAACAATGTTTAAGGCACAGCAATTCCTCACTATTACCTATGCTATTACGTGTTATCCGCTTAGATAAAGTTGTCTACCAAATAAACATACTGATAAGTTTGATGATTAAAGTATAAAAATAACTAACATCAAAACAATCTTTGCAAAATAAGTTGTTTATAAACAGGTAATGATTAACTACAGCTAACCTTTAGATACAGCAGTCAATAAATTAATAAATAAAACGATCGTGATAACAATTTCTTAAGCTTTACGTACACTGAATTAATAAACTCGTTTTCACACATTAAAAACCAGATTGCTATTTTCAAAACAACTGAAGAAAAAGAAAAAGAAAAATTAAGAACAAAATCCCTTTACTTATAGGAGTATCGGTGCCGGTGCCATTTAAACAGAAATAAACATATCCCTTAAGAATGCTGTCTGAGGCGCGACCAGTGATTCAGAGTCCGACGAAGCATGAAAGTAACTGAGGGGAGGCCGATAAAGGGCACCGCTATGTCTTAGACTTATTAACTGGTAAAAAAACTGGTGAAGTTAGTTTTAACTGCTATATTTCAGTAGCTTTTTAAGTTTGTTTGTACCTATCGTAGACTTCAATATTCTTTTGTAATTCGATTCCAACAATTTCAGTAAGTAGTGAATTTTGTAAAAAAAAAATAGCTTTGTAACGTAAATAAAATATGTTGTACTTAACGTTATTTTCAGTAGCTTTTTTTATAAAATATCTTCCCTTCGGTTCTAACCTTATTTTAGTGGAGAATATAGTAGTTTATTCTTAATCAAGGTTACTTGCTATTAAAATCAAAAGAATGGTTTTTGTTTGTTGTGACGGAACCCCAAAAAAAATTAAGTTTTAACAAATTAATTAAGCATTAAGTTAGCTATTTTTCGTTTAATAATCAAAATTATATCTTAGTTTTATTATTACCAAAAATGCACGTGTAGGCAGAAATACCTTCTCTTACGTATTTGGTAATAAAAAACTGGTTGCAAAAATAGTTATTGTACGGTCGGCGACAAAAGACAAAAGTATTTTATTAAATTCAAATAATACTTGATTATTTAGTATTTTGACAAAAATATTTGAAGTAGGTAGGTATAAGTTACATAAATAAGCGCTTGTGGCGTAGCTTGCTTAGACGCTCTTTTGATAGATCTTTGAAGTTTTTAGATTCTTATGTTTGTTATTATTATGGAAATCCCTACTAAATTATTTGTGCGATCATATTTTGATCAAGATACAACCTGACAAAGTCCTGCAAATTGCAAAAAACAGAAGAAAATTTGAATTTCGCGGGCTACCATGGCACATCCATTCTAAGCAATCATAATTTGGATGGTTGACTGCAAATTGCATTAACAGCTGAGCGCTTCCGTGCTTCAGAGTGCACGTTAAATTGTAGGTCCCGGCTTTTATTTTAAACCATGACGGAGACCTTCAGGCGGCCTAAAAACTCTGTCACTAATGTTAGCCACTAGCAGCTACTGGCTTACATTGGTGAGCTAGTGACTAGCTCGTATGAACAAACATAGACATAAGGTGGAGTGCCGTAATTGCAACTAAAAAAAGTGGAGTCCTAACTTCATCGCTTGATAATTCTATATTTTGTATCAGAAATGTATTTTTTGAAAGATTTGTTCTATAGTAAATTGTATGTAGATTTATATCATTGTTATGAATAAAGTAAAGCGATAAAGAATAAAATTCTATTGCATAAATTCATGACAGAGGGAGCAATAGTTGCAATTACCCGTTTTTGCGGGTAATTGCAAATGGTAACCTATCAATCTTTCGAAAAACGATACACCGAATTTTGAAATCCATAAAACGTTTGATAGAAACTCGAAATCCAGATACTATGTTTTACATAATTTTATTACTCCGATAAAACGTTTCACAGAAGTCTCATTTGACAGAAACACTAATGCCAGATTATCAGTTCGTTTTTTTTTCATTCGACAACAATATCCATAAACCTTATTTTAAAAGACAGAAGTAACGCTTACCAGAAAATTTCCAGCCATATAAAACCTTTTCCATCTTGGGTTGGATTTAGTATTACGAAGCAGGATTTCAAGGGGGGAGGTGAGGGGGGGTTCCCCCTCCCCCCTGGTACCACTCCTATTACAAGGTAACGCACTGTTCTGGAGATAATCAAATCATTGTTTTATATACAAACTGGTAAAAATTGGTAAATATTTAGTATTCGGTAACAGTATTTTGGTGGGGGGGAGGGTGGAGGGATCCCCGCCCCCCTGGTACCACTCTCATTACAAGGTAACGCACCATTCTTGAGAAAATAAAATTATTGTAACCTAACCTTTTTTTTTTATTATCTAACCTAACCTACACGGGGCAACCGACACGGGGCACCCTGTAGGTTAGGTTAGGTTTGTTTATAAAAAAGCGAACGAAGTGAGCCCACCCACAAAATCTGGTCGCATAAACCCTCATAACATCTAAAAGAGAAACTAAATCAGATCCGACACGGGGCACCCTGTAGGTTAGGTTAGGTTTGTATATAAAAAAGCGAGCAAAGTGAGCCCACCCACAAAATCTGGTCGCACAAACCCCCATAACATCTAAAAGAGAAACTAAATCAGATCCGACACGGAGCACCCTGTAGGTTAGGTTAGGTTTGTATATAAAAAAGCGAGCGAAGCGAGCCCACCCACAAAATCTGCTCGCATAAACCCCCATAACATCTAAAAGAAAAACTAAATCAGAACCGACACGGGGAACCCTGTAGGTTAGGTTAGGTTTGTATATAAAAAAGCGAGCGAAGCGAGCCCACCCACAAAATCTGGTCGCACAAACCCCCATAACATCTAAAAGAGAAACTAAATCAGATCCGACACAGGGCATCCTGTAGGTTAGGTTAGGTTTGTATATAAAAAAGCGAGCGAAGCGAGCCCACCCACAAAATCTGCTCGCATAAACCCCCATAACATCTAAAAGAAAAACTAAATCAGAACCGACACGGGGCACCCTGTAGGTTTGGTTAGGTTTGTTTATAAAAAAGCGAACGAAGTGAGCCCACCCACAAAATCTGGTCGCATAAACCCTCATAACATCTAAAAGAGAAACTAAATCAGATCCGACACGGGGCACCCTGTAGGTTAGGTTAGGTTTGTATATAAAAAAGCGAGCAAAGTGAGCCCACCCACAAAATCTGGTCGTACAAACCCCCATAACATCTAAAAGAGAAACTAAATCAGATCCGACACGGAGCACCCTGTAGGTTAGGTTAGGTTTGTATATAAAAAAGCGAGCGAAGCGAGCCCACCCACAAAATCTGCTCGCATAAACCCCCATAACATCTAAAAGAAAAACTAAATCAGAACCGACACGGGGAACCCTGTAGGTTAGGTTAGGTTTGTATATAAAAAAGCGAGCGAAGCGAGCCCACCCACAAAATCTGGTCGCACAAACCCCCATAACATCTAAAAGAGAAACTAAATCAGATCCGACACAGGGCATCCTGTAGGTTAGGTTAGGTTTGTATATAAAAAAGCGAGCGAAGCGAGCCCACCCACAAAATCTGGTCGCACAAACCCCCATAACATCTAAAAGAGAAACTAAATCAGATCCGACACAGGGCATCCTGTAGGTTAGGTTAGGTTTGTATATAAAAAAGCGAGCGAAGCGAGCCCACCCACAAAATCTGCTCGCATAAACCCCCATAACATCTAAAAGAAAAACTAAATCAGAACCGACACGGGGAACCCTGTAGGTTAGGTTAGGTTTGTATATAAAAAAGCGAGCGAAGCGAGCCCACCCACAAAATCTGGTCGCACAAACCCCCATAACATCTAAAAGAGAAACTAAATCAGATCCGACACAGGGCATCCTGTAAGTTAGGTTAGGTTTGTATATAAAAAAGCGAGCAAAGCGAGCCTACCCACAAAATCTGCTCGCATAAACCCCATAACATCTAAAAGAGAAACTAAATCAGATCCGACACAGGGCATCCTGTAGGTTAGGTTAGGTTTGTATATAAAAAAGCGAGCGAAGCGAATCCTTTCTAAAAAAAAAAAAGGTTAGGTTAGGTTACAATAATTTGATTTTCTCAAGAACGGTGCGTTACCTTTGTAATGGGAGTGGTACCAGGGGGGCGGGGGATCCCCCCCCCCCCCGAAATACTGTTAGGAACCAAATACTAAATTTTTACCAGTTTGTATTTGAAAACAATAATTTGATTATCTCTAGAACGGTGCGTTACCTTGTAATGGGAGTGGTACCAGGGGGGAGGGGGAACTCCCTCTCTCCCCTCCTATCCCCCACCCCCCAAAATCCTGCTTCTTAATACTAAATTTTTACCTGAAACGTTTTTAGGTTATTATCGGTCTCAGAACCGAATCTGCCCACCCCGACTTCCACGTAGTCTTGTCTGTCCTACCCTAGAGTGTTTTTATGAACTCGGAGGCGCGAAGGGAGATGCAGTCCCCGCCCGCTGTGACAAAACGCGGCACCAGCACGAGCTGGAGCGGCTGAGGCTGGTCGCCGCCGAAGGTGGCGACCAAACAGCCGAAGCTGCGAAGGCTCGTGCTGATGCCGCGTTTTGTTACGCAAGGGCGGAGGGGCTGCACTTCCCGAAGCGCCGGAGCCGTCACAAATTCGAAATGGATTTAGGTTAAACTTTGATAATTTGCCAAAAGTGTTTGGTGAGGTTACTTAACCATCTAGCACGAAATTAGTTAGGAAATGTTAAAGGTAATAAAAAAAAAGTAACTAGGTACAATATTTAATAGATATCTACCTACAGTACTTCAAGCTACATAATGGACATCGGTCATTTAATTTTATGGTACCTAGTATTTATAATGCTCTGAATTATTACTAGAAAGATTGAATACATAATTTTGTAATAGGTCTTTCCTGAACCATGATTTTTCGGGATCACAAAATATATGGAAAACAAATTATATGGAAAACAAACATGCGGTAAAGTGAATTATCTGGATGTTAAAATTTCTGGAAAATGTTTAGATGTATTTTGTATTTCTGTCTTGTAAAAAAAAAACAAATGAAAATCTGGCTTAAGAATTTATGGAATTCGAATTCCTGTATTATGAAAAAAAAGAAATCAAAAATCTGTCAAACGTTCCTATGGATTTCAAAAATCTGTCTTGTAATTTTCGTGACATAAATACGTAACCATTGCAAATACTTGTTTTTACTTCTTATTTTTCTATGGCGCTTACTACTGGAAAATACAGAACACATGCCTTGAATATCGTTCTTTCGATTTATATAGCTATGCCCTTGCTACTAATGTCAAATTTTGCGCGAAAACACTTTTCAGCAAAGAATCCGGTAATTGCAA
The DNA here is from genome assembly GCA_958496255.1 of Camptogramma bilineatum. NCBI lineage: Eukaryota > Metazoa > Arthropoda > Insecta > Lepidoptera > Geometridae > Camptogramma > Camptogramma bilineatum. The sequence continues at coordinate 10,566,574 of OY292463.1, forward strand.
CTATTTTACTACAAATAGTGATGGGAAACTTATCGTGATTTTTATCGACTCGATGTTTATTTTAATCACAGTAATCTTTTAGTTATGAAACAGCCTCTTTTACTCTTAACTTTAAAGTCTTCAATTATCTTTTACTAATTATTTTTTCTAACCTTATTTCAATCGCAATAAGTAATATTTTAGAAGTTAAACAGCCTTTTTATATTCGTTTCACATATTGAACGGCTTTGGAAAGGGCTCCTCTAGCGCCAACATAATGAAGGGACTCAGTCACTCAAACTAATTGCTAAGAACTCATAGCATAGTATGGAAGTAGATAGTATATCTTTCAATAAAATATTACGTATCGACATAGTCATCGTCATTGTTACATCACTAGGTTTTTCAAACTTCATACAAAACCGGTCGTTAAATTGCAACTGTCAAAAAAGAAACAAAATGGTTACAATTACAAGGCTATGCACTTTTTGTCTGGCAAATGTAACTACAACCGTAACTCTGAGTAGATTTATCGTAGAATACAACAAACACATAAAAAACAACTTACTGTGTCTTAAAATCACTCTCACTGTGAACACAGCGGCGAAAAACCACGAAAAACAATTTTTTTAAATAAATTACGAAGAGCGTCCGAGCGGCGTCACTTCCGAAAAATTGGCAGTTTTACAAAAAGGCCTGTCATTCGCTCAGTTTTGGTCCTATCAACACCATCTATATTTTTAGACTGAGACTTTTAGGAGTTCAATACCACATCTATCGATGTTCAAAAAAGTGATCCTAGAGGGAGTTATTGACTCCAGTTGCAATTACCGGACAGTTGCAATTACGGCACTCCACCTTACACACATACATACATGGATGGTATATCAGTAGTATTTCTTGTAGCTGACTGTACCTACACAGTGTGTGTAGTAATAAAAGCCTCGGGCAAGAAATAGAGGTGGGCTGTCCGATTCTGTCAAAAAAATCCCAATGTAATTCAGAACAAGTTACCTATATCAAGTTTTGTTTACATTTGACATTTCGTAGGTGCGTCGTTGAGATAATTCTGACATGTTATCGCTTCGAGCAACGTTGTGCATTTATTTTTCGATTTTTTTTTCGTCTTCTTGAATTTGGCTTGAATTTTGCATTTAGCCAGTGTCAAGTAATTTGATATAGGTAATTCAAGTTTATAGGTTTACAAATACATTTACAGAGGTTTGTAACTTGTAAATCCGATAGTCCGTCTTAAAAAAAATCTGTAATTTTTACTTGTAGGTAAATAAAAAGAGATGGTGACTTATTCAGCAGAGCGTTGTAAAACTTTTTTAAGCTTTTTGATGTTTATTAGCTTACTTACACCAATACGGCTCTATCTACATAGCCATACCGAATAGAGTCTTTACATTATTTCAGGCCTCTTCTCCCAAAACTAAAAACGAAATGTCGTGCCAATCGTCGTAGTTAAGCTATGTTGGTCAAATGTTTCGAATTCAATTTCCACCATCTTAAGCTGTGCTACGAAAATTGACGCTAGTTTTTAGTTTTGGGAGTAATCCTCTAAGTATACTAGTGGCTCTGTGAATTGTATACCTCGCGAGTCTGTGTTCGCATAGCATATTTTGTCCAAGCTGAAGCAGAGATGCTTCGCTCGACCAAATTTATACACAATATGTCCAGCCGTTTGTTTTTAAACCAACGCAACGTCGTCTGAACATTTTCACAATCCTTTGTAGTACCTTACCTAGGATGATTTGATTTTCACTCTTTATTTTGCATAACAATTGCAATTCAAATTCTTTATTCAATCAACGTGAATGACTCAAACAGACGCTACGTACTTGTGGTTAACTTTATACAATTGCATTCCTAGCAATGAATAAATAACCTACTGCTTCCACTGATTCAATAATACAAGTACCTACTTACTATTCTGATAAAGTCATTCTTAGAAGTCACTAAAAGCTGTGTCAAATCTGCGGGGCCAGAAAGGTCGATATAGCAGAATCACAAAATTGCAATATGCCGTTCTTGTAACTCTCAGTCTATGAAAAGAGGCGGCTTAAAGTGCAATTAAATTATAACCTGGGCCTCTTCAAGTCAAGAGTGAACAAGTGTCTTCTAGACCTTTGTGATCCATCGTCAGCCACATCGTCACTTACCATCAGGTGAGATTGTGGCTAAACAAAGGTCTATCTACATTAAAAAAAAAAAAAAAAAAAAAAAAAATTCCTATGTGATTCTGCTATTACCGCCCTTTTTACCCGGGTCTGCCTACATTCAAACTGTTTATTTACTAGTGGCTCTGTGAGTCTGTCTTTGCATAGCTTAAGACGCAAAGCACAGTATTACATTATAGTATTTTCATAATTTTACCTCCAAATGAAAAAGAGTCGACAAATAGTCATTCGGACAACTATGATTTCATGGTTTTGATTTTTTCTTTAGTTTACGGAACCCTATAAATATCTGTTGGGAGTTCAGAAAAAAATATCTAAATAACAATTAAACATGTCTGGCTGGGTTTCCCGCCAGTGAAAGGCGTCCGTCGGCTTCCGTTCCCACTGGATCGTCACTATGGCTTGTTATAGCCGTTTTTAGGGCGTGATCGTCCAACGGCGCATGCTTGCATCAAATTGCATCGAATCACGAACACTATAGTACCACAAAAATGTCACACACCATCGCGGACGACCTTGGGTCTTTTCGACCACATAGGGGAGAGCAGGTAGGATTCGTACACTTTTTACTCTGAGGCCTGTAAAAAAAAAGTTAACAGCTATTGTAAAATTATTTCAATGCTGCTTTAATACCTACTTCACTGGCTTTAATAAAATTGTTGTTCAGTGTTCATACAATGACGCATTGTCGAGCTTTGATGGTTTTTCTAAAAAATGGGAAACGTACGAAAGCACCCCACACGCGGTGTGGCTTCGTACACAGTGATTATACATAATAAAAACATTTATTGTGATCAAAATTAACACAGAATCAGCCTTAAATGCAGTAATAAATAACCATATTGGTTTTTACACAGTCTAGTTACAAAAAATAACAATTATCATAAAATTTTCTGTTTAGGTCCATAAAGGAACCAATCAACATCATAACTTTTTGAAATTGGACCTATTTTTGCACATAATGAACATAGACAGATCTTTTCGAAAGCTGAGATGTTAGCTGTTCTTGCTGTAAGAGCAGATTTGTGTTGCGGCAATGTTAACTCCACATCTGCTAAGTAAACTGTTCCATTCATACTGTACGAATCTACCCCACACATAACTGTACGAAGGTACCCCAACCCAAATAATCCACAAATAAATTCAAAATAAAAATAACTGTCACGGTTATCTCAAAATAAATGTTAACAAAACAAGCTAGGGCATCAATCCATAAACAACAAGAAATAACCTTAACATTTAGAGCAAAACATATTAGAGATAAACGCGTTCAAAAGTGCATTCAAAAATTACTTAAGCGGCGCAAAAACACATATTGACTTGATCCAACCAAGCCGGCGGCCGCACTGCCACCCCGTTCCGTGGTTAGACTTAGGGTATGATGGTATGTCACGCAAACAAACATGAACGCGTCAACGTATTAGATTGTGTAGATATGACCACTGTACGAATGCTCCCTCTGTACGAATCCTACCTGCTCTCCCCTACGCACCAAAAACTCAACAATGTGTTTTACATTTGCAACGCTCAAAAAGTGCCGTGTCGCGTCATTTTACTTGCAAATTCGCGTGATTATGCATAGTGGAGTCGGGCGAAGATGTATTTACGCGTGCATTGTATGCATTGTGTGTTGGATACGCGTGTGGGCACGCACTGTAGCCGCATCTAGCTATTCAAATCCCCCTCGCATTCAGACAATGCATCAGCCGAATCGATTCAACCCTAAAATGCACTTTGCTGTTGGAAAATATTAATGGCCTTCGAACGTGTTACCGTGTTCTCTTTCCTATGTATTTTTAGCTGCACTTTTAGCCACTTATTCTGTTTTGTAGGAGGTATGTGGATATTTTATAGTCACGTACCATGGTCAGCTGAATCTCATTGCGTAGTCAAGAGACGGTGCAGCGGCAATTCAGAGCGAACTATGCATAATTTAGCCATTAATTCTCAAAATGACTCTTGGTAGTTCTACTAGACGAGCCGGACCGTCTGTAAATACGCTTCGAATGCAACTTGGATAATATCTTAGCTATCTGATGCAGCAGATGCAATCCGATAAGATTCTATTACAATAGGTAGAGATTGCTCAGAGTAAAGTAGGTAGCTTTGTTCGTAATGCGTCAACGTCCAAATCAAAAAAAATGTACTTATCACGACTGTATCCCCAAGACGTGGTAGACATTCTCTCAGATCTTTAGGCATTTGGGATTCCTTGAAGATGTCTAAGGTAGTCAGAGGTAAGTCCAAATGAATATTTTAATACTGCCTACATTTTGCAGAAGTTAGGTTAGGTTGCAAGTCCATCGACGCTATTAAAAAGTTAACAGCTTTCCTCATGATTATCTTCAAAATATTTTTCAACTCCCAAGCTTTTAGTAGGCAACCGCGAGCTGATACAAATGAGCCTAAACGAGTATCTTATTCATTAAAGAGTTCCGTAGAACAGCTCCTGACTCCATCATCAGATCAGCTCGCTGTTACCATAATATTGCATAGTCATTGTCTCCGAATATACGCAAGTACCATTTGAGCCCAATCGAACGTCAAAAAGTGGTTCTAATTTAGCTTTCAAGATTTGACCCAAACGAACATACCTACTAACACGGCAAGCAAAGCCAATAAAAGCTTGTAATAATAAGCTTACATACGTCTGTAAGAGAAAGTTCGGGTAGGTTCAGGGACGAGACGAGGCTATTTACAGCGCGTAGCGGGCGATCGTCGATGCAATTAAATTTGTACAAGCTTTATGTTCCCGAGCTAAATATATGGCGTTCCGTGTTGCCGTGCGCTTCGAAATGCCATCACTTTCGATACAGCAATCGGCATTTGCACGCAATTGCACACGGAATTTACCATTTTATTATCAGTGCTAGGTACTAGCTTCCAATCACGGCTTTGCTTACACTTTTCACAATGGATCTAGGCATTCGTGAAGTTAGCCGTTTCACTGCGCAGTAGAAAATTTTGTATGAAAAAGCTGCATTGCGCATCGAAACGGCTAACCTCACGAATGCCTAGATCCATTGTGAGAAGTGTACCTGGTACCAGCATAGCCCTTGACAATCAGAGATAGGTACCCGAAGCGCTCGTGGCGTAGCTTGCTTAGATGTTGCTTACTTAGATGTTGATCGGCGTGGTACAAGTGGCATGCTTCCGTGCTTCGGAGGGCAAAATGTCGGTACCGGCTTTTAAGTTGTTAAGCCATGACGGAGGCCTTTAGGCGGCCTAAAAACTCCGTCACCATAGTTGGCCATTAGCTCATACAAACTTAAATTTACGAATGCTTTTCCTTTCGACCCAATATTTCTCATCCCAATAGGTTTTTTTTTTCTATTCAACCAAAACTTGATTTTCTATCTACTCGTTTCATCCCTTATGTAGGTTTATTCCTAATTTCCTATTGCATACTTAGTTTACCCGTGATAGAAGACTGAATGAAATCGGATGAGTAGAGTCAGATCCTCGTACATCCAAACTTACAAACATTACCTACCTCTCTATAGTTATAGATTAGTTATACCAATAACAGTTTCTCGGATCTTCAAAGAGATAGCTATTATCTACGTTTCAACGCTTCGGCTATATCCCTAAAGGGCAGTAGTAGTTTCGCATCAAGTTATGACAACATCATTGGGAAAACTGCTTTGGCAACTCGCCATATCGGTGTACAGATTATGTTTTAATTCTGGTTGGAAACAGAGCTTTTGTATAAAACTGTTTGTGGAACGATATTTTAAAGAGTTTATTGTCATTGTAACTGGCACAGAGTTTAGTAAAGCTAAGAATCGATAACTTGGGTATTTATTGTAGGTAGGTACAGCTAGCAACAAAAGTATATAGACATTTGAAACTGAAAAGCTCAAGTTTATAAGATCTTTTCTGACCAGGATTCAATGGTGGCTAATAAATTTACCAACAAAACTGTCTCTGTCTTTAAATGCATGTGAAACTTAATTTATAAAAAGATTTTAGCTAGCGCGGAGGGTAAAGATCCATAACTACTTGTGAAGTTGTGAGTCTATTTCTCTAAAAAATTTTAATGTAAACTTTAAATTGTCCATCATGTAGACACTTTTGGATTAATAAACGTTATTTTATTGTATCTTATTTTGCAAAATCAGCTTTCCTTGCACTTCTCATGGTACATAAGAGTAAGAGTACTTTCATCATTCGCACTGCTAAGGTCTAGAACTCGCCGCCGGCTTCTGTTTTCCCCGAAAATAATAACCTGGGTCTCTTCAAGTCAATTGTGAATAAAAGTGTCTTCTAGTCCTTTGTGATCCATCGTCAGCCACATCGTCACTTACCATCAGGTGAGATTGTGGCTAAACAAAGGTCTATCTAGGTTTTACGTAGATCTTAGCGTAGGTTTCCTACCATATTTTTTGAAACCAAAATTGGTTCAATAAAACGGATAAGGGCTTTTATGTTATGGCTTGTTTTTGAAAAATGAGAACATTTTCCAATTACTTATTGTGTACTAGACTTGCCTCTGATCACCTTGACAGAACATCTTCAAAGGTTTCGTCTAAGGTAAAGGAAACTCAAGGTACAGAGTTCATTGTCCCTTTAAAGGTCGAATCAACACTAACAATCGCCTATTGAGCGTTCATGAGAATACCTTCCTTATATATTTCCAATAAGTACTTATCTTAATTCCTGGTTGCAGTAGCCTCTCATGAATATAAAATAAATTCAGTAATGCACTGAGTATTAAGAAGTGGTTTAATAAAAAAAACCGACTTCAATGTTATAAGCTGAGCAATTTTCATGCATTTCTGTTCATAACTCCGAAGATCCTTGACAGATCCTGACCAAATTTTTGTGGCACCAATCGGAAAGTGTACCCTTTCGAACAAAAAAAGAATTTTCTAAATCGGTCCTGGCGTCTTCGAGTAATCAGTGAACATACATAAAAAAAAGCACAAAAAGTGTTATTTAAGTTGTAAAGTTACACGATGTTACAACTTTTAAAAACTGATTTCCAAGTGGTTTTTATTACCAGTTCCATATTTTCTTACTTTGCTTAATAAGACACACATCGACGCTAAAAGTTAAATTAATATAGTAAGCGTTACGCTTGAATTTCTCATAGCCGATCCCAAGGGGCTTGTATGTCGAGGCAATATTTCATCTGCAGGCGCTTGTTTTACGAGCTTCGTCTGACTTTTGACTCGTTGCGAAGCTTTGTTCTGCCATCGTTATAACCACAAATAAAATTAATTACCTACTGTATAGGTTTTCAGACTGTGTCCTTATTTACTACCTTATTCAGCTTTTCGATTTATTTTTGCGTTCTTTTAAAACATCCATACGAATAGAAATACCTAGTATGAAAACTTGTTAAGGTGGAGTGCCGTAATTGCAACTGTCCGGTAATTGCAACTGGAGTCAATAACTCCCTCTAGGATCACTTTTTTGAACATCGATAGATGTGGTATTGAACTTCTTCTAAAAGTCTCAGTCTAAAAATATGGTGTTGATAGGACCAAAACTGAGCGAATGACAGGCCTTTTTGTAAAACTGCCAATTTTTCGGAAGTGACACCGCTCGGACGCTCTTCGTAATTTATTTAAAAAAATTGTTTGTCGTGGTTTTTCGCCGGTGTGTTCACAGTGAGAGTGATTATAAGACACAGTAAGTTGTTTTTTATGTGTTTGTTGTATTCTACGATAAATCTACTCAGAGTTATGGTTGTAGTTACATTTGCCAGACAAAAAGTGCATAGTCTTGTAATTGTAACCATTTTGTTTCTTTTTAGACAGTTGCAATTTAACGACCGGTTTTGTATGAAGTTTGAAAAACCTAGTGATGTAACAATGACGATGATTATGTCGATACGTAATATTTTATTGAAAGGGATACTATCTACTTCCGTACTATGCTATGAGTTCTTAGCAATTAGTTTGAGTGATTGAGTCCTTTCATTATGTTGGCGCTAGCGGAGCCCTTTCCAAAGCCGTTCAATATGTGAAACGAATATAAAAAGGCTGTTTAACTTCTAAAATATTACTTATTGCGATTGAAATAAAGCTAGAAAAAATAATTAGTAAAAGATAATTGAAGACTTTAAAGATTAGAGTAAAAGAGGCTGTTTCATAACTAAAAGATTACTGTGATTAAAATAAACATCGAGTTGATAAAATCACGATAAGGTTCCCATCACTATTTGTAGTAAAATAGTTGCAATTACCGGATTCTTTGCTGAAAAGTGTTTTCGCGCAAAATTTGACATTAGTAGCAAGGGCATAGCTATATAAATCGAAAGAACGATATTCAAGGCACGTGTTCTGTATTTTCCAGTAATAAGCGCCATAGAAAAATAAGAAGTAAAAACAAGTAGTTGCAATTACCCGCAAAAACGGGTAATTGCAACTATTGCTCCCTCTGTCATGAATTTATGCAATAGAATTTTATTCTTTATCGCTTTACTTTATTCATAACAATGATATAAATCTACATAAAATTTACTATAGAACAAATCTGTCAAAAAATACATTTCTGATACAAAATATAGAATTATCAAGCGATGAAGTTAGGACTCCACTTTTTTTAGTTGCAATTACGGCACTCCACCTTATTAAAAATTCATTATATAAAAGGATATTGACCATTTTGGACCAAATGCTGCCCAGGCATGGGTATACCTTTATTTTTTTCCTTACATGAAGAGATATTAGAAAAAAAGTATAAAAAAAAACATTTACGGGTTCATTTCAAACGGGTGAATTTTTGAGACGGGGCAGTAGGGCAGCTTTAACCGTTGTAGCTACAGGAAAACGCTAACGCTCCTTTACTGTTACTTTTGTGACTTTTCAATCTACATCTGCACCAGGGTTGTTTTAATTTTGTAAAAGGCTGTCATTCAAACTAAAAATATCACACCGATCGCATTCACCTATGGTACGTTTTATGCTTAGAAGTATTATCACAATTTTAAACCGGGGATGTAACCGCGTGTTAAACCAGCAGTAAATATACTTCTGTAAGTATATTCAAATTAATATTCACAAACTGCATTACCTGTATTGCGATCCTTGACATTTCGTATATCCGAAGTATTCTTGTTATTTCAACCACTCTACTTTATACTTCCATAAATTAACTTTCCATTAGGCTAGGCTAGGCTAATGAAACTGCAATCCCGACTTTAATCTAAAAGCGGTATTGAAATTTACTTTCACGCTTTCATTTCTAGCGCGAAATCGTTACATTGTATTGTTAGTTTATTGTACTCAGGTATTTAGCACATATGAATTTACAGCGATGCCACTTTTGTCTATATTAGAAGAATCTTTCTAAAGACTCGTTCAAATCTAGGTGAAATTCGCTTCAGCTTTGGGAACGAAAATCGGTGGACACAAAGCGCGAAAAAGTCCATCTTGGGTTGATATTGATTTTGATGTAGATTTATTCTAACTTTGCAAACTTCTATCGTACACTAAAATAAATGCAAAAGCTGATCACAGCCATGAAATTAAACTTACTGGTCAGTTCAAGCAAGTAGGTACCGATTTTTAGAAAAACCCTGAAAACATTTTAAGTTTCAGCCACTAGTCGCATAAGATAAAAACCTACCCTTTAGGCTTATCGCAGACCTGAGTCACGACTCAGGACATTCTAAAGATAGACTATTGCTGTACAAAAAGTATGAAGAAGCGCACACTTCAATCACGTCTCACAGACAAAATTGTCTAATACCTACAGGAACTGCACAGGAGAGAGAAAGACAAGTCTGTCTTAAGACTGTCGTGACCCAGGTCTGCGCTCAGCCTTACGCTTCTCTAGAGTAACATGATGGAAGTTTTCAATCAACAATAGATTTCGGAAAATTTGTAACAGTTTCAAATCATGATTCTTCATGTTCAAATGCTGTAGAGTCTACAGTATTTGAACATGAAGTATCATTTCATTGATGTGATGATGATGAGTGGTAGTCTACACTGTAGACTACCCCAAGTTCAATGGTCCCATTGCTGGTTGCCATATATTCTGTGCAAATTGCCTTCATAGGCCTAGGATGACGTCTGTGCCCAACAGATTTATAGTAACGTTGACTTGTTACATGATACCCTATCTGACATGACCAGCCACAGACAATTAATAGTCGGAGCTATCAAACGCGCCTTGACTTATAATGCATTGTTCGTATCTAGTTCTATTAAAGTTTACGATCTTTGTTTGTGTTGTAAATTATACAAAAGGCGCTTAGCGGAGCCTTAGCTAATATCACTGGACAAGGTTAAAACTGAACAAGGTGAAAACGGACATATTTATGTAGGTAGGTTAAAAAAGAAAAATTTATGTAAGTAGATAAAAAAATATATCTAGAAAAACTTTTTTTCTTTTAAATTAATTGTCATCAATTTGTAAGTTACCTACCCTGAAAGTTTCAGCCGGATAGCTAATCGGGAAGTGCTAGAAATTTGAGTTGCAAGATTCCTCCTGAAACGACAGACAGACAGATAGACATACAGGTAAATAAGATTATTAAGTTTTTTAATTATAGGTACTATCTAACCAACGTTGAGACCCGAAATGTACGGTAGATCTGTGAGGTTAAAAAGGCCGTTAAAGCAGAATCATAACATGAATTGCACATAATGCCGTCTCTTTTCATAGACATGATAGTGACAAGAAAAAAAACAGTATTACGAATCATAAAAATAATTGCGATAACGATCATTATTAGCCGCCTGAAGGAAAAATGATGCCGCCCACGGCTTTGCGCGCGTGGTTATGGTGACCCTTAATCGTGGAAATTGGATTTTTCCGGAATAAAAGTAGCCCACTAGTACCAAGTAATCCTTCCTCAGAGTTTAAACTATGACCATACCAAATTTTATAAAAATCCGTTTAGCTGTGAAAGCGTAACAGTCAGACATAGTTTCGCATTCAAAATAAGTAAGGATTCAAATTCAGGCCATCACTTTGTAACACTTTTTGTTGAAATGACAATAAACAAAACAATGTAGCCATAAATGGCGTTACCACATTGTGTGCTAAAATAACAAAGTAGACACCCAGGTATTTCAAAAATCATAACAGTATTATCACCCACACGATTACACTTTATTGTCTAGCTAGCCAATCAGCGCATTTCAAAACAAAGTAATAAATCCCTTCGAACATAACCAGTAAAAAGGTATATATAACTTGCCCATTACTAACCATCCTCAATACGCAGTTGCCTTAGGTCAGTTGTTACGTTACGTGCTCATGAAACAATTATTGAAGTACTGCTATTACCTATATGTCACGTTCTATATAGGTACGTATATATGACCTGGCAATGCGGTCTGCACTTGTGGTGTTGTATTGCGTTGTTAGAATTTTCATTGCCAATATGACAAAGTTTTATGGTTTTGTTATTTGTTTACAGTTTCTCTTGGATTTTATGACAAATAATAAAATGAACGGAAGAAACCATATTTTTAAAAGTAAATAAATTATAGGTAGGTACTTACCTACATAATTATATAAAAGAGTTGATCATAAAAAGTATTGTCTCTACTAGTTTAAAATAAGTCTTCTAACTGATAAACTTGAATCGGTATTCGATTGATCATCAATAAGCCACATAATTTACATAAGAAAAGTTTTTTAGCCTAGTAAAAAACATCAAAAGACCGCCGAAAAATAACTTAGATCTTATCCACGGGCAGTCGAATAGAAAATCCACAAGAGCAGCCACCGCCCATAAAATTTATCAATTTTACATTTCATTGAGCCTGATGAATACACTTAATCAAACAGTTCTGAAGCGATGTTAATTTTATGCTATCGTTTTGTTTCGTGTGAAGCTAACTACTGACTCAAATCAGCAATCTTTCAGATATTTCCTGCATTCGAATTACCTACTATCCCTCATCAATATAATGATAGTCTCCGAATAAAATGGCTGTGACATACGGAGACGTGCAGCAGACAGACGGACAATGTACAGGACCAAAAAAAAGGTTCCATTTTTGCCATTTTGGCTACGCTTATATTTTTTCTGTTGGGTTTCCCACACTGCACCGACGAAAAAAACGTTACTGCGCCAATTTTTTTTTTTTTTAAAATACTTTATGGACTTTTATGTTGACTGGTCACTTGCCGACCGTTGCTGCTTCACCGGACGTGAATTGCTTTTTTGTTTTATTCGGTTGGCAAGATGCAGCTATAAATTCGAAATTTAAAATAATAAATTTGGAATATAAATTGGCACTTTAAGATGGGTATTACGGTGGTTCTTGTGTGGCTCTTTCCTTAGTGCCTAGTGTCCAGACCTCTTGACATTTACGAACAAGTCTTGGTTATCTCGTTAACGAGTGAACCAATTACCGTAAATAAACATAGCAACATAGCACTAAATACGCTCGAAGTTTATTCTAGAGATTATTGTGCTTATCTTTGCTTTTATATCTGGTTTTATTTTAGCAGATCCGTGTTTGTGTAAACAGATGGATGGATAGATGTTGATATAAAATGTCAAAGCTGTTATAGAAGGATACACGACATTACCAGACACTACACACTCAGTGTATACATCGAGTGTCTACGTTAGTCCACCGCCGACACACTCAGTTGCAGATGTGGTGGTGTTTTTAGAGTACATATTTGTGTTTTCAAATTGCTACCGTGTGGACGCAATTGACACTAGTGTCAACATTTGTGTAGTGTCGGTGTCGTTGTGTGTCTTTACCATTAAGAATGGTCCTATAAAGACTGTGAGTGTAGATGAAGAGCTTGGTAAAGCTGAACTGGAGTGAGATGATGCCTCAGCTTTTGATCCGAAGGTTCGAATCCTGTGCATGCCTGATGCCTGTGCACACGGCACCAAATAATTTTCGAAAATTATATAGAAAAAATCGTGAGCGTGAGAATACCTACTCGATGCTGATAGGCGGTGATGGACCTGCAACTTGTAAGTTTTGGAATGCAAACTCGTGCAAAATGTAGGAGGGAATGTGGAAATTATTGTTTTTGGAGTTTAGGACGTCCCTCATACATTTTTAATACCTACTTAAAAATCTTAAAGAATCTTTTGCGCTTGGAAATACAGCCGTGATCCTGTTTCGTGGCTAAAATCTAGTTAATTCTTAGTCTTCATAATTTAATCCAAGTTACATTATTTATGTAACGAAATGCCTAATTTGCATGTTATGAATAAATAATACCCACTATCACGACTTATCAATTTATGGTCAATTTTCTCACAACGAGATCGTTGTCGGCAAATCCTATTATTATAATCGGACCGGTTATGTCATTATATCCAGTTTTTATTGTGACTCCATTTTAGCCTTCCACACATGACCGTTAGTCACATAATTTCGTATGTTTCATCGAAACTGAAAATTATTTTATCAATATATTCTGTTCCTACGGGATTCGAACCCACATTGGTCGAACCGATCCCAAATCCACGATGGCCAAATCAGCCACGGAATCCTATAACGTCGGTCGGTCCGAAAATCTTGCAACTGAATTTTAAAGCAATATGCAATGCAATATTATGTTGAGAGCGAGCTGATCTGATGATGGATTCAGGAGCCGTCGGATCTTCTCAGTGAAAATATCCGTCTTTTGGCTCATTTAAATCAACTCATGATTAAAAGTTAGTTTATTATAAAAATATTTTTTCAACATAAAACTTAAGTATTTAATTTGAATATGAAAGGATCGAGTGTTGAGATGACTATTAGTAGGGGTAAGTAGAGAAAATGAACATGTGTCAATCTCATACAAGGCAAGGCATTTACATACAGGTTAGGGATAGAATGATGACTAAATTATGTTAGCGGACAACACGTGTAGAAGCCCCGTAGAACTAGTTTAGACAACAAAGGTGTTGTTATATTAATTTGAATCTGTTTTGATGGAAATATAATTTGAATAACATTGTCACTGATTACGTCACTAGAGATTTATCTTTTTTCTTTTTTAATTCCGAATGGGTTAAATAATAAAATGCGAATGTTAAGATAGGTATTATATATAATTTAATTACGTTTTAGCGTCGAAAAAATGTTTAATGACACAATAGAATAATGCAAACAATTCTTGAATATAAGCAATTAAAACAAATTTGGTTTAGAGGTACTTACACCATTTATAACTCAAGAACGGCTGAGCCGATTTTTATGATATTTGATTTGTTGGATTTGTCTCCGCTCCATATAATGAACATCGAAAAAAATCACGAAAAAAAATATGAATGCAATAGTTCCAAATATACCGTACGTAATTTAAAACAATTTGTATGTTGTTTATTCTGACACGGGAATGAAACTGTTTTTCTTCGTTACGGACGATTGAGTGAGTCAGCTGAACTCCTTTCATACAATCATGGTTGCCAAGCAAATACAATAAAAAGAGCATTTAAATTATAGGTACCAGCATCTTTATCTCTTTCCAATTAATTCAGAACAACATGTTTATTTTCTTTAGTGTCCGCTGTTGCGTAATTTTCATCTTTACACTCATTGCATGACTTACTTACTTGACTTATGTTCCTAAGCAATTGTTCCTATGTTCCTATGCTTTCCTCGATGGGACAGAGAGCGTCCACAGTGACTCTCCGTATCGTTCTGTCTTGAGTTTTGCGCTTGATTTCACTCCAAGACTTCCCGATCTTCTTCGCCTCGTCTAGCACCGTGCGCCTCCAGGTTTGTTTGGGACGACCACGTTTTCGCTTTCCTTGGGGATTCCAATCTAAAACCTAATCCAATCTAAAGGTAAGTATGTCTTTTTTATTTAATTTTCAGGACTACAAATTTTAGTTTAGTAGTTGTCATTGTTTTTTTTTTTGGAGTTTAACCTTGTTATTCATAATGGACTTCGATGCTTAGACTGCTGCTAAATCTTTTGCCGTCTCTTGTTATTGACATAAGAGTGACAAGAAAAAGCATCCTCGAAAGCCTTGCTAAATTGACAAATTGTTATGAATAATGGGGTGTAATTAATCAAGTTTCTACTGGCAGGTTCAATAATATCATGATTTAAACTAGCGGTAACCCTAAGTCTTGATGAAGATAGTCGTGTATCGATCGCCCCGCCTCCGCGTACAATTGAACAAATTGCCTAATTATTTTTATTACCAGTTTGTTTGGGCACTGGCCATTTCTCATTCTTTTTCCAAATAAAATTCTACCTTGCTGAGAAATGCGGTACTTGAGAAACTCTCGTAACAAATGAGGCTACATTTGAGTTGAGTCTTTTTTTATACAAAATAAAAGCGTCACATTCCGAATAAATAAGTTGAAATCGGATTGCCATTAGCCACAAGCCGTTAGTATTTCAAACGCGCGGTTTCTTTGTTCTAAAAATACATAAATATTTTAATTGAATTTCCCAAGTATTGATTGTATAATACAAATGTTAGAGTTGCTCAAATTAAAATCAAATATTTGCCTTATCTGTAAACGATGTGTATCAACATTGTTCTCCTTCAAAGCCATTGTGTGTGTACATAAGTTTTTAGTTATTTTTTCCACACGAATATAATTCTAAAGATGAAGGAGATAAAAGTAAATCGTGACTTTGTTACGCGATAGTGTCACTGTTATTTAAAGCGCAATTTAATTAAACAAGAATCTAGCGACACAATTTGAATTTACATTCCACATTTATCATTGTAGCCAAAACCTATAAATATTTAATTTAAGTTTCGAAATAGGGAATCGACAAAGCCACATTCGGGTTGAACCGCAGCTAAAGCCTCCGCTAGTAGATAAGCGTTTATGGCAAAAATCGTGAGCGAAATAGCCCGAGACTTGTTACTTAATCGAATTTAGTGGGGCCTGCGGGGCCTATTGTTCCGAGGCCAAGGTCTCGCTTGTTTACATCGCGCGGTTAGACGGTGATGCATCGTCACCGCAAAAACTCACACACACGTAATATAGAAACTTTTACATAATCTGCGTGGCTCAGTGTAACTATAATTTTATTCTGTGGATTAGTCTTTTTTATTTTGTGACTCTTTTGCTTTTGTTTCATGATTTTCAGAATAATATTTAGGAATCGTGTTTAAAAGAAAAATGTTTCTATTCTAAGTTGTGCGTCCCGCAGTCTTGTAAAAATATAGTTGTCTATTTTCTTACATAACAAAACAACGATAGATTAGACTCACAATAATAGTCCTTGGAGCTCGTCGATCTTCTTTTTTAGATTCTCATTCAATCTGAATTGTGCTTATACTATTAGCACAATAATAGGCATTAAAAAGGAATCATAGAGTCATTTCAAATGAACACCTTGATTCGCCTCTACAATAGTTTTTATGCATATCGCAAAACTGACATAATGAACCACATTGAATTAGGCGTACCGTTGGCCTTGGTATAACAATTCAAATTAAACGACCGTAAAAACTCATTACGTCTGTAACAGCTGTAAAACACGACTGTACAATCTTTTCCGATTTACATTTTAGTGTTAAATGTTTTATTTTGTGAGTCATCAGTCTTGCGATTGACCCTGTTTGTGCGTGTTTTGTCTACTTGAGGTAAACACCTTGAAGTTCATTACTTCCATTGATACTAAGAACTTAGTCTATTCTGTATAATTTACGTTCTACTTCTATATTCTTTAAGATTTCTATTTAAGTTAGGTTCGTATGGTCTGGATTGTAATAAGTCTGTGAGTGAATCATCCGAAGTGACAACTAGCTCATAAAAAGTAACTTGTTACTAAAACAAAACTGCTCTAACTGATGTCAACTATGTCAATAAATCGCTATAATTTTCCTGTTACATTCTAAGTTTGAGTTGGCCAAAAGTGGACAAATAGCCGCATCTGGTCAAATAGTCACATTTTGAGTTATGGCTTTAAAAAAAGTTTTACAGTTCTACCGATTTGCATTGAACCGCTAAAAAAAAATTATTAAATTTGTTTAGCATAAGCCGTATTTAGCATTCTGTTAATTATATTAAGCGTTTACGAATGATGCAACTCGATAGGCGACACGCCCACGGGTATCCTCCGAGTCTTTGTAAACAACATGGAAATTAATATTAAAATCAAATGACTAATAAAACAAAAATCATTCAACATTTGGGAAAATCCCATTACCTAACCAAAGAATAAACATCTATATCTACTTCATCTAGTCTACTAAATAAACACGATTTTTTATTTGTGCTTGCTTATCGCTTCTATATTTTTAACACACTTCAAAACAAAAAGGAGGTCCTCAATTTGACTGTTTTTTTTTTGTATATTTGTTACGCGATCACACCCCGGACACTCGACGAAATCTCAATTCATATTGTGAATCAGCTAAAGCGACCTTTTTAGACCCGCAGGTGCTCTATGATGACGCCATGGAGTTTTTATCCAATTTTTCATTAAGTTGGTTTCCTTTTTAGTTTTTAAAACGTAATTATTCTATTTTTAAGTTACTACACTTTTAAGTTAGGTACTATACTATTGAGTTAGAAATCAAGCCATCTCTGTCGCAGGTTTTAATTAATTTGTTCAATTAATCGCATCTACAAATGGGTTATTAATATAAGTACTTACGTCCATATTGTCATTTATGGCAATTTTTTTTTTAATAATTGGTAATGCGTCCAAAATCTGAGATCCGAGAGTGATTTTATTCCCATTACCAATTGAAGTCAAGGATTTTCATCTGTGTCTAGTCTTACATAAATTCGTATAAGCATACCAAAAGTTAGCCTCGTGGTTACTATGATCTCCCATGAACTCGCGGCAGTTTCCGACACCTTGCATTGTTTTCCTTCAATTTAATGCTTCTATTTATTCCGAAACCATCCTTCAACTCGTATCAATAAATCAATACCCACATAATTACACGCCAAGCTGTTAGCTCTCATTATACAACCGAGGCCTATGAACTATTCTGTATTCTATGTATATTTCTGTGTCCAAAGAAATCAGATTTAATACAAACTATTCCGTATTCAATGTGGCTTCTGATGTGTCCAAACAAATCAGTTGTCACTATTTTGTATTCTATGCGATTTCTGTTGTGTCCAAAGGAGAAGTTCAGATGTCATACAAACTAAGTACCTACTTATTCTATGCGACTCATGTTGTGTCCAAAAAAACAGTAGTCATACAAACTGTTACGTATTCTATGCGACTTATTTTGTGTCCAAAGGAATCAGCTGTCATACAAAATATTCTTTATTGTATGCGACTTATTCTGTGTCGAAAAGGAATCGGCTGTCATTATTACCGAGGGCCGAGGGTCGCATAAGAAATTTCGAAGCACGTAGCACGCATGAATGGCGCCTCAATGGCACCTTGAGTCTTCTTTGTTTTAGTCAGTTTCCTTTGTATTTCTTTATACGATAATTGTTTCATTATTTAGGTTTCAAGGTCTGATGAGTGTGGGAGCTCGGATGGAAATGCATGAATACATATTTGGTACTGATGATATACTTCGAGTCTATAGAAGGATGCGCTTCCTAACTGGCTATTCTAGTGGCTCAAGGTAATAAAAATTTAAACCAATCGAAATTGGTAGAGATCGCGTCATGTAAAAAGAACGCTGGAAGTAAGTGGAGGAGGTGTGTTTGTCTCATGTTTGCGAATAGGTAACCACCCGAAAACATGAGACAAAACATGGGCTACGAAAATTGGCACGATAATATTTTTTTTAAATTCATTCAAGAGTAGGGAACAAGGGAAAATAAAAAAAGGGGAGACTTGCAATAGATTGTAAAGGTTGTAAATAAATGCAAATATTTTGTTGTAAGATTTCTTATCGAAACAGTGGTCTCTATCAAACCCTATACGGAGGTAATAACTTAATGATTCGTTACGTCTGCCGTACAAATTACATTTAAGCAATCATATTTCATCAATCAGACAAATCGTTCCTCAAAAGGATAGCAATTATTTCAATCTAACCGGTAATTATTTGATCTAATCTAGTAATTGGTCTGTAACAAGAAAATGGTTCATTTTAGTCGGTTGGGGCGTAGATAAGATATAGTTACCACAACACAGAACTATAAATAGTTAGTAGGACTATATGCATAGATTAATGAAGAGTTTGTAGGTAAGTTTAGCGTAGGCTTGAATGAGAAAGTCCAAAACCGGTTGGATGACTGGATATACTCGTAGTTGGTTGGATGTACTGAACTGAACTCCCACTCAGTGTCTACTTTCGAGTTACAATAGATGTTGGCTTATCTCATGGCTTCTGTTCGATACCAAAGATAGCATTATACGACCTTTAAGTGGTGCAAGATAGAGTTGATCTTTCCCCGGCTCTTGATATTCTATTCGGCTATTAATCCGTTCAAATTGGAACTCAGACACAAGTAGTAAATATTGGCACTAAATATTTTAATGACGTTATTTGTTTTGTGAACAGAGACAGCGACCAAAATAAATATCGGTTATTGTATGCATATTTATTTGTCATAATAACAAAACATTTGTTTGCTCTTCACCTATTAACTGCCAGATAAAATAATAGTAAGCAGTAACTGTATTTGCATTAAATTTTACAACATTACAACTTCTGATTATGTGCTATGAAATAACTTTGTGAATAATGAATAACAATGACTTCACTTTATTTTTCTAGTTATGGAGTTTTCTACCTAGCCTTTTTTAATTTATATTATTTGTTGTCTTTAATGAATTGCTAAACAAAAATATCTTCACCCATCAGTGGGGTGAAAATGATGGTGATACAAAAATGATACTTCATCACAACGCACCTCATCACTCTGAAAAACTGTCGCAACATAGAGAAAGCAGTTCTGGAAAAATGCATTTTAAGATTACATACATAAGATACTAACTCAAATGTCTCATTTTTTGTGTTACGACGGTTTTTCAGAGGTGCGACAATTCAAGTCTTTTGACACAGCATAAAATAACTGCCGGAGCTTTCTAAAGTCACTTGTAAATTTTCCCGCCATTTCTTACCTTTATCAGGCAACCCTATCACAGTTCGTTTGCTGCCGCAGTAAAATGGTAATAAAATGCATTGACCCGTTTCGATTCGGAAAGAAATTGGTCTTGCGAATGTAGAATGGCTTTTGTCTGGTCTTGGATCTATTGTTATTTTAATAGTGGGTGTTTGTGCATCGGTGACTAATGAGAGAAAGTTCGATGCATCGGGAATGAGAGATCAAACTGAAATGAGTCATTGTTACTATTTTAGTAGTATCAATACTATGTTCAGGGAGTTTTATTATAGTTTACTGTACATTACCCACTTCTATCTGTCATTGCTATCGCATGAATCGCATCGTGATTGGTCCTGCTAAAATTAAAAAACTCCTTAGTATTTATGTAAAATACAAAAGATACTAAAGTTGAAAGAGTGGCACTTTACAAAAAAAAAACAGAACTATTCTATTCTATCTGCTAATGGGATTTTAAGATTTTCCCAAATCATTCAGGTTATGGACAATCTTTAAATGCCAAAAACAACACATTATCCTTGGCTCAGTGTTAGTTAAACACAAATATTAATACGTCTTTATAAACAAAGCATCAGAGCAGGTCTTGTTGGACAACTGCAATTGCTTTTAGCACTTGAGTAATACGTCTGGCGTTACGAATTGACGTGTTATCGTTAGTTACCGCACCTTTTAGCCGTGGATTTTTATCCTAAACAAACACAATTCGGCGTATCTCGAAATGTGTCAATTTTGACGAGGCTTGTACCTACCCAAACATTACTTTCAAGACCTGACTTTTTTTAGTCCTAATTTTTGTATTGTGTAAATTTTTCTTTAGTGCTGCATTGATAATATATTTAAAATAACGTAAGATTGGGATGAAATAGCGTCTGATTTGTGAGGTCTTTGTACTCTTTTTACATGCATAAAATCACGCCTCCTTCCCATAGAGGTAGGCAGAGGCCACGGACTTGCTACGATCCTGACTTTCTTTACATTCTTCATACAAGCTCGCCGGTTTAGGGTGGTACTTTTGACCTGGCCTTTCTCCTAAATGATTACTCTTTTTAAGCCAATAATCGATCGAGCGAGCGAAGCGAGCGAAGATCTTAGTGGTAAGTTGGGCGATTTTGCTTTGTATGTTTGTATGTTTGTATGTTTCACGAATTGTTGTTCGCGCATAACTGTCGAACCGTTCATCCAATCTGCATGAAACTTGGTAGGTCAATAGGTTGTGGTAAGGAAATTTACGGGGGAGCATATGAGCTTAATCGATGAAGGGGTTGTGAAGATATTGGGTTCCCAAGGGGGTAAAAAATTATGAAAGTTACACAAATAAATTGAGTGGGGTGTCATACGAAAGGGCTTATTTTGTACATTCCAAAATGGTTTTTATTTTTAATCTAGGATGTATAGTTTTTGAAATACGACCAAAGACCAAAAACTACGAAACCAGAGCTGCAAGAGCTCCCGTTGCATAGAGTTTCGATGACTTCGTAGCTCATTGACTGGTCGGTCTTAAAAAGAGAGTGGCATCGTTGCGGTTTGGTTTGCAATGATTTTAGATGCTACTTGATTTATTTTCATGTTAAAAAAAATTTTGATAAAGAATGAAAATAATTGGGGTAAAAAAAGTTAAGTAAACAAATATATTGAGTGGGCTGTCAAATGAAAGGTCTTTATTTGTGCATTCCAAAATAGTTATTATTTTTATTCTAGGACGTATACTTTTAGAAATACGACGAGAATTCATAAATATGAAATACCTAAATGAAAAATTAGACACGACATTATGTATTGTGTAGCGTATAGTGTGGGGTTTGGATAATGTAGTGGGCAACACTGGGGTGTTGGAATAAATGATTGTCAAGGTGTGCAGGTAGGTCAGTCGTGCTGTGGCACGCGAGTAGGACGGTAGTCCCTGCACACCTGACAGACAACTGGCAACCTGTGTATTATTTCAACTACCTGATACCTATATACCCTGATAACTATTTATATAAGTGCTGGACGGTTGTGTGAAGGCATACACGAACCTGTACAAGTGGCGACCCTGCCAGGATGGTTAAGTACAACATAAAAAAAGTGAGTACCTACCAATTTAACACACACAAAATTAGAGGTAAATCAATGAGTGGATAAACTGTTTTGTTTTGCAAAATTATTTGACATGTTGGTAGATAGGTATCTGCTTATCTATATTTTCAACTGGTTATTAGAGTTGAGATAAACTGAGTATTTGTATTCTTTCGTGTAGTTTACTGTTCCAATGATGTTTCAAAATACCTACCTTATTTATGAATATTTTTTCAATACTAACTATTTTATATCAATTTCCTTACACAGATAAATAATATCAAAGTAAAATAAAAAGTGAAGAATTGGCTTTCAACATGTTTACGAACGTACATTGTAGAACATTCTGGTTGTTTACCTACTCATTGATTGGTACCTGCAAGCAGACATGCCGTCGCGAACCTACATAGGTGGGTACGAACCTACATAGGTGGGTACGAACCTACATAGGTGGGTACAAAACAAAGTGTTACCTCAGGCCGTTTACAACAAGTTCATAATTAAATAATCTGTACCTATTGAGCAACCTACCCTATATTTTAAAATGGGCCATGTAGACTGGTCATTAAAAAGTGGTTGCATTAACTAGGTAGATAACTAATGTGACCATACGTTCCGCTTTGGGCAGGACTGTCCCGCTATCAGGCTGTCTGTCCCGCTGTCCCCAGCGAGTGCAAAAATGTCTTGTAAACAATGCTTTTGTAAACAAACCTTTCTACGTACCTACTAAATCAAATTCATTGCACTCTAATCAAAAATGCGAAAGTAATGTTACTTACTGTCGGTCTGTTACTTTTTACGCCTGAACTGTTGAACCGATTTTGATGAAACAGCCTAATTTTTATCGAAAATGAAAAAAATAAAACTATTTTTATTGCGAAAATATAAACGAAGACCTATCTGTTTCCAAATTCCGTAAGTGTCCCGCTTTGACACAAAAAAGTAAATGGTCACATTATAAATAAAAAAATGACAATTTCGTTGTAATGTAAATACTAAATACCTATCGTAAGAAATTAGTAAATACCTAATCAATTTGAGTGTACTTGTACTACACTATTCAAGATACATGCAGTTTCTTGTACCTAGTACCTACATGACATAATAAAATTAAGTTACCTATTTGAAATTTCGTAGGTTAGTACTAATTTTAAAAGAAGTGTTTACCTAAACCTATTTGCCTTGTTGTGATGTCTTGAGGTTCCACTGGAAAGGTAGTTTGGTTTACATTGGTTTATCAAACGGTACCTGTAAATGACGGCTGTTGCAAGTGATAGTTTGACAAAATGTTGAACGGTATCTGAATTGGTAGTTTGGAGAAATCCGAACGGTACCTACAATTTGTAAAATTAAATGATAGTTTGACAAAATGTTGAACGGTATCTGAATTGGTAGTTTGGAGAAATCTGAACGGTACCTACAATTTGTAAAATTAAATGATAGTTTGACAAAATGTTGAACGTTACCTGAATTGGTAGTTTGGGGAAATCTGAATGGTACCTAAAAGTTGTAAAATTAAAATAATAGTATGATAAAATGTTGAATGGTATCTGAATTATATTTCAAGAGGTAGTTTGGGAAAATCTGAACGGTACCTACAAGTTGTAAAATTAAAATGATAGTTTGACAAAATGTTGAATGATATCTGAATTATATTTCAAGAGGTAGTTTCGTTTCGAAGTAGCCTACAAGCGGATTTACTTTCGTTACAGATTAGCCTTTGAAAATGTCACAAATACCCTCATTAAAAAGAGAGGGCGAACTGTAGAAAAAAAAATTTTTTTTCGACATGACATTAGATAAAGTGAGTTATGTTGCAAATTCTTATAGACAGTTGATGAACAACTAAAGTGGCTTTGTGTATTAAGGCCAATAAAGATACCTATATCAATAAATTGGTTGAAAAGTTCTATTTGCTAGTCCAGCTGTTCTCGTTGCGGTGGTAATAGAATAGAATAGAACAAAGGAATGTTTTATTGCACAGCATTATTAAAACAACTGAAAATTAACAATACAACAGATTAAAATAACATAACTATGACATACAATCCGGCGGGTTTAGGTATCGCTAAAAGCTTCCAAACAATATGTGGATTCTGGATGGGATAATAAACAATTTCATATGGAAATATAAATAGGTACCGTAAACCCCCCAAACTTTGCCTATTTTTTCGAGTTTTTTTTTTAAATTTTGCGCCAAACTGATCATAAATGATCGATTCTGTCATGCTGAAGTCAACAAATTACTTAAGGGCTTTCAATGTGTGCGTTGAACACACAGCATTGAAAACTTTGCTAATATGTAAAAAAAAAAAAAAAAAAAAAAAGTGGTCAAACTTAAGGCAACGAGCCTAACTTTGCCTGTGGTCCATATTTTCTGTAAAACTTGTTAATAATCATAGTGTTTCAATGAGCTTTTGTTTTTGGAAAGCTGATGATAGTTGCCAACTACTGTAAAGATATCGTACTTTTCATAATTTAGGCAAAGTTACCTACACTAGGCAAAGTTACAGGGGTCTACGGTACAGTAAAACCAGAAAAAGAATGGTTTTCGTAAGACATCGGTGTTGAGGAGTGGAGCTTCAGCTCTTCAATGAAAACTCCTCTCGAACAATATATGCGTATAATCAAATACTGCTTCTAGTGGTACGATTTTAGAGTAATATATAATTAAAATGATGAAATACGTTGAAGATGATTTTGCTTGTTGCGCGTCAAACGGCCAAGTGACGGGGCACCGCGGAGGGGCGCGGGAGGCTTTTCGATCACGACGCGAAGAAAAGGGTAGACGTGTATTTGTTCAAAAGAATCGGACACAATCGCATAAAATTACAAAAACGATTGACAAAAAGTCATTTGGAAATGGAAATTACTCATAATTTCAACTTTATCGCAAACAAATAAATATCAATGTAATTTTTAAGAAAAATATTAGTTGCAGGCCGTGCGAGCTGCGCTGATAATGACACGCACTTCTGTCGCATTCTGTTTTGTGAAATCGTGCACTGCTGTCGGACATATTCGGAAAACACGAACAAGACCGAGGTCCATTCTAAAGCTTGAAGTACTGTAAGTAGCTGTACCTACCTTATACCTACGAATTAGGAATGAATAAAAAGGTAGGGTAAAAGTAAAATTTATTTATTTTGCGATAAACAAGTGTAAATGTAAACAAGTACAAATTAGAAGTAACTTAACTAACACTATATAACAGTAAGTACCTACAGACAGTACATAAAAGAACAAGAAAAACTAGGTACTGGAAATAATAGTTAGTGTTAGAAATAAATTAAAGTACTTAGTTATAAAATTTGTACCTACACTAATTCCCACCCTAGAAAAAATCTGTGTTGTGGGTAGTTAGTCCTTTTTGATAATGGGTCATTGTGTTCAATTGTGGGTCAAACAAATGAACTATGATTTTGTATAATATTATGTTATAAACATGATAAACCAATATACCTACACGTATACATACACTATATACACATACAGATCAAAGTATAGTAAATTATGAACATATCTAATGAACAGAACTATCCATGACAAAATCTTTAAGTATAATGCCTTGTGTAAAAAAAAAAAAAAAAAAAAAACAAACAGTTTTTCAAGCAGAGGCGGAGATCACTGGCTTAAAAAATAGACGGGCGCTCTATTCTCGCCAGCAGCGCTGGCAGCCAGCGCTGGCCTGGTGTAAACTATACTTAAGACTAGAAATGCGTGATGAACAAATCAGTGACTACAGGACAAATAGTGTGTTACGCGCTGCAAGGCCCTACATAACTACACAAGATAGAACAGAGGATGAGCGGGGGGTGTGGCAGCGGTGCGGCGTGTCTGGCGCCAGAGCGTCGGTAGGATTATGAAAAACGGGCGGTAGTCGGCGCGCGCGGTTTTTTTTTGGCAGTGAAAATTGTGAACTGATTCTGTGGATTTGGACATTCAAAGTACGATTATATGGTGATTCTTTCAAAGTGCAAGACTTTTATTTAACATTCAGAAGTGGCACAGAACCCAAAAATGAAGAGAACAGTACCGAACAAAGAAAGTGCGTATACGCGTGCCACAAAGAAATCTCGATTATCCTCGGCTTCTGTAACAAGTGCTGGATCGGTGCGCATAGAACAAGTGGGCAACAGTGCACCTACTTCCCAAGCTGATTCCGATGAGGACATTCATCCTAATGTGTTACTCGAAAAGCTTTTGTCGGAAAAAGTCGAGAAAATGGTGAAAAAGTTTTTTGTAAATTCGCGACCACTGAAAAATGTATCAGGTGAGAAAATCATACCTACTTTTGATCCTGACAATCACGAATGTAATGTGAAGAATTGGCTGGCAAAAATTGATCAATTAGGATTGGTACACAGTTGGGATGACTATTCAAAAATAGTAATAATGCAAACTCGATTAGCAGGTCAAGCTCAATTATGGTTTAATCGTTTAGAAGAGTATGATAATACATGGGAAGAATGGAAATCTTTGCTAATGAAGGCGTTTCCAAGAAGTTTTGAATACGCCGATATGTTAGAAGAATTGGTTGGTAGAAAAAAACTAAATTCTGAAACAATTACACATTATTATCACGACAAACTAGCGATGTGTCGTCGATGCCGATTAGATGATGCTGCATCCCTCTCATGCTTGATCAAAGGTTTGCCGCTAGATCTGCAGAACAATGCTAAAGCATTTAAATGTGAAACTCCTGAGGAGTTTTACTCGGGGTATTTATCCGCCTTCGAGAATTATCGGAACCAATCAGATTCAAAGAAAATAGAAACAAATAATTATCCTAACTCTCCTAGAATAACAAAACAAGACATTGAAAAAAGGCGAACTTCAGATGTATCTGCTGCCTCGACATCGCGTTCTATACCACAAACAACTTCACGACGATTGAACTGTTTCCGGTGCAATTCAACTGATCATATTGTAAAAGATTGTCCGGTACCAGATAGACGAGTTTGTAAGGTTTGTTCTGAGACTGGTCATAATATGAATCGATGTCCCAAAATTGAAGAACTGTTGAAGAAAGGAAAAAAGGATGCTGTCCAAATAAACATTGTTCAGAACTTAAATGATATCTACAAAAAACAGATTAAGATTGGAGATAAAACTTTTAGCGGGTATTTGGATACAGGAGCTCAACTAAATGTCGTGTCCTTAAATATGGTAAACTCTTTGGATATTGTAGCTAAAGAAACAGACGCAGTGTTAAAAGGATTTACTGGTGACACGGTACCAGCCATGGGTGAAATCAATCTGACAATGTCAGTCGATGGATTGAGTTTTGACACTACTGCTGTGATCACACACATGAAACTACCTGCTGATGTGGATATACTTATAGGTCAACCAGTAATTAACTCAAATGGAATTTCACTAGTTACTACTCAGAAATCTGCGACACTTCAAGAAGACACAGCCATTGAAGATGTATCCAAGTACAAAGTAAC
The DNA here is from genome assembly GCA_958496255.1 of Camptogramma bilineatum. Taxonomy (NCBI): domain Eukaryota; kingdom Metazoa; phylum Arthropoda; class Insecta; order Lepidoptera; family Geometridae; genus Camptogramma; species Camptogramma bilineatum. The sequence continues at coordinate 10,594,144 of OY292463.1, forward strand.
TACCTGCTCTGATATATGCATCTCACCTCGAGAATCCTGTTTTGTGGAAGTGAACATAGTGGGAAACACGTCTGATCGTAATGTATGTACCACGCCGAGATTCCATGATTTAGAAGACAATTACTTTGCTGTACCTGCAACGTTGCTAACTGGATTCAACGGTGTCCTGAAAGTCTATAATATGGGACAAAAGGACGTGGTCTGGCGGAAGGGCGATTTAATAACACGAGCTATACCATGTGAACCGATGAGCGACGAAACATCAAGGGCTGAGGGTTATAACAGGACTTTGCATCAGGCCGAAAATATTCAGGTGCGTAATATTAATAAGTCATTTAATCTGTCTGAGCCATGAGCTTCTGTTTTCTGAATTTATCTGATTCCGATACCGATACCGATACCAATACCGATACCGATACCGATACCGATACCGATACCGATACCGATACCGATGCCGATACCGATACCGATACCGATTCCGATACCGATTCCGATACCGATACCGATACCAATTCCGATACCGATTCCGATTCCGATACCGATACCGATTCCGATACCGATTCCGATACCGATACCGATTCCGATACAGGTACCGATACTGATTCCAATACTGATTCTGATTCTGCTACTGATTCCGTTACTGATTCTGATAATTATTTTGATCCTGATTTTGATTCTGATACCGATACCGATTCTGATTCTGATTCTGCTACTGATTCCGCTACTAATTTCTAATTCTGCTATTTATTCTGATAGGTACCTACTTAATTCAGACGGATTCGGATCTGGTTCTGATTTAGATTCAGCTAGTGATTTTGATTTTGCTTCTGATTCTGATTTTGAATCAGATCCTGATAGAATTGATATAATATTATTGTGTGCAACCCGTATTCTAGACAAAACTTAATTTTATTAAACTGATTTTATCAGAATGGTCCGGAAAATGTCTTGGAAATTGATAGCCTCCCCGCAAGAGAAATACGCGTTGACAGCATTTATGACATTGCACCAGAGCACACGTATTCATACTTGCGAACATGCAAAATTGCGAATACACCACTGTCTGAAATTGAAGTCGGAAATAATTTATCAAAACTTGATCAGAGTCGATTGTTTGAATTGCTTCTTGAATACGAAGATTGCTTCGCTGCTGACACAAAGAACCTTGGAAAAACGAATTTATCAGAAATGAAAATTGAACTCACTTCGTCGACTCCAGTTTTCCATAAACCTTATAGGCTAGCAAAGACTGAGCTTGATATTGTGCGGTCTAAAGTAAAAGACTTACTAGATGCTGGAATAGTCAAAGAATCGCAATCCAACTATGCCTCGCCGGTTATTTTAGTGAAGAAAAAGAATGGTGACAGTAGATTGTGTGTTGACTATAGAGCTTTAAATGCCATAACAATCAAGGATAGGTTCCCCTTACCACACATCGATGACCAACTTACTAAACTATCAGGCAAAAGTTTTTATACCAGCTTGGACTTGGCACAAGGCTATCATCAGGTTCCTCTTACAACGGATTCAACAAAGTTCACATCGTTTATAACACCGGATGGACAATGGGAATACACTAGAGTCCCGTTTGGCTTGGCAAATGCGCCAGCTGTTTTTCAGCGCACAATATACAAGTTACTCGGAAACTTACGATATGAAGAGGTTTTGACGTTTATGGACGACTTATTATTACCCTCAATTGACATAGATAATGGTCTTAAGATTCTTAGGAAGGTACTACAACTCATGCGAGAAGCTGATTTAAAGCTGAATTTGAAGAAATGTGCATTTCTGAAGTCTGAAGTTAATTACCTGGGGCATGTCGTATCACCTGTTGGTATACGCCCAGGAGATAGGAAATTAGACGCGGTCAACAATTTTCCTACTCCTGTGAACGTTCATCAAATACGGCAGTTCATTGGGTTATGTTCTTACTTTCGAAAGTTTATTCAACATTTTGCAATCAAAGCAAAGCCACTGACTGAATTGACTAAAAATAATGCCAAATGGATTTGGGGCCCAGAACAGGAAAATTCATTCAAAGAATTAAAAACATTACTTGCAAATAAACCAGTTCTGGCACTGTACAATCGGGAGTATGATACGGAAATTCATACTGATGCCTGCAAAAATGGTATAGCAGGTATTCTTCTTCAAAAACAACCCAAAGGCGAGTTAAAACCGGTAATATACTTCAGCAGGGTTACGACTAAAGAAGAAATGATGTATCATAGTTATGAATTGGAGACCTTGGCTGTGGTTGAGTCATTGAAACGGTTCAAAATTTACATCACTGGAATTCATTTCAAGGTCATAACTGATTGTTCAGCTGTTAAAAGCACATTTGCAAAACGAGACTTATTGCCAAGAATCGCTCGCTGGTGGCTTCAAATCCAGGATTATGATATGGAGGTAATTTACAGACCGGGTACTAGCATGAAACATGTTGACGCGCTGAGTCGAAACCCAGTTGCTGAGATTCTGACAGTGACAGATGCGGAAGATTGGTTTCTCTCTGCTCAGCTTCAGGATGAAAAACTTAAGTCTATATACCTACAGTTAAAATGCGAAACTCCTAATAATGAAGTGAAAAATAACTATTGTATCCGTGATCATCGCATATTTCGGAAAACATTGAATGGCGAACGTCTCGTCGTACCAAAAGAGGCTAGATGGCGAATCATAAAAATGTTCCACGATGACGTAGGGCATATTGGACTTAAGAGATGTGATGAAGCAATTAAAGCTGATTATTGGTTTCCTCGTATGACACGTTTTATTAGGAAATATGTCACTGCCTGTCTAGAGTGCTTGTTTAAGAAAGGGAATTATGGCAATGTGACTGGCAAGATTTACCCCATAACTAAACCGGATCAACCTATGCATACAATACACATAGACCACATGGGACCCTTTCCAAAATCTTCCAAAGGAAATCAATATGTGTTAGCGATTATAGATTCCTTCACAAAATTTGTCGCGGTAAAGGTAACCAAAAGCTTGAGATCGACAGAAACTGTTGCTGCGTTACGGGAGGTTTTCGCTGTTTTGGGTTACCCTAATAGAATTGTGTCTGACCGAGGACTATCATTCACAAGCCGATACTTTAAAGCATTCTGTACAAGTCATAAAATTCATCACACATTGAATGCTATTGCTGTCCCACGGGCTAATGGACAAGTCGAACGACTTAACCGCACTCTACTGGATGCGATAAGAACCAGTGCTCAAGAACCATCAAAATGGGATTCTTCAATACCTGAAATTGTTATGGGAATTAATCAAACGATTCATGACACAACAAAATTTAGCCCATACGAACTCATGTTTGCTCATAAGAAGAGTTTAGTACCGGAAATGACTGGTGTTAGTCCAGAGGTTACCATCACCAAGAAAAGAAAGATAGCAAGTGAAAATCTTCGAAAAAAACAAGAGTACATGAAAGCTAAGTGTAACAAGAGTAGAAAAGAGGCAAGGAAATATAAGAAGAATGATTTAGTATTATGGAACAACGCTTTCACTAACTCTGAGACTGGAATAAACCGAAAAATTGACAACATATACGCAGGACCGTATAAAGTTATGCAAGAGTTGCAGAATGATCGATACAAAATTCGAAGTGTAAAGGGAATGAAAGGATACAAGAAATTTGTTGCAGTAGTTGCTGCAGAGGCGCTGAGACCGTACAAGAGTGCTGTCAGCTATGGCACTGATTCTGAAAGTGACCAAGAAATTGTAGAGACTCAAGATCTTATTGATCTGCTTGAGAGCTAAACGCATCTCAGTCTGTCCGTCTGTTCTGGTAAAATCAGTTTAGCTGCTCTAAATACATGATTGTTATTCCCTACTAATAAATGTTTGTGAATACCTGGTGGTATTCACTTTGTAGGATGGCCGATGTTACGCGCTGCAAGGCCCTACATAACTACACAAGATAGAACAGAGGATGAGCGGGGGGTGTGGCAGCGGTGCGGCGTGTCTGGCGCCAGAGCGTCGGTAGGATTATGAAAAACGGGCGGTAGTCGGCGCGCGCGGTTTTTTTTTGGCAGTGAAAATTGTGAACTGATTCTGTGGATTTGGACATTCAAAGTACGATTATATGGTGATTCTTTCAAAGTGCAAGACTTTTATTTAACAAGTGTTCCTTCAACATGGGAATCACACAGCGGAAAGCCATATTTCTCAATGTTTGTGATGTCATGATTTTACTGACGCAGGTATTCCTCTACGTTTGAACATCCCGCTAACGTAGTTAATGTTGCAACAGACCAACTCGGCGAGTTAGTCCAACAGGGCAATTCTACTAGATGACAATGTCAATCATTCTCTTGAATGTCAGCAATTTGGTGAATGGTGGAATGGTTTTTCAAAGATTTGTTTTGCCAAAGTCCAAAACTTAGCTGAAACCTCACCACAACTGAGTCGATGGTTATTGGTAGAATGGGAGACAGTCTAAAATCTAAGGTTTGATTGAGGTTTTGCTTGTGGCTTTTAAAGGTTTTGTACTAAGTAAAATTGCCACCCAGAGTCATAAACGCGAGCGATATAGGTGAGCAATCATGAGCGAGATGAATCGTCTCAAACTTCTGTTGCAAACTTCTTGATTTGTGAGTACCTATGTAAGTATGTAATTCATGGGATCAACAAGAAGAATTTCTTTTCATCCGGCTTCAGTGCCAAGTTTTCGTCAATGGCACTAGGCAATGGCACTCTATCATGCGGATCCATGCAGTCTCACAACTCTTTCGTGAGCGTGATACAAAATATACATCCTATTCTATTAAACGAGCAATATTTGTTTGTTTGATGTTTAATGTTTGTTGTACCTACTAATGTTCTCGAAAATGGCTCTAAAGATTTCAATAAAATTTGTAGTACGGGTGTTTACGGGGGCGAAAAATCGATCTAGCTATGTCTCATATCTGGGAAAAGCCGTTTTCTCGGCATTTTCGCGCAAAAGGTGCAATGTGGTTCGTAGTTGAACCACTGGATGGCGTTCGTTGGTTGCCGACGAGCACAGCTCGGTCGCCCAGATATTGTAAGTAAAATACGAAGCTACGCATTAGCTGAAGCTGTTTAGAAAATGATGATTTCATAAATATTATTAAAATGAAATAAAAGTTCTATTCGAAAAAGCTCTGTGCTTTTGTTGGTAATAAATAATGTTTAGCAATAATTATGTGAAATATCTTATCGAAATACCCTAACTAGAAATCGGGGCATGTCTCAATATTTGGCAATAAATTATGTCGAGTATTTTAAATTAAGTCATGTCTTGGGCTCTGTGAATTTAAAATTATCTACATTATCCATAAGTATCTTCCATTCAAATCTTAATACCATAGTAAGATATACAGACTAGGAGTAATTTGGGCATAAAATGTCGCTATTTTGCCTTTAGTTTTTCAATTAATGCAATCAATTACTTTATGAAGACATCTTGGTTGTAATTGCCGAAAAAACTCAAAATTGATTGTAGCTCAAATTGATCACGTCGTGTGCTAAGGTTATAACTTCTACCGGCACTGTCCGAATATTAGGTGTAACTTTTCTTACAGATTTTTGGCAATCGGACTTTCTGGTCCTACTGTTTTAAGTGAAATTGCAGATTGCAGATTTACTAATAATAATGAATTTTCCACAGACATGGGAGTGAGAGCACAAAATATTATTATACTCAAACATGATATGACAACGAAGTGTAAACCTCTTGCAGAGTTTTCACAGATGCTAATTTGGAGATAAACTACCCAATTGTGGAAACTTATGAAGTTCGGCCATGTAGACTTTGAGAAAAAGAACATGAAAACAAAAAATAATAATAATAGCGTAAATCAATAAATAATCATTTATTAAT